>BSBM01000205.1:40355000-40762500 GCA_027924585.1 Larix kaempferi
AATACAGTATTGTTTTAAAATATGTCATAGAGGTGGTTATCATTTATCGTGGCCTTCATATAGTTACAGTGAGAGGTTACGGTTCTCATCACTTAGATTTTAGCCAGCAAACTTCTGGAAATATCTCGGCTGAGTTCAAGGTTGGTGAAGATAAGGTTCTGCAATCCTTAATATTTTGCTGTGTTTATAATTATTTTACTAGAACTCTTCATACGTTGTTAATCAATGTTTAACCTCTCTTTTTTCTTGTTTTTCAGGGTTTCTACCCATCCCTGGTCTCGTCTTGGGTCTCGGTGATAGCTTGGAAAAAAGGATAAGTTGCTCCAGTGGTTGGGAACCATGGTAAGCTTCGGTTCCATGCCCAAGAGTGATACCTATGTCAACAATGTTTAGTACAATGATGGTTTTCTAGCGTTGTTTATCTACGAACATGAGATATTTAGCATTTCTTGTAATGGCATTTCTATTGTAATCTGTCTTCTGGCTTAAACCAAAGTTGCGGTTTCGACCATTGTTTGTAAAGGAATTTGTTTTGTTTTGGGTGCCATTCTGGTAGACCCGAGCAATGTCCCTTCATTGTACTCGTTTATGGAAAGAAATAGTGTTTACCGGTTTTGATACTTGTATCTACTTGATTGTTAATAAACTTTTTTCTCTTGTCCTCCTTTATAGCTTATTATTTGTATTTTGGTCAACGTATTTTGATTTGAAGCCAAGCCCTTTTTCATAAATTATGATGCAATGTTAAGTATGGTTTCTCGGTTCTGAATATGGTATCCACAGGGTTAAACCCTAAGCCCTGTCATGTATTTAAATTTTATATTTATAATTTTATATTGTATAACTTAAGGCTGGGCGAGCTCTCTCTCAAGACTTGAACCCTTGACCTTTTACTCTTTTGATAACCTGTTTACATACAAAGGCAACGATGCATCCATAGATGTCATCAAGCTCTGTTCTTGATGCATTCTGTATCTCTAAAGTTGTTTCGACTGTATTGGGAAGATGGTTAATTTTTTATTGTTTAAAATTGATGCATAAAGATATCGGGAACAATTGTATGTATTTTTGTTGACAAACCTGGGGTTTTATTAACCCGGTTCATAATATCAACTCAGGGTGAGCCCTTATGGGTCTCAAACACTTGTTACATGATTATTATAGTTCTGGTATATTGACTAAGTATTTACTACAGTCTCATGACTATTTGATATTTGATAAAGAGTGATGTCTACAGGGTTTGACCCTTGACATAATTGATATTGTTATATAACGTATACTAGTTGCAGGGTTCGACCCTGAACTATCTTTTGAACTTGAAATGCTATTAGATTATGAATGTACAAAGTATGTTGATCCTAGGTGCAGCAGCTATAATCCCCTGTTGTCACCTGTGTATGATCCTATAGGTCTGATACTAAGGCTACCATAAGTATGAAATATCCTGGAAGAATAGTCGTCAGCCTGATCAAAATGCATGGGAAGGGTAACAAAGCCCGAAGTCTAGATGGACCCCCATATGTGAATCGACCATAGTTTATGGTTAAAAGAAAAAGCGAGGAGATATCCTCAACAAATCTTATCTTCCACAGTCTCGTGCTTAGCTCTGGTTTTAGTAGAGTTTCCCAGGAATATTTGATACAAATGGGTTTACCTATATGACAGTTGCACTACAATTTTTGAGTAATGAAACAAGCTTCGAGCATTTTAAGGTGTTTTAAGCTCGAAACTCTAGCATGTACTAGTTGGTGTTATGTATCCCTAGAAATAAAATCGTTTCTAATTGATTTTATTAAGATTCATTTTAAGGTTACTTTTTACTCATTGGGGCAGTGCATTGTGTGATGTGGTTGCAACAGAAAGTAAAGTGCATAAAATGAAACAAATTTCAACAACAAAAAGATTTTTTATTTTTCGTTTAATATCCTTTCCAAATTGAAGAGTAAGCAAACCTAAATAAATCTTTCTTTCTGTTTTCTTTTCAAATTCTGAACAAAGTAAACTATGCTACTCTATAAAAATTATAAACCTCACTAATCTAAGCTACCAAACTTATTTTTCTTTTTCTGTTATATATGAACGAAAAAGAACTTGAAAGCGGAAGCAAGTAAGACCTACAAAATATGTGCAAGTATGGAAAAATGACTCTAAAGTTCACAACAATCGAATCAATGACCCAACAAAGACTTGTCCTACGAGTTTTTTCAAAGGAAAAAGCTCTTGAACTTGGAAGCAAAGTGTGAAGAAAACAAGGACGAAAGATGCTTAAAACTGGAAATCAAACTCGAAAGAATGCTCCAAAGCACCAAACCCTAACAAGAACACTAAGCCAAGTAGTAGGTAGGAAAGCGAACTAAAGACAACCTTACTAACACAATGACTGAAAGGTGAAGCGAACTAAAGCACTTCAAACTCACTTGATACTAGAAATGACAACGAGGTCAAGAAAAGTTGGGACTCAAAAAGTTTTGGAAGACACCCCAAAAACTCCAAAAAATGGGTCAAACCCCCAAAAAAAGGAGGATACACCCAAAGAGCATACAAGTGTTGCAACAAACAACAAATGCTAAGCACAAAGGTTTGTAGGTCAGCAACACATTACTAGGGTATGGATGAGCAACTATGTTCACTAAAGAACAAAGCACAGTCTCCAAAAGAGTCACAAATGAACCAAACACTTCAAAAGTAAACAAGTGACCAAAAGATGACCTAAAGGACTCAAAAGAGGCTAATGAGGCTCAATGAAATATTATAGACCTCAAAGACCAGTCAAGAAGACCAAAAACAAAGTTAGAAACCCACCCAAACAGGCAAAAAACTCAACCCTACTTCAAATAAAGAGCTACAGGAATGTGCCCTACTGTGCAGTAGGTAAACTAGCGCATTTGGGGATGTGTGCACTACTGTGCAGAGGAAAACTGGTGCATATGCGCTACTGTATGTACAATAGAGTAGCACACAGGTCTTAAAAAGTAAAAAACTAACCTTGCAAAGGTGTAAAAAGACTGAGTCAAATAAAGGGAAGCAGGTAGGGGCAACCTACAGGGCTTCTCAAAAGATTAAAAGGGTTAAGAGGTACTGGAAAGACAACAAGAAGGGTTTCCTAGAGCAGAAAAAACAACCTCCCCAGCGGAGTCACCAGTCTGTTGGCGGGAAATACTACCCTATAGTGAGGAAATAGACACTATCAACTTAAGAGGGTGACAGGTAAACATACTAATTGCATTATAGAAGTGTTTATAAAGGGAAATAGATCAGAGACCTTGAGGACATAGCTTATGAACGAAGTTTGATCCTAGCTTTTGTCCAACCTTGCGCTCGATCCTCCACTTGATCTCCCGTCCGATAAACCTGCAATACAAAGACCTTTCTTAGCATATCTTGTCCAATATAATAATGATGGAATTGAAAAGTAACTCAAACATCAAGCATTAACCAACATTGATCCAAACAAATACATAGTCCATTAAGCATTTGATTTGGGACGAGAAAGATGTTTGAACCTTTATTGTCAAAAACATATGAATGATACAAGGTATACCTGACTTTGCAGCATGCTCATGCAACCTGATCCTAGGCTCCTGCTCCTCTCTGACTTCAAAGTTTCTCTAGCATAACCACCTTCAATACAAGCTTCTCATGTAAGAAGAGTCTCTCTATGGATCTTATGTGTCTATCTATCTATCTAACCCCTCTCTTCAAACCTCCTTGTATTTATATGACAAGGTAGGCATTTCAGGTCGAGAGGTGGTTGAAGGGGAAGTTGGGAAACCAACTGCAACTAATCCCTATTCATCAAATTAATATTTTTTTTTCATATTTAAGATGTGCATGACTATTTCACAGTGGAGTAGTGCACAGTGCGTGACTACAGTGTTTAACAACTAGCGTTTGCCACTTTTTGATGTTGTGCACTAGTTTACTAAAGTGGATTAGCACATATCAGGAGGTGTGCACTACTATATAGCTTACAGAGTAGGGCATATGCGCTAGTTTGCTTAAGAAGACTAGTGCCCATGCCAAAATATGATATTTTTTAGGGTTTTGTCAGCTTGCAAGAAGGTGAGTCAGGTCAAAGTGTCATCTTAGGTTATCATGCTCTTCAATCCAAGTTGTCCTTTTGTGTGATCAACAACTCAAGGTGATCACGGATGGAGAAGTGCAGAGTTGATCTATAACAACCCCCGAGCTGGGCACAAAATCCACTAGGTTGTAAGGTTAATGCTCTCTTTCCTTTATTTGATTTTTATTTATCTTTCCTTTCCTTCTTGCCTTCGAATATGAAGAAGGAGGGGAAACAACCCCTTTTACGAACACCATAGTGCCCTCTTTATAGTAACAGCTAGGTTTGGACTATAAAGATAAGTTCTTGTTAGAAATTGACTTATTTAATTTTTAGTTAATCTTAACTGCTCGACTTACTCAGTCGACCTTTAGTTAATTAGTTAACTCATCTTTAACTCACTGAAATAATTTACTTTACATTATTATTTTATCTAAACATAACTAGATATCTGACATTATCCTTTAAATTAGCTAACCTTAACTTAGTGTAGCTAATCTTTAACTGATTGAATTTCATAGTCAATCTTTATTTAATTAATTTAATTGATATTTAACTTAGCTATCATTAACTTAGTTAGCTTTAACTGATTGATTTCACTTAGTCAATATTTATTTAATTAGTTAATTGAATATTAATAGCTGAGAGTTATCCATGCGTACTCATGCATTTAACTGCTAGTTAATATTTTCTTCTTTGGTACATAAAATCTTATAGCTTTTTAATTCTTCTAAAGATTTTACTTTTAATTGAGGACAATCAGTCTTTCTTTAATCTCGCTCACTTTATTTATTTTATTTGCAATAATCATTTAAATATTTATCACTTTTACTTTTAATTGAGGACAATCAGTCTTTCTTTAATCTCGCTCACTTTATTTATTTTATTTGCAATAAACTTTTAAATATTTATCAATAATTACCAAGATGTTTTCTTAGAAATAATAAATAATTTTATCTTTATTCCTAATTTATAATTAGGAAAATATTAATCATTTTCTGCTTAGGAACCTTAACAAAATATTTTGTCGAGGCCAGTGTACTAACGTTGTTTAGGCTGACTTCTTGTTTTTACTTAATGGTACTCAATATGGGTTAGCTCCATGCAAATAGCTAGGCCAAGGTAGACTATTACTCCCTCTCGAAAATTAGAAGTTTCTTCGACGTCCTTAGCTAGGACTAATTATTAACATACTTTTAAACTTAAGCGTTTGCTTGGTGAAAATCTCACTACCCTTTAAGTGATCACGCCATTAGGATGACGATTATCATCAAAATTCATGGCTATCAAGCCATTCAACCTCTCCCCCTAGTACAATTCATGCCCCAATAGTTTCGTTGCATCAAGCCTTCAGTCTCCTAAGTCCACAAATTCACTTAACACTTAGGAAAACATAATCATACTTACAAAGTTTTACCTGTCTAGCTCTTTCCATGAGATCCTTGCCATTGGAGGGTACACAGTTTGTACTTTTTTTTAAAGAAACCTTAAGGGAGAAAGAAAGATATTACACTTGTAGGTCCATTTTGGAAACTGGGGTTTTGCTCAATAAGGGAGTGTGCAATTTTTGCACATGGGGGTCAAGTTTGCAAAATCATCGACTAACAACCTATGGCTAGCATTCCCAGCTGAAACCTTCCTAGACACACTTGCAGGACTCCCCGAAACCCGGTTTTGTTGCATGGTTGGAATTATTGGGCCCCTGTAGGTATCCAACAGGTGTCCATGAAGGCTTTTTGGATGCGAGATGGAACGAGCCATAGAATGACGAATGTGGCTCGGATCGACAAACCGTCGACTCCGTTGGATTCAATAGATCGAGATACTACTAGGAGTACCCCTCTCCTCCTGTCCCATGGCCCAAGTGTCATTTTGTAGGTCCATTTTGGAAACTAGGGTTTCGCACAGTAAGGGAGTGTGCAATTTTCGCACATGGGGGTCAAATTTGCAAAATCATCGACCGATGACTTATGGCTAGCATTCCCAGCTGGAACCTTCCTAGGCACACTTACAAAACTCTCCAAAACCTGATTTTGTTGTATGGTTGGAATTCTATGGCCCTGGTATGTATCCAAGAGGTGGCCCTGAAGGCCTTTTGGATGTGAGATGGAACGAGCCATAGAATGACAATCGTGGATCGGATCGACAAACCGTTGACTCCATTGGATTCAGGACATCATGATAGTGGCAGGGGTGCCCCTATCCTCCGATCCCATGGCCTAGGTGTCATCTTGTAGGTTCATTTTGGAAACTAGGGTTTTTCTTAGTAAGGGAGTGTGCAATTTTGGCACATGGGGGTCAACTTTGCAAAATCATCAACCGGGGACTTATGGCTAGCGTTCCCAGCTGGAACCTTCCTAGACACACTTGCAGGACACCTCAGAACCCAATTTTGTTGCACGGTTGGAATTCTATGGCCCCGATAGGTATCCGATAGGTGTCCTTGAAGGCCTTTTGGATGCGAGATGGAACGAGCCATAGAATAAAGAACGTGGCTCGGATCGACAAATCGTCGACTCCATTGGATTTGGAACATCAGGATAGTGATAGGGGCGCCCCTCTCCTCTGGTCCCATGGCCCACATGTCATCTTGTAGGTCAATTTTGGAAACTAGTGTTTTGCTCAGTAAGGGAGTGTGCAATTTTTGCACATGGGGGTCAACTTTGAAAAAACACTCACCGAGGACTTATGGCTAGCGTTTCCAGCTGAAACCTTCCTAGACACACTTGCAAGACTCGCCAGAACCTAGTTTTGTTGCACGGTTGGAAGTCAATGGCCCCGGTAGGTATCCAACAGGTGTCCTTGAAGTCCTTTTGGATGCGAGATGGAATGAGCCATAGAATGACAACTGTGGCTCGGATTGACAAATTGTTTACTCTATTCGATTCAATACATTTAAATAATGCTAGGGGTTCCCTTCTCGTCCGGTCCCATGGCCCAGGTGTCAACGTTTAGGTCAATTTTGGAAACTAGGGTTTTACTTAGTAAGGGAGTGTGCAGTTTTGCACATGGGGGTCAACATTGAAATTTTTTTATTTTGATTCTAGAACTAGACATTCAAAGAGTGGAAATAAAAGATACCACACTGCACCCTTGATATATTTCTATGTCCTCAGTGTGCCACGTCATCTAACAACTCCTTAGTGTTCCACTATATTTGGATTTTGAGTAATTAATGTCATTTTAAAGAATTCAAAGTTCCAAATAAAAAATGGAGGCAATGTTTCATCGATGATATCCCTCTGATCCTTGCTAGCTTTATTATATCAAAGTCACCATGAAAATTTGCCATCAAGTTATGGGGGAATACTTTCCAAATCACAATGAACAACCATTACATCATCATTTGTATCAATCAAGAACATTCACTTTTAAATACATTTTCATATGAGGATAATCCATCCTTTTTACAAACATAGGACCATGAACATCTTATTTTCCTTCATCAAAACAACATTATTGAGAAATATCATTAAACTAGTTAGGTATTTCATTTTCCATGGATTATGTACGATTACTTTTGCATTATGAAATGTGGAAAATGGACATATGAAAGAGGTAATGCACAAACCAGGGTCTTACATACTAGGTTTTAGTAAGGATAGGGTTTATATCTTCAACGATTTTATGAGAGTGAATTCATGACTAGCTATTGGTTATCATATTGGAACAAACTATGGTATTACAAACTAGTGTATATTTGTTACCTATATTTGACCACATGTACATGACGACCCAATGAATTTTATTACACTTTAGTTATGCATTCCTTTCCATTGTAATAGATACTTTGTCATTGTTTTTAGCATGCTAGAGTAGGCACACTTCAACCGAACTTCATAGACGTTCATGTACGTATCGTTTGATGAAATACAATGCATTGATGAAATGTGTAGCATCTATTAGACTTCCTCTTAGTTTGTGGAAATGTCACAGGCTTACATTGATGATATGCGTAGCAATATGTTACTATTATCATAGAGGTTATTCAAACATATTTTGTTAACTTTTGTTTTTTCCTTGCAACATATTTTCCTTGCAACCATAATCCTGATCAATGGGTATGAACCCTTGGAGTTGACAAAAAACACAATTTTAAATTAGATATCAAATTAGCATGCATGTGCTAAGTTCATTGAATGTTGAAAGATATTATTAGTTTTTTCCATTAAGATAATGTTTTGCATAACACAATGGTGAGATGTTACTTGATCAATGCAATAAATGTAAGAGAATACATATTGCTTAAAATGTAATTATATAAATTTCAATAGCATAATTTATTAATTTGTGGAAGAGATAAATCATCACTAGCACAAGTGGAAACTCAAGAGAAAATATGGAATATACTATATCATGCATTGATAGCCAAATGTTTGTAATACAAATTATGGCAAAGTAGTTGGCCCTCAAATGTCCTGTCAATGTACATGTATTCCTAAGTACAACAATGTGTACATGGATGTCAATGTACATATATCTCTATAACACGTGCGCGTTTTGGAATCCTATCCTACATGTTAATTGACATGGTAGGGTCGGAGACTGCCCATGCCTAGTTCTAAGAAATGCGGACACATTTTGCAAATGCATGATTGCACCTAAAGGGTCCCTCAGCTTCGTGCGAGGGCCCAAAAGCGATGCGAGATTTCTTTAGAACTTTCATCTTTTTAAGATAATAATACATCCATAAGAAATCAACTTATGGGCCATATCTTTCATCAACATGGATGCTTATTGTGGAATTCAAATTTAATTATATATTCAATTTGTCTTTTAATGTTGAGTTCAAAATTCTATTTAATGAGGCTAAGTTCAAAACTCCTTGTCCCTATTCTAGTTTGGTTTGCAATCTTGGTCCGTTTTCGTGCCTTCACAAGACCAAATCTCAACTATATATATATGGGGATTACCCCATGCCTACCATCTTGTCAATTTCAAATGCAAAAAGAACCCCACATTGTCTCACTGAGTCTACACATAGAGGGTAAATCCATAAGTTCTTGACCCAGATCGACTCCTTTTTCCCAACTCCACGTCCATTCTAGGGTTTTCCCATAGACACTTGATAGAGACACTCCTGGTTGAAAGTGTCTCTATAAAGTGTTTATCAGAAAACCCTAGAAACCCAGAGCCTATCCTAAAAACCCTAGTTTTGAATCCAAATAATTATACACTTATATGCAAAGTTTCTAACATGTATATAGCAAGGGTGCATACAACTAAAAACATGCTCCGTGCATACCTGTGGACACCAAAACACGCATTATAAACCTATTAAACAAGTAATTATTCAGTCAATCAAAATATTAAAAAATATTGTACGAACTATATTCATGTATGTCATAAATATAAATACATAAAAATAGAAATGCCATAACTAATAACAATATTGTGTAGGGTACTGAAAATACCTCCATGTGAGATGTCACAATTTCAGTTGCAGATGCCATTGCTGCATCCAGGTTGGGAGATGTTGTGTTCTCCCATGACGGCGTCTCAGCTCTAAATAGCTATACATTGAAATAATAGTTTAAGTCAAGCACAAATACTTTAAAATTACTTTACAAATTATCAAGTGATGATTGAAAACACATTAAAAAAGTGCTAACCTGCTCCATATAGCAGCCCTCGATTGAGTTAGGACAAGTGTGCCCACAATGGGGACAAAGATGTGGCATTGTCCTTGTCGAACTAGAAGGCCCAACATGGCTACCACCGGTGACAGGTCTATCCCGACTATGTCCTGGAGGCCCTACACCTGCGTCTCTATTAGGGTTAGCCTGTCTTTCCACTATAGTTGCTGCTACAAAGGTAGTGTGTCTAAGCACTCCCCGTGCAACATTCCTCATCACGCCCTCGATCTGATTAAGTTTGTGCGGTAACTGAGGCGGCTGGGGAGAGGGGATGGGATCGCACCTAAGAGATAGTGCCCCTCTCAGTGGGTTCCTCCTAGCAGCAGGTTGATATTGGGAAAAGCCACTCCAACACCCTAGAACTCGATTATGTCAAAATAGTTGACATGTAAACCAAGCACAAACTCAGCCCACGTTTTCCAAAGGAAGTATTGTGGAACCTCCCTATTATTGCAGGGAGGTTTATCGTAAACCATGAACAACCTATGCATCCAATTGTCTCTCCATGGTTGGAAATGACACCAATCCATGCAAACACGTGGCTTTCTAATCTTCGGTGGTTGTTGTGTTCTTGGATCGGTGAACATACTGTACAATTGGGCCTTTGTAATATTCAAATATTTTATTTCCTCCTTGGAAATTCCCATGGAATAATTCTCTTGCATCCTAGCTCTATATTCAGTCATGTGAGTCAATTGGAAATGTGCATGGATGAGGGAGGCAATTGACCTCTCAATTGAGGTGGAAAGGGACACTTGAGATGGTTCCCCTGTGTTTACTAGATCTCGAGTGTGCACTCTCATTTCATTTACATAATGGTTCAAGTCATCTTGGTCAAAATTTGGTTGGGGGTTTTGATTTTCTTGGGCATTTGGATTTTGTTGAGGGTTTTCATTGGTTCCAAGATTAGTGTTTTCTTGTGTTCCACCAGATTCCATGTTAACATTTTGTTCATTCATTGTGTGGGTTTACACTCTGCAATTAAAAATGTCTCTATTATTTTAATAATTTGGGAATTATTACAAATTTAACAGACAAAAAACAATGAACAGAATGACAAAAACAATGAATAAAATGACAAACAACATGGAATTTACCTATCCAATGCAATTCATGGATGGATGAAGATGGTTTTTGAGTGGAAATGGTGAACTTGGTTGGTTGTAGCTCCGCACACTCGATGGTTGATTCATGCTCAGCCGGAATGGAAACAAATCTGGTTTGTTTTTTTTAATTACCTTAACAGGGGCGCTTGCGCGGATTTGTGTGCGCACATGCTAGGAACGCGCACGTGTAGCAGCGTGCACGCGCCCTGGTTCGGTACCAAACGTAATGGCTCATGCGCGCTACCTTAGGTGCTTGCGCGGGTTTTTTTTTCCCTGATAGCGCGGTCTTGTTGCAATACTATTGGGGAGAAACTTTGTGTGTTCGCCCAGATGTAAGATTTAATGTTCAATGCAAGTTTGTTTCATAAATATTTTACATTGCAGCTTCCATCGATATCAAGGTAAAATGAGACATTTTTGTCTTAATGGGAGGAAGTACCAAGGGCCATACAGATATGCATCACAATGCATCTATATTTCTGAGAAAATGAGATGCCAGTCAATCTGAGAATGGGAATCATGGTGGTGCACTTACCTTGGTTCCTTGCTTCCCACATGTCACGTCTCTTCTACATGTTTTTTTTTTGTGAATAAAGAATCTAATCACTAAACAAAGCGGAAAACACCAACTCTAGATGTCGCTACAACATACTTAAATAAATTTATGTCTATGTGTGCACTATACTTTATTATTACTTTTGTCACTTTTCCCACCAGTATCAATACATGAAGAACACATGTACTTAAGCAGGTGTACCTAGAACAAGAACCTATTACTATAGGGATAATTCATATGCCGACAGTTACGTGTCCACTATACTAACCAATTTACGACAATATAAACTTTAATAGGAAACTCTAACAAATCCATTAATAACTATATTAAACCATTAATATATTATTAATCTGGAGTATGAACTAATTATAGTGTTAATGTGAATACTATTTTAACTTAACATAGTTATATGTTTCCAACATATAACCTATGTGTTTATATTAACTCGAGCCTAGCATTAACTTACAAGGAACTAGGCTAAAGTATAATATGTTATGAGCATTCTTATTAAACCTATGATAATGCAAATATAAGCAATTATACAACAATGGAGAATATTATGTAATATTTACAGTATTAGGATTAACCTAATAAATATATATATATTAATTCCATATACAATTAGAACAAATATAAAAGCATTGCATTGAGCCCCACATAATATTACTCCACACATATTGATCAATTATTAGAATGACTTGAATTTATAAACAATATATATATATATAGATATAGATATATCCAATGTTTTGGACCTTGGCTTAAAATGCCAACATATTAATATGTAAAAACAAGAATACCTTACCTATGTTAATAACCTTGTAAATAAAACTTAAGTTTAAAACAAATATATATATATATATTACATCCAACACTAAGGACTTAGGCTTAACATGCCAATGTAGTAATCCGTTGAATTCTTGGCACCACTAAGTTATAACCCCGACAAAATATAAAGGTTACGTAATGTCACACGATGAAATTATAACAAGCATAACCAACGATAACCAAAGTAAATACTAAGGTTTAAATGCAAACGACGGGGGTTTGTATAAATATAACCAACCATACTATGTTTTAAACAATACAATAAGCTCTATGAAACCATGCAAACAACCATTCCATCATGGAAATCCTATGTAGAGTACTTGAGGAAAGAATGGGTCAACGTTGCTTGTTTTAAAGGGTTTCCTGAGTGGTGATGTGCCTATGTCATGCAAGCTTAACCAACCCATTTCAAATGTTTTGAACCCTGCGTTGGCTACCACTTGGCAGGTAAATGAAGATCCTCGGTGATGTGGAAGTGAGCGACGTTTGTGTGAAGGTTTGGTTCATGTCGAAAATGTTGGTCGACATTAAATGGCAACTCTAACTTCCAGCTGTGTTTTGACGATGTGCTACCATTTCCATGAGTTGTACTGTGTAATCGACGTAGGATCCATTAAACTTCAGTTGATCTCATCATTGATGTTGATATGCTTTGGTTTATGGGTAATCAAGTTTCATGCACGATCATTGATCCTTTCCAGCTACTCTACGACTTAAGCCTTAATTCTCCAACCACCGGTTTCAGTGGTAACGTGACCTTCCATTGCCGGTGTAAGCAGTGTTTGTAAGTGCAATGCTAATGGAAGAGGTCATTTTTGTTGCGCCAAGGTCCTGAGTAGAGAGCTGCTGCTCTGTGCAGCAGGGTTAGATCATGAAAATGGAGGAATGGATTTGGTGCCATCGTGAGTCACTATGATATGATGAGCTTGCCAGCATTTTCCAATACATGCAAGGGTAAGTGAACACATCCCTTTTCTGTGTAGTCTTCATTACTTAATCAGTATGAATTTTCTTTTGGCCAAGACTAATGCTTGTATTATTCTATGGTGCTTAGGTGCTGCTTGGAGACGAACTCCACTCAGCCTACAGGTAAAGTGTACCGAACTCCCACCTCATTTTCTCACTATGGTAATTATAAAATGTTTATAGTTTTCACTTGTTACATTTTAACCGAGCTTTACTACGTGTGCAAGTAAGAAAGGTGGTGGATTTTGGGGCAAGCGTAGTGGCTCCACAACCGTCACCGAGCATGGGGGTAGGTTCCCTAGCTTCCAGGTAAGTCGCCAACCAACTTGATGCCTCGGGGTGTTTTTTACCTCGTTGGTTCAGGGATGAGTTACTCAAACATTTTGATATAAACTTATCAGAAATTTGATGACGAGTGGAACCAAGCACAAACCTCTCAGCCTTTGACCAACAAGATCCCCTTGCTTTCAGCCCGAGCTGAGTTCACAGTCCCCCAGGTCGGAGTGTATATTTTAAATTACCCTTAACTTGTTCCCTAATTTATTTAGGATATTTCTGTGGCAGCAAGCAACCCAACATCCAACTCAGTCCTCTTGAGCTCCATGATGCTCCAGGGGCTTTTAAGCCTCAACCATTAAGAGAATCAATTAAGCACAACCTATTCAGAGTAAATGTAGTGCTCCTGCATGCTTGGGGTAGTTCTTCTACCTGCACACAATCAAGTGGCCAAGCCAATACCCAGCTGTATGATTCCTCTTAATTTGGACCAGTTTGGTACTCTGAAAACTGTCCTCATTCACTTGTCTTCATTTATCTCTGGTCATTTGTTCTTCCCAGCTCCCATTTTGCTTGTGTGTTAATGATCATGAGAATGTGAATAATTGTTCAGAATGAAGTGTTTGAATGAGTTTCACATTTTATTCTCTTAGATGTGAAATTCTCTCATTTTGTTATTTCTTTTAAATCATTATTCTCTCAAATATTTTCTTTGGGGTTTTTCCATTTTCTCCAATAATAATTTCTTATTATTATTTTACTTGGCATTTTCCCTCCTACCCATAGGGGATTATGACTCCCATCTCATTAATGTGCTGGTCCACATTGTCATTAGAAATCAATTTATCAGATTTCTTAAATCACCTAAGTAAAATGAAATAATACTTAGCATAAATATAAAAGGGTTAAAGCCCAACATTTGGGGTATTACACCACACGAAGCCTAGATTTTGTTTTGTTATTGGATGGAACACATGATCTCGTCATTGATGAACCATTTACACCCCTTCAACCTCCTTCTTTGTCATAAGATTTGAGTTATGTCATATTCATGCCATAATACTATGTCATATTAAAATCAAATTAGAATGTAAAAACTACACCATGTACATGACATACTATCAAACAATCCATGCACAAGAAAGAACTTGCAATATAGATCCTCGTGCTTAGGATCTTACTCAACCTCATACCTTTAATATAATAACCAAAAATCACCATATAAATTAGCTTTAAAGAATTATTTGTTAATTTATCAACTTCTTTGAAATCAAAGTCCAACCCAACCCACATAGATCCTTGAGCACTGCATCCACATGATTGTTTAGATTATGGCTAGTACTTTATTCATCATGCACATTGACTAATTAAGTCTTATTAGTTTTGGACATTCACATGTCATCTACTTCGTTTCACAAAGTCCTTGAGTATACATAAGTTTAAGATGATCAAGTTATTCAAACTGGAAGGCCAAGTCTTAACTTATGAAATATTATATCTTTCACTTGATACCAAATCCATATTTCATATTCAAGAGCATAAAGATGAAACATCTTTAAAGAGTAAAAAACATACGATATTAAAAGTGAACATAAAGTTGGATTATGTGCTACCATTTCCAGCACCTCCCTTGTGTACAATCAACCTGGGATTTTTATGGAAATACAACGACAAAGGACTCGGGGTAAACAGAGTGGAAACCCATGAAGGCATGAATATCATGTCCATGTTTATAGCACATTATTAAAAGAGATAACGACGTATTAACGAGAACAGAATAGGCTACTCATGTAAGTCAATGGAATTTTTATTATAAACTAATCATTATAATTGAAATTTCCAATTATATTTAATTTTGACTGAAAATTCTATATTCAAATTTCTAAATAACAGAATTGAATTTCATTATCCAAATGAGGTTTTCCATTATTATATTTCTTCAACTTACTTACTACAACTTAAAAGTTGTACTATGTGCTGCCATCTTTAGAGCCTTCCTCATGTCAAAGAAATAAAGTTAGACAAAGTGACAACCCATGTTTATATCGACCATGTTTTAGAAGAGATAGATGGAATGGAATAGGTTATCTGTGTGATTCGGTAGATTTTTTTGAAGAAAGAGATGGAAATTCTTGTCGAACGTTTTTATCAATTTCAAATGACCAGATAATGTAAAAGGGACACGGCAACAGTGATAGCCATGAACAAAATTGAAACGTAGATTTGACATTCATCTATTTTCCTTTGCCACCGGAAAATTTAATACCTCTCTTAAACTATATATCTTGTAACTGTACCGGTTAGTAACTACCCAATCCTGCACTCTGCATTGCTCTCTTCTATTTTGTTTGCTTCCTACTGAGTTATTGCACCTTAGTTCATCGTAGGCCCTTGGGCCCATGTTTAGGGGCGCTTATAAGAAATTAGCTCCGGTTTAGGGTTTAGTTGCAACTTACCAGGCTGGATTTCGAGACGGAGGAAGTGACAAGACTAAGGGAGGAATTAAATTTACCGGGCCTGAATTCATGGTTGTTTTGGCCGGCGGTTTGGTGGTTTTATGATTCAAAATTCAAATGTATCCTAGTTCAAATTAATCTTAGGCGACCCTTCCCTTTATCAACCAGATGTATTTGACCTGTGGATATCATTATCAGTCCATTAATATATATCCGTATTCAAGCTAAATCTAGTAAACTTAGTGGTCGCCCAACATCAGGAGCATGCGATTCATGAGCCAAGAAACAACACTAGGCCGAATCTATTTACTAGAGAAGGGGACATTGATCCTTATTTGTCCATCGCCTATGAGTTTACTAGTTCAAATGCTTTCTTAGGTGTTGGTACATAGAAAACCATGACATGATATACGCAGCCTTAAGCGATATAAACTCCCAAGATGCCAAATATACTTCAGCAGTATGTGGGTACTTCTGAGATCATGTAAAATTAAGGTGTGTGGTGTGCCAGTTGTGGTTTCTGACCAAGGATAACAATGCAATAAAATTTCACTTGATGTACTCTTATTGCATTGTGTGGCAGGATAACAATGCCATAAAATTTCATGTGATGTAATCTTATTTTTATGTGCTCTCTACCCTGAGTGTAGTGTTGCATTTCCACGTACAATTTTCAGTTTTAGAGATATTTAATGTTTTTACGATAACATGGTGGATTTTTGGGCAAGCTATTTTCGCAGTGTTTAATATTTATGGTAGACTTTACCAAAATAGAGAAATGAATTGACTTAGTAATTATGGAAGAGCTGTTGTGTTGCCGAAAAGGTTTTACCAATTTTCACTAATTTAGAAAATTTGAAAGTGTCAGCTCTGAATTTGAGTTAAGTTTCATTTTAAATGGATACTCCTAAGCCCATCATGGAAAGGGACAGCTTCCCATACAGATTGAACTTCTCCTTATTCGATAATGTTGATGCCAAACATTCAAATATATAGAGAGGGCGCCAATCTATAAGAGGATGGACTGGAATTCTTAATCCAGGTTTTTAATAATACAACAAATTTGACACTATGAACTTGAAAAAATGTGGGCTGCAATTCTTAATAGTAAGTACGAGCCTTTTTTATAATACAAAAGATTTGTCACTCTATGAAATTGAAAAAACGTGGGATTAATGGAATTCACAGTAAGTGTGGTATTTTTTTTCAATACAACAAATTTGACACTCTATATGTCACAGTTACATTTTTCCGCAACACCCACAAGCTTGTGGGAATCTTGCACTCCCTCCCAAGAGGTTGGCTTGGGCACCCAGTTGGGAAAAAACGATGTTTGGTTGCACAAGACATAGCGAAGAGGAAAGTGATGGATCGAACAAAGGGGTGCGTGGACCATGCTTGGGTGCACTCCAACAAATGATGCCACACTCACCCATCGGCACATGGCAAGCCCGAGAGTGGGGTGCAGTTGCAAAATGACAAGTCGAAAAGATGAAGGGGTGCCGGGCGCACCCTTGGACCAAACAGATGTTGGAGTAGTGGCACAGTGGACCAAGTGCCCACATACACTCCAAGAATCAAACGCCCAAGTGTCCAACACTTAGCTACAAAAGATAGCTTGGGCATTGAGCTTGGGTTGGGAGTCCACAAGCGAAGTCAGGTTGAAAGCCCTGGAAACGAACTCATGTTGGGAGCCCTGGAAATGAACTCATGTTGGAAGCCCAGGAAAATGAGCTCGGGTTGAAAGCCTAGGAAATGAGCTCACATTGGCAGCTCAGGGAAAATGAGCTCAGGTTGAGAGCCCGCATGCACATCCCCACGAGCTCGGGATGGAAGCCCGTGAACTCGAGATGGAAGCCCGTTTGAACTTAGGATGGAAGCTCCGCTGGAAAGCCCGCGAACTCGGGATGAAATCCCGTGAAGCTTGGGATGGAAGGTGACAAAATCGAGATGGGAGCACATTGTGAACTCGGGATCAGAGCATGACGAACTCGAGTTGGGAGCCATATAAAAAGACTTAAGGCCAAAACCAAGAAGGCAGCTTGGAGGAGAAAGAAGTTGGAAATTTTGGACAAGGGGAGAGATGTGGAGCTAGGGAAGCTATCCAAGCTCTGCATTCTTGTATAGTCTGTTCTAACTAAATCGGGTTGGAGCAAGGTGTTGCAGAAGAAAGAAGATCTATGGGGGTTTGCATTCGTTCTGGTTGCACAGTGAGATAGTTTCGCAGCAGCAGCAATGGTTTGCAGCAGAGGGGCAGTTTCAGGAGTTAGACACCTGTTGGAAGGGTTAACTTTCTCTTTGTATTCTGTATAACTATTGTAAGGCATGTTGTTTATTGGGCAAACGTTGGAGCTCTGCTAGGGCAACTCCACCTGTTGTAAATGATCGATTATACAAAAGATAAATGGGTTGCTGGTTTGGAAACCCCAACTTATACTTGTGTATTATTTACTTGATATTCATGCATGTGTAAATCTGTCTAAGTGTTGGATGTTAGGCTTACATGTTAAATTGTTAAACAAGTAAACTGTTGCAAGTGTTTAAGTTGAAATGAGTTCCACAGGTTAGGCGTAGTCGGCAGGTGAAACGCTTGAGTTGGTCACACCCTCAAGTCATTCCTAGGCAGTGCCGCACACCACATTTGGACACTGGTGACTAGCGAAAAAGTGTGGCTGTAAAAGTTGGTATCAGAGTAGAACGACTGCGACAATGAAGGGTTTTCTTCGGTACAGTTCTGCAACGTGGAGGCTAAGACAAGTTTGGTGCGACAGTCGACAGGGGTTCGCTAAAATGGTGATGGTGCCAGAATTCATTAGGGTTTTCCGTAGGAAAGTGCTGCAGGTTTCAATTTTGTGATCGCAGAACTGCAAGAGTTGTAGGTTCGCTACAGGAAAACACAGAGTTTACGATTTTGAGGCTAAGTCTGGAAAAACACAAAAATTGGCCAAGGTGAAGCGACTTGAACCGCAGTTGATGGAGCAAAACGAGAGTTCTATACAAGCTCTCAGGATGGTGTTTGGGTGGAGCACCTTCGCTGCAACTGCAGAACATAACTGAATTTTCTGTGGAGGACTCACACACAGGTTGACTTGGCAAGTCACTTAGTTGGGCACAACAGTAGAAACAAAGGTTGGTTGGTTGCAGAATTTCATTTGGAGCACAAGGCAAGGTGTGCCCAAGTGAAAAAAAAACTTGGTATGGCAAGCCAAGGGTTGCATTAGCAACCGTAGTAGCATATTTTGGTTGCCCTATGTGTAAAATTAGTCACAACAGATCCAATGAACAAGTAAATCAATCACAACAGATGAATATAGAAAATATGGTGTAAAACTGTGCAAAACATGTAACAGTGCTCAATATCCTAGTAAGGGTGAATGATTACAATAGAATACAATAACAATGATTGAGCAATTTGAATTTCCTAAGGAGGTCATTCAAATCACTAAATGGAGTAGCTTGAATCCAACTAGGAGTCCTCATCATCAATCGGTGGTGGTCATCAATGCACAAGAACCAGTCATCCAGGTGTCAATCTGAATCTAACTAAGTGTAACATGTGTAACTGAAATATGTAGCAATGATATAGGGAAGTGGGATTAGTGGAGGGCACATGGGAGGCTAACTGGAGTTAGAACAAGTCATCTAGTCAATCTGGAGGTCCAGCAGAAGTGAAACAGTCAGTCGGGAGTGAAACTAGCCTCAAATCAGGGAGAATCGGAGCTAATTGAGTGTAACTGAAGTGGAACTGCAGTGATAGGTGAATAAGTGCACCCTTCTCTAGCAATAGGTGAGAAGAGGGCGCATTCCTGACTAGGAGGGCTAAAACTCTGAAGTAAGTGGCTCTCGGGTGCTAGAATAAGGTGGTTAAGTTGTTGGAGGCATCAACCTCATGACTAGGATGCATGCAAAGTGCATGCAAACCCTAATTGCATGCAAGATCCTGAAAAAGATGATGTGGATATCGGAACACCCCCCCTCAAGCTAGACTATGATGTGCAAAAAATAATGTGGGGCCCTAGCAACTAAGACCAAAGGTCACCCCAATACAATAATCCAAAAAGTGCTGAAAATAAACTAAGTGAGGAAAGAGGGAAAACCTAGTGGGAAGAAAGCCCCCCCTCAAGCTAGAGCATAATAATGGATCAATCTATCTCCACCATGATGGAACTCACCCCCAATAGTGAACGGAGGTAAGAGAACTTCTTCTCACTGAAGATCTTGGTGAAGATGTCTGCAATTTGCTCATCAGTAGGGCAATATTGCAGAATGATGGTGCGATCATGCACCAACTGTCGAATGTAATTCATATGAATTTCAATGTGTTTGGTCCTCTGCCACTAAACTGGATCTGTGGAGATCTTGATAGCAATTTGATTGTCACAAAATACGACAGTCGAAGTAGTTCCACCAAAACCAAACTCGGAAAGAATACCGTGCAACCAAACTGCCTGAATGTAGGCATTGATTGCCCCTCGATACTCTGCCTCTACTGAAGAAAGTGCAATGGTTGCTTGATTTTGCTGGACCAACAAATAACACCATGACAAATCATGAAAACATAACTGGAAGTGGACTTCCAATCAATGCTATCACCTGCCCAATATGAATCAGTAAAACCAATGAAATCAAGCTCAGAATCTGTAGCATAATGTATGCCAAACTGTCTCGTACCTTGCACATACTACAAGATCCGCTTGGCTGCTCGCCAATGAAGCTCATGTGGCTATATCATATACCTTGACATGGCACTCATGGCATATGAAATATCAATCCTTGAGTGTGTCAAATAAAGTAGTGAACCAATCAACTATCGATACATACTGCAATCTGCAAGCGGTGTGGAATCTCCCTCATCAAGACTGATTCCTGAGAGGAATGGGAATGGGGCTGCCTTACATTCAGCCATATTAAACTTCAATAACAGGTCAGAAGCATATTTTTGCTGATATATAGTGATCCCCTCAGAATTTTGAGCTATCTCCAAGCCCAAAAAGTGACTCAGCAAGCCCAAATCTCTCATGTCAAAAGCTAGATTTAAGGCAGTTTTTAGCTTGTTTATTGAAGTAAGAGTGCTACCAGTAATGAGAATATCAACAACATAAGTACAATAACTAACAAATTACCTTTAACTCATTGAAGATACACATTCGGATCAGATTTGCATCTTTGGAAATTCTAAGAAAGAAGGAAGGAGTCCATCTTTGTGTACCAAGCTCTTGGGGCCTATTTTAACCCATACAAAGATTTATTCAATCTGCAAACTAATGATGGATCTGATGTGTAGCCCTCTGGCTACTACATATATACCTCTTCAGCAAGGTCTCCATGTAGAAATGCACTCTTCACATCCATGTGGTGCACTTCCCAGTGCTTGGATGCGGAAATAGCCAAAACAAGGCGGATGGAATCCATCTTTGCAACCGATGCAAAGGTCACAGTGTAGTCCACTCCTTGGACTTGGGAGAAACCTTTTTCCACCAAACTTGCTTTGTATTTGCTGATAGAGCCATCAGCAGCAACTTTCGTGTGGTAGACCCATTTACACTTCACTAATTTTCTTCCAAGTGGAAGAGAAACTAGCTCCCATGTGTTGTTCTTTTGAAGGGAACTGTACTCTTCATCCATGTCACTTTGCCATCTCGGATCTCAGTGGGAAGAATAGTATGATGTGGGATCTGAACCAACCATCAAATAAAAAATCTCAAGAAGTAATGGATCAGCAAGAGAAAGATCCATACCTACTCTTTGAAAGTCTGCTCTTGTTCGTCTCGGATCAGCAGGATTGCCAAGGTTCGAACCAGCAGATTGAAGAGTGTTTTGGGCCCACTTTGTTAATTGAGGAGGATCATAATGGTCGGATTCTGAACCCGATATGTCATGATCATCATATTCTGTTAAAATATCAGAAATATCAGAACTCATACCTTCATTATCGCTGCAAGGATCTTCTTCTGGTGAAGGCGGTGAATCGGTAGTCTCTTCCTCAACTAGTTGCAATTCTTGAAGCGGTTCTTCAAATTTCATACTGTGCTCTATGAATATCTTTTTAGATATGATATCCATGAGTTTATATGCTTTTGATTCTTCCCCATATCCTATCAATATGCACTCAATACTTTGTGGATCCAAAGCTCGTCTCTTCTTGGAAGGAATTCTAGCCCATGCAGTAGAGCCAAAAACTCTCAAATTTGACACATCCGGTTTGTGACCAAAGAATGCTTCAAAAGGAGTCATACCTTTCACGGATGAATGTAGAACACAGTTCTGTATGTATGCAGCAACATTGATTGCTTCAGCCCAAATATTTGCAGCCAAACCTTTTGATTCAATCATGCATGTAGCCATCTCTTTCAGTGATAGATTTTTCCTTTCCGCTACATCGTTCTGCTGGGGTGTGTAGGGACCTGTATGTTGGATCTGAATTCCACTTTGGGAACAAAGTTGCAGAAACTCGGCCTTGATATATTCTCCACCATTATCATATCTAAGAGCTTTGATCTTGCTCTCAGTGGCGGGTCTCAACAGAAGCCTTAAAATCCTTGAATTTTCCAAGCACTTCTGACTTGTTTTTGAGAAAGAATACCCATGTAAAGCGGGAAAAATCATCAATAAATGTCAAAACATACCTTGAACCATTTAATGACGTATGGGGCAGCGGACCACTGATATCAGAATGTATCAGCCCCAAAAATGTAGAAGCTCTGCTTACTTTTCCGCTGTCGAATCTATGCTCGAGGTGCTTCCCAATGATGCAACCAGTGCATATTCCCTTCGAGGAACGGAGTTGTGGAAGACCATCTACCATGGATTTGTTTGATAGCAGCAGCAAATAATTATAATTAAGATGTCCAAATATTTCATGCCAAAGCCTACTAACCTCATTACCATGTGTGCGAAGAGCAGTGGGCTTTGCAAGCAGAATAAAGTGTGAAAACTCATAGCATTTTGCAGTGTGGTTTGCCTTTCTGACTGCAACAAGTCTTCCACTTTTGATATTAGAAATTTCAAATGTATTAGGGCTGAATGTAACTTGCTTTGGTTCACTAGTGTGTGTCATTTGATACACAGAAAGAAGATTTGAAGCCAAGGAAGGCACATAGAGAACATTTTGAAAGCTTCCATGATCTACATGAATCGTACCTTTGCCCTTTGAAGAAATTTTTGAGTCATCTCCCAAATGGATGGGGATGGAGCTGTTTGGATCGAATGAAGAAAAAGAATCAATATTTGCAGCCATATGATTCTATGCACCCGAATCTATCAAGAGAGTAGTGGGCTTCGAAATAGTTGCCATAAGTGCTTGTCCTCTTTCATGATCATCATTCCTATCCTTCTTCCTTGCACCGTTAGGAAGAGTTATGTTGTTCTTTTCCAAAAGGAGGGCCATTTGATCTATAGTCTTCTTAATACATGAAATTTTGGGATAAAATCCAAGGTTGCAATAAGTACGTTTAGATTTTTGGTCACCTTCTTTGCCCTTTTGCTTGAACTTTGAACTGGATGGTGCATCCGTCTGTTTGCCTTTCTCTCTTTACTTGTGAGGCTCGAATTTGGGCTTCTCCTTCTTTTGATTTCCTTTACCATTCGAGATCTTGGGTCCTTGAACATAAAGGGCTGAATATTTGGATCTTATGGACCCCATTTGAATCAACTTGTCATGCTCTTTTGTGACGGACTCAATGAAGGCATTCAAGGTAGGCATCTTCAAATTCGGGGTAGTTAGCCGACCGGAATTGAAATTAGAGACAAATACCGAATAATCTTTACCAAGCTTGCTGAGAATGGAGAGGATCAATTGTTTATCCTCTTTGATAACTCCACTGTTCTTCAACTGCAAGTTCAAGTTCTTGAATTTTGTGAAGAATTCATTAATGGTCTCGAAATTCTTAAGACTAAGGGCAATCAATTCATTCTCTAATTGAATCCCTAAGCTCGTCCTGCTTGCCAAATAGTGTTTCAAGTTGCTCCCATATAGATTTTGGAGTCTTCAATCCGCTGAGATGGAAGTGAAGATCTTTGGAGATGGAGAGACAAAGAATACCATAAGCTTCATCAAGCTTGTTGTAGTGTTTGGTTTCTATCTGACAAGTTGTTTGGCTCCAATTCAAAATAATTGAATGGGGTGAGGATAGGCTTTGAAGAAGAGTATTCCATTGCTAGGAGTGAGTGCACACTGATGTAGAGAAGCTTGCAAGGGCATAGTAGCGAATGCAAATGATGGAGACAATAACCTGCAAATCACAATAAACCAAGAACAATGAGGTCGAACAATCCACCCTTTTAGAGTTGCATCACACCTGGGATTGGAGATCAAACAATGTTGAATGGGTCCAATGTATCAGATCCAGGAATTATGTGGAAACTCAAGCTTCTGGAGTGGTATTGGATGTATTTTCAAGCTTTGCATGCACAGGAGCGAATGCCCTTGAGATCTTTCATGCCAAAACTTTTTGCAATTTTTGAGCAATTCACTCAAATCTTCTTGTAGAAACACCTGTAGAAAAGAGATCTTGTCCCTGTAATGGCTTTGATACCATGTAAAATTAGTCACCATAGATCTAATGAACAAGTAAATCAATCACAATAGATGAATATAGAAAATATGGTGTAAAACTATGCAAAACATGCAGCAGTGCTCAATATCCCAGTAAGGGTGAATGATTACAATAGAATACAGTAACAATGACTGAGCAATTCGAATTGCCTAAGGAAGTCATTCAAATCACTGAATGTAGTAGCTTGACTCCAACTAGGAGTCCTCATCATCAATCGGTGGTGGTCATCAATGCACAAGAACTAGTCTCCAGGTGTCAATCTGAGTCTAACTGAGTGTAACATGTGTAACTAAAGTGTGTAGCACTGATATAGGGAAGTGGGCTCAGTGGAGGGCACATGGGAGGCTAACTAAAGTGAGAACAAGTCATCTAGTCAATCTGGACGTCCAACGGAAGTGAAATAGTCAGTCGGGAGTGAAACTAGCCTCAAATCAGGGAGAATCGGAGCTAACTGAAGTGGAACTACAGTGATAGGTGAAGAAGTGCGCCCTTCTCTGGCAGTAGGTGAGAAGAGGGTGCCTTCCTGAATAGGAGGGCTAAAACTCTGAAGTAAGTGGCTCTTGGGTGCTAGAATAAGGTGGCTAAGGTGCTAGAGGCATCAACATGGTGATTGGGATGCATGCAAAGTGCATGCAAACCCTAGAATTTGCATGCAAACCCTAATTGCATGCAAGATCCTGAAAAAGATGATGTGGATATCCGAACACTATGCACATGCACACTCAGGAAGAGTTGCAGTGGAATGTGCACGATGAGGAAACTCTATGGAAAGCCAAGATGGAAACAACGGTTAAGAGCATGGAACGAGTGGTTTGCAAGGTAAGGCAAGTGTTCTAGGAGAAAATGGCAACGGTAGAGAAATGGTTGATACAAGGAATAGAAGATATGCATAAGCTATAGGCGTTGGATATTCAAGTTAAGGCTTGGGAAGTGCAGAGATTGGGGTCATTACACTCTGTGGAGGGAACTCAAGAAAGCACGAAGACGTAGCCAAAGCCATCTTCGAAGTCAGTCAGTTGCTACCTTTGAGAAGGTAACCACTTTGTGTGAAAATGTCCAAGGAAGGAAGAGTCGACAAGTTCGTTGGGAGAGGTCCAATAGAACCCAACTACGGAAAAGCTGACTTTGGAGGAACCCCAAGTGCATCCACCTTCGGATGAGATCGTGGAAGTGGTGAATGCCTTAACCAAGTGTTTGGGCAAGTTACCAATGGATCCATAGGAGGAGAAACAATTTAGCCTCAATTTTGTGGATGCGACGATAAGTGGGGTAAAGTTTGCTGCGTTAGTGGATACGGACGCCATCCACAGTATTATGAGTTTCATGGTATCCAAGCTACGTTCAAGGTTGATGGTAGCCAAGCTACGTTCAAGGCAGTGAATGGAAAGGAGAAATTAGTGGATGGAATTATTAGAGGAGCACCCATTCAAATTAGAGAATGGATTGATAGAAAGGATTTTTCCATCGCACCCATAGATGACCATTCCATGATCCTTGGGTAGGACTTTTTGAATTTATCCAAGGTGATTCCAATACCGTTCAGTAATCGGTTGGTGTTTTTGGAGAAGGCTCATACTTGGAGTATTCCGATGACTTCCAAGGAAAACTTGGGAAGGATGCCACGCATGTTCTCCATTCAGTTTCATGGGATAGACGACACGTCTATGAAGAGTTCTATTGGCATCACTCAACATTTAGAAGAGCCAAGGGGCCAAGGCACATCAAAGAACGAAGATCACTTAATGCAGAGATTGGCTAAGTTGGCGTTGCAGACAGATTCAGTCTTGAGGGAGATTGAGTCATTACACCATCAACAACTTGTTGGTAGTGAAGCGGGGTTTGCACCAATGTTAGTAGCAGCAAAAGTTGCGAAGGTGGGCACTCCAAGTAGCACAACATGCGTAGCAAGTGACAATAGTTCGAAGGGAGTGGACTGAGAGGTGGATTCACTTCAACATGTTGAGCAGAGTCCTGACAAAGGCAAGTGTGAGGAGGCACTTGACCAACAGCATGTTGAGTGGGTAGAACACTTGATTGCGGATGTGAAAGGTTCAACAAAATGAGGGTTTCTGTGGTAGATCTGGTTGCGGAGGTGAGGACAACTTCCCAACTCACGATGCAGCAGACATTGTGGCCTTTTTCATGCCCGCTATTGGTGTCCACGAGTCCCAATTCACAGCTGAAAAGTTGGCAGAAGTAGGATGCATGCCAGTGGATCCGGTGGCAGTCGTAGCCTACTTAGAATAAAAATTTCGTTTACTAGAAGAGTCAAACGCAAAGAAGGCCAAGGAGATGGAACCTTGAGCACACTTCGACAGTTTGAAGATCGGGAAGACGACGATTTAGATAGCTCGGAGAACCAAGAGGAGTACTTGGGAAATATTCGGCCTCCGTTTAAGGGGACAAGTAAAGGTGCAAGGAGAGGAGCTAGAAAAAGACAGCAACATGCCGAAGTTAAGGAAACTTCAATGACAGTTGCGCATGTCTTCTATGCAGACAAGCTTGGGGAGGATTTCGGTTGTAATTCTATGGAGACAAAATTGATCATTAGGAACTTGTGCGGTTTACATGAGTTTAGTGGTCAAATAGTTGGGAGTGGTAGCCTACGGCTCCACATACCATTTTTCCCAGGATGAGACTTGAGCAAGTCGGCTCACTGCTTTTGGTTGGGGTAGTGAGGCCATGGGCGCCTTGAAGAGGTGGCCTTAGACATAATTTCAGCCAAGGTTGTGTGATGGCATACAACAAATCATGGAACTACAGGGGGAAGTTTCGCAACAAAGGGACATAAGAAATTTTGTCCAAGTGTGGTAGCATGGCACAAGGAGGACCGAAGTGCAGCAAGAAAGCCAATTTTTGACATGAGGAAGTTCGTTCTCATTGTGAATAGTGATACGGTTGGGAGTCATGACCCAACTTGTTCAGCACATGGGGGTTAACAGTGAATGGAAACTTGGAAGAGATGGCCAAGTATCACAGCAGCAGTAGGTTGAGCAGGTGTGGCTACCGGAAGAGACTTCGGAAGAAGAATCAGTTGCAGCAAGTTTCTAAGTGAGTGGAGTTACTTGGAGACATTGCCGAGACAACAACAAGCTTGAGTGTGGGAGGATGTCATGGCCACATTTTTCCACAACACCCACAAGCTTGTGGGAGTCTTGCACTCCCACCCAAGAGGCTGGCTTGGGCGCTCGATTGGGAAAAATGATGTTTGGTTGCACAAGACTTAGCGAAGAGGCAAGCAACGGACCGAATGAAGGGGTCGGACCATGCTTGGGCGGACTCCCACAAATGACACCACACTCACCCATTGGTGCATGGCAAGCCCAAGAGTGGGGTGTCATTGCAAAATGACAAGTCGGCAAGATGAAGCGGCGTCGGGCGCACCCTTGGATCAAATGGACGTGGGAGTAGTGGAACAATGGACCAAGTGCCCACATACACTCCAAGAAGAAAACGCCTAAGTGTCCAACAATTAGCCGCAAAAGATAGCTTGGGAATTGAACTTGGGTTGGGAGCCCACAAGCGAAGTCAAGTTGAAAGCCCTGGAAATGAACTCATGTTGGGAGCCCTGGAAATGAACTCATGTTGGAAGCCCAGGAAAATGAGCTTGGGTTGAAAGTCTAGGAAACGAGCTCACATTGGCAGCATAGGGAAAATGAGCTTGGGTTGAGAGCCCACATGTACATCCCCACAAGCTCGGGATGGAAGCCTGCGAACTCGGGATGGAAGCCCATTTGAACTCAGGATGGAAGCTCCATCAGAAAGCCCGCGAACTCGGGATGAAAGCCCATGAAGCTCGGGATGGAAGCCAACGAACTCGAGATGGGAGCACGTCGTGAACTTAGGATCGGAGCACGACAAACTCAAGTTGGGAGCCATATAAAAAGGCTTAAGGCCAAACAAGAAGGCATCTTGGAGGAGAAAGAAGTTGGAAATTTCAGAAAAGGGGAAAGATGCAGAGGTAAGGAGGCTATCCGAGCTCTACATTCTTGTACAATTTGTTTCAGCTGAATCCAGTTGCAGCAAGGTGTTGCAGAAGAAATCATATCTGTGGGGGTTTGCATTCATTCCGGTTGCACAGTGAGACAGTTCTGCAGCAGCAGCAAGGGTTTACAGTAGTGGTTAGTTTACGCTTGTTGGAAAGCTTAACTCTCTCTTTGTATTTTTTATAACTGTTGTAAGACATGTTGTTTGTTGGGCACACGCCAGAGCTCTGCTAGGGAAAGTCCACTTGCTGTAAACGATTGATTATACAAAAGATAAACGGATTGCTGGTTTGGAAACCCCAACTTATACTTGTGTGTTATTTACTTGATGTTCATGCATGTGTAAATCTATCTAAGTGTTGGATGTTAGGCTTAAATGTTAAACTATTGCAAGTGTTTAAGTTGAAATGAGTTTTGCAGGTTAGGTGTAGTCTACTGGTGCAACGCTTGAGTTGGTCATGCCCTCAAGTCGTTCCCAAGAAGTGCCACACACCACATTTGGACACTGGTGACTAGTGAAAAAATGTGGCTGTGACACTATAAATTTGAAAAAACATAAAATGACAGGTAGTAAACACATTTAACCATCAAAAAATTTCCAAGTGACAGGCACCTAGATTTTGAAATTCCAGGCCTGGATGGAATGGATTAGGTTATCTACATGATTCGGTGGACTTTTTAATAATTTTTTCAAATACAAAAATTTAATTTACAATATTATATTTCCTAAACTTACCCAGGGAAAGGAATGTTTTACTCAACAAACATTGTCCGGTACAGTGTTATGTTGAAAGATTTAAGGATTTTGGTTATTTTAAAATTACTGAATTATTGGAAAGATTGAATTTTTTGATGAATGCTCTTTTCTATATTTTTGTTTTGAAAAAACTATTATTATTAATAATTAATTTACTGGCAAGTGCAATTGGATTCTCAAAGCATTCTATAATTTATTAACAACTTGTTGGCACATCTAAACACACCTCTTTTCAATAATTACTAAATATATACCATCGATGATGGATAAGAGGGTACTCTTACCTCAAATTGATTTAGCGCTTCACTTATCAGCATATTGATGTGAATGCTTCTTGGACAGAGACAATTCTATTGTTACAAGGACAACAGACAATAATAAATAACAACAGAAAATAACATTTTATTGGAAAATATGAGATTCCATAGTCATGTCCAAATAAAAGAATAGCCAAATATATATTCATGTCTCTGATTTATTTCATAAACATAACAGTTTTAGAAAAAAAAGCAAGAATTTATAGGCATAACAGTTTTGAAAAATAACACCACGAATTTATCCACATAACAGTTTTGAAAAATAAAAGGATGACTAGAATAATCGCATGTCTTACATTAAAAAAAATGGTATTTCTTTATCCTGTTCCACAAGGCCGTCATTGTCCGAAACCGAAATCTGAAAACAGGGTACATGCCAAGATATATTTGAAAAAATATAATCTAATTAATATAAATAATTTGTAGGTAGTTCTAAAGGCAGAGACCTTTAATTGTTTGACAATGTTAAATAGCCACTATCCATTTACATAGACTAACTATTTTAATTTAGGTTTAATTGAAAATTTTGGAAGTGGTAGGCTAGAGATCATTTAACATGTACTTACTCCATTTCTCATTCTATTATCCATACTTCATTAATTATCTCATCTTCCATGTTTGGAGGCTTTGGGTATTAATTGGCTTTGCATCTGTAGACAAAGAAAATCCCCGAAAATAAAAAGAGTGTAGTAAGTATATTTTAAATAAGTCACTTGCTTGCCAAGATTTTTGAGAATTTTAAAGAAAATTCAACTACTTTTCAAGAAGAATCAAAACTTTGTATATTGTCCACTCAGTTTTACTTGAGAACATGTGTAGTGCATTAGGAAGAAAATAAATCAAGGACTGTCCTGGTGCAATATTTAACAAGAGGAAGCCAACCCTCCATCCATTCATTCAACCTGTATCTAAAATGTTCAAACTTCACAACAAATAAAATTCAGCTGATTACCTTTATTCATAAGACTTAGAAAATGTAATACAAGTCATAATTTTCACAAAACTTATTGTATATTATTTCCTTAAAATGAGTTACATTTATAGGAGTAGATTTGGTTGAACAGACTTCTTGAATTTTGGATCTGAAGATCTCTTTCAATCTCTTAGATGTAACAAATTCTAAATAAAAGTAAACATTAATTCCAACTCCATCCCTTAATGTTTACAATACAAAACATAATTGCAAAACAAAAAATACAATATTGAATCTTGTTTGACAGGTCTTCATCAGCATTTACACCCACTTTGAAGTCTCACAGTTTGTGCTCTTTCTTCACTTAATCTTCGAGCTTCCTATTTGACTCATTTAAATTGCAACAGCTTCTGACCATTAATAAAATAATTGTAGTGATTAATAATATTGAGTACTTAAGAATGCCAAAGTACATAGCTCGCTGAGTTTGGCAAAGAAGTAACCAAGTAACTCGACTGATCTATGGAGATACTTCCATCTATTGAACACATAGCTCGTTCTATCCACTAGTAATCTAGGAGAGTACTCTAGATACTGAACATATCCAAAGTATCAAATCCTGCTCCTCCCAATTCACCGGATTCAAGATAATGTCATTTTATAGCAAAGTATCAAATCCTTTCTGGTTTACTTGGTTTCCCTTTCTGGTCTACTTAGCAACTTCTGTTCTGTTCCCTCCGTCTCTTGGTTTTATCTGTATCCTAGCAACTTGTGTCCTCTCTTTTTATTATGGATCTAATAGCAAAAGTTTAATAGTTCGATTAACTCATTCATCAAGCTGATTGAACAGAAAGCCGTCAATGCGATCCTCTACTATAGGAATAGCCCCACATAATTAGAGGAACTTAATTACAGTAAGAAATTCCACTCAACCAATTCATGAATGAACCGACTCTAGACAACACTTTTCTCCTTCAACCTAAGGGAGAACACCATGATATCATATTAGGAATATGGGTCTTTCTCCTCTGCTGAATGGACATTGAATATAGGTATTATCCTCTGAATGGACACTGATAGAATATCCTAAGTGGTGGAGGAATTGGATCAGTATCGGGTGCATCATAAAATGTAACTACTCATGGCTTCTTGCCCATGGTAGCGAAGGGTAACCGTCTCGGTCCATGTGAGTATATCGACAAACTGAATAAATAATTTATCCACTTCTCACTATATAAATGCCTCTGGTGTAAGTAAATTTGCATAGTTGCTATATACCATTGAGCTTAACGATTTTACAATTTATAGCATAGAGCATTTACCCAAGCTGAAGCACATAAAACCTATAGTAGCTTCTCCATGTCCCATGCATACCATTGAGTTCCATGATCCTCAAGAAGAGAGCTTGATGATTCTCATAGTGATATGGAATCTTTTGGTTAAAATGCGGATTGGGACATATAGATATCTCACGTATACCAAATAGCTGAGGAAACCATAAATAGCTAACTACTGAGTGGGAAGAACTGTTGTATATGATAGAACATTCGAACTGCATCTATGACGGCGCCTGTGGGTGGAGAATAATACAAGGATATAACTCGGAGAAGTAATCAGATGTTGTGCAGTCCCACGAAGGAAAGCCAAAAAGATTGGTTCTATCCTCCAGTTCTATCTAGATATTTAACGTTTTTGGAGCAGAGAGTGAAATGCCAAAATCAGTGATGGAATTAGCTAAGTAGGAAAAGAATGAAAAGTATTCTTAAATCTATTACGCCTGTGTGTGGGTCTCCCCACTATAAGAATATAACTCATTTCAAGTACAAATTAGCTGATTCCGGATCGGTTCAAGCGATCACCTCTTCCTCCCATTGGTCAAGATAAATCCTTGCAACTGGATGGGCTGAGCTTCCATCAATCGAGGCAAAAGCCGTTTGACCGAGATTTCGGCAGCACTAGACTTAGGCTATCTCAGCTGATCTCCTACTAACACAAAATGGTGTAGGTGGTTTCATATGATTTATTTGATTTGGTCGGGGATGGATAAATAAATAACACACACATAAGAATGGATGGGAATTGCTACTTCCTTGACCCCTTAAATATCCGTTTCCAAACAAATCAAGACGAGGAGGTCTCCCTCCATACTCCTCCAACCCAAAAGAGGAATTTGGGCGAGGGGATACTTAAGAAAGGAAAGCATGTGGTTTCCTATAATTGATAAGCTTCATTCAGTAGAATTTATTAGCGCCCCCAGTTAGTACCTACCTAACTTGAACGTAGGAATGCACACTCTCCTGAACTTAAATAGATATATTTTCGGTAGATTCAAGACGATAAGATATGCTGCTTATCGCTCCTTTTCAATCAACTTTAATACTTTGTTCCTTATTTGGTGGGTGTTGAACCAAGGGCCCTTCTTCGTTTAGGGTTCTTTGGAGCTCCTAAGATATAGATGAATTGGGGATGGATGAATATTTGCCCTATATTGACTCTATGTCCCGTGCACAGTGGCTTGGGGTGCACCCCCGACAAAGAATGGAGTTTTGTTTTCCTGGTAATAATCGATTTCGTAGGTTACCCAAATGAGTCATCACTTAAGGGCCTAAGGTAGCCGTAGGACAAAAAAGAAAAATATTATGGTAGCCTCTGAGTTTACGTTGCGTGTATGGCCAAGCCTTCCTTATAGTATCCTATTAGCTTACAAAACATGGGTAAGTAAGTAACTAGTATGCCAGGCCAGGGAAGTCTTTCCAAAGCCTCTTTCTATATACGAAGTATGGCTTTTAAGTTTAGTCATGACTCATATGCCGTTGGTACCTAGACGTAGCAGGAGGAATTTTATAAATAGATTCCTTACTATTTTTAGCCCCGGGAGATCGTTAGAGGTTTACTTCGTTACTTAAGGCACTATAGAAATAAGGCTTCCCAATGGTATATTAATAAGAGCCTAGGGAATTACTAGGGGGGAAAGGAAGCAAAGGAATCCCCGTACTACTACAGGTAGGCATACCCAAACTGCCTGACCTATGAGACCACTAGTGGTAGGCATATGACGAGTAGGCATGGTACTATCTATGGGGGAATAGTGGGGCATGGTACCACTACTACCTAACCTATAATACCACTAGCTATGGGGGGATAGTGGGACATGAGACCACTAGTGGTAGGAATATGACCAATAGGCATGGTTACCTCTATAGCACTCCCAAGGAAGGTAACCTCAACACTAACAACACTGATAAGGTAACCTCCTAAACCTCACAGAAGGGATGTTGGGGCATTCATTGTGAGGGTTTTAATCCATAAAGGAAGCTAAATATCGACCATGAATGGTTTTGAAAATGGTAATTAAAAGGTAAAACTCTTGAATATTGGCCAACCAATTAGCCATTTTAGCTTGCAAATAAATTTGGGACCGCAACCACTTGCCACGGGGAAAGGAACTTTAAAAATTGTATGCTTACCTAAAACATAGTGCCTGAATATGCTTAAGGCAGTGACTAGTGCAAAAGCATGTTTTATACCAATGGGTATTTTCCCTCATTATAGGGCCAACACCCATTAACGATGAATTTACGCGACATGGCGTACTAACTAGGTGCATCACTTTAATTCCCTCGGCGGTAATATACTTATCATTGTTGCAATTACCGGGGGATTTATGTTGTTTCCTGATGCAGGAGCAGCCTCGCTCCTAAAATCCATTGAGTTTCTAACGCCAGAATTCTACAAAGGAATATTGAGATTTGAAGAGAAGACCAAGTTCTTAATTCAAATGTTGATATTCTCTAAGTTTCTAAATTAGGTATGGGAATAATGGGCCACTATGAGAACTAATGAGTCATTAGGGTGAGGCAATAATTCATTGTAATGAATCTGCTTGTGCTGGCAGCATTTGATGGCTCTAGAAATTTAAAAAAAAAATAGCAAGTCATTTAGAGGAGGATAAGTATGAATTTATATTTAGAATTAGAGAGAAATCTTGGAAGTCGGTTAGGATTAAGGGAAGCCGAAGAGGCACTGTTTTGTAATTAAATTGGGGGAGCGATTGAATGCTCTAGGAGGCCATAGACAAAGCATATGAGAGTTCGGGGAAGTTGTATGTATAGTTTTATTGGCTAAATGGAAAAGAAGATTTTTATCCCGCTGTGTGTGCTATGTTTTTGTAATATATGTGAAATTGAGTCTTGCAGAATCCTGGCTTCTATGGAGCTAAAGATTGTTGATAAATTATTTTACTAATCTGTCATTTGTGTAGAGAACCATCAAGAGTGGCATTTGAATGTAAATGGATTGGGCATAGTTTCCGTTGGAAATTCCAGTTCAAGAAAACGCATAGCTGGGTAGAACCTCTGACCGTAGGGTTCAAGTTATTGTGAGCTTCGGTGTAATCTCTAGGTCTCCAAGTCTCTGTAGAGAGTCTTTTTAGACTTTGTGTAAATCAATGAAGATAGTGGGATATTACATATCCACATGAAAGGTTGAGAGATCTCTTTGTGATTTTATGTCGAATTGATGAGGATGAAATTGCTGAGCCGCCTTCATCCAAAGATGAGTTCCTTCACCTCAATGGGTTGAATTCCATAAGAGACAAGGAGGCCATGGGTTCATTTTGTGGCTATTGGGGGGGATCGTCGAGGTCCGAGTAAGGGGTCGACCCCATTTCATGTGCTTAGCAAATTGGAGATAGGTTGCTTCTCTCTAAGGAAGGCTGTCACTTTGTGGGAGAGTAGCCACATACTTGAGGAAGGGTCGTGAGGGTCAAGTCCTCGTTTGGCAGGCTGCAGGGGCTTGAGGGAGAAGCCGCCTGCATTGTGGAGTGATAATAATTTTTGAAGCATTGGGTAGGCATTTTCACTTTGTATTAGACGGCCCAGCTTTGAGTTCCTTTGGAAAGGATCGATGGTCACTGAGCATTGATTTGGCAAATCGATGGTTTTTGTAGGTTAATAGCAAGGTCGACATCGCAAATAAGCTTTGTTAAGGAGCTTACAATTTTGATGGAAGAAATCGAACACTGAGCTTGTCAACGGTGGAAAGAACACATTACAATCAGAATGTGTCGAAGTTAAAGATTCCTCAGTGGAATGATGAAAGCCACAATGGTTTTGTGGTTTCGTGACATAGCAGGTTCTAGTTGATTATCACATTCAAAGATGGAGATACATAGCTCTCATTTTGATTGACTGCGATAAGGGATTTGGTTTTGGAATTTGAGCTAGACCTAGCAGAATGCCCACTAATTTGGGGAAGAACCAAAGTTTTGATTAGAGTGCTAAGAGAAAAAGGAAGGCCAGTTATGGCTTAATAAATGATATGGAAGGAACAAGGTTCTTAAGCCTTTGAAGATAGGTACATTTGTTAAGTACACACTAAAGAGAAGAGATGAGATCCTGGGGCATGTGACAGGCTCTGACCGGGTCTGGATAGGCTTAGTCTTGGGCCTCCATCAATTGGTATCAGAGCAGGAAAACAAGTATTCTTTTGTGAAGGAAGACAAACTTGTAGCAGTTTGTAAAGAAGAAGAGATAGCATGGAAGTAGTAATGACATGAATGAAGACATCTCAGCAGAAGAAGATCATAGCCCTAAGAGTAGTGATAAAGGAATCCAGTGAAGTTTTCTAGGAGGAGAAGTGTTACTTGGACCTAGTGTTTCAACTGAGGGTTGAAGCACAAGAGGATAGTCGTGTTCTCAAGAGAAGAAGAGTTGTGAGAGCAGCTGTTAGAAGATGACTATCAAAAGTCATACCAGAGGTTCAGGAGATAGCCACAGATTGAAGAAGGAAGATGCTAGAGCTAATGGCATATGGAGGAAGATGAGTGATGAAGAATATGAGAGGGAGAAGGATAAGATAGAAGTCCGTCTAGGAGTACTGATGGAGCTGTTGCAGAAGGATAAGGAAGAACAGAGATATGGCTTTCTTGTGAAAAGAAAGTTGAAGTGGCATAAGCTACAAAAAAGAAAAGAGCAACTAGTGAATGTTCAGTGTGAAGAAGAGATACCCAAGGCAAGTGGGTGTCTGGGTCGAGTCTTGAAGGTTGAAGCTTCAAGTGAGACCAAGAGGTATCAATGTTTTGAAATTGATATTTTGTGTATGTTTGTAGGTTAAAAGAATGAGGAAATACAATTTTCTGATATTATCATGGAGAAGGAAGAAGATAAGCAGAATCTAAGTTCTGTTTTGAAAGAAGATGAGACAACTGAGTCTCATGCAAGAGCACATGCACAGTTAAAGGGAAGTCCTTCTCCTCAGCATGCAGCAAAGGCTGCAAGCAAAGAGAGTTTGGCTTATGATGATGGCCAAAAGCAGGAAGAAGCTAAGGAAGACATTAAGCGTTCAAATGCTATGCTTGAGGAAGCTGGGAAGAAGAGTAATGAAGACTTTCTGAGTCCTATGGAAGACTTGGGACATCAAGAGCAAGATTTGATGATTGAATCATCAAATAAGATCATTGAGTCTTGTGATTTTGAGATTGACAATCTGAGTGTGTTTGCAAGTATTAATGGAGGCAATCCATCTTTTGGAGTTGTCTTGAGTAAAGATGAAAGTTGGCAAGCTAGGTATGATGAAGAATGTCTTTCTGGTGAAGACCAAGTTGAGTTGCTTCATCAAAAGGAATTTATTGATTCCTTACTTAATGAGGGCAGCATCTCTAAGGGAAGTGAGACAATCATGTCTCATATAAAGGAGCCTGTAATTGTTGAGGACAGAGAGGAGTTGGCTTATCTGCATAGCCAAGAAAAGGTTGTTGGACAAACACTTAGAGCTGTCACAGAAGCAAGAAATCAAAATTTTATTTGGATGAAGAATGAAGAAGCAATGTCACAGGGAGATTGTATTTGTGACAAGGAAGGAGGTAGCAGTGAAGATGAAAGTGAGACAGCTATGTCTCAGACTAAAGAGGAATCAGTTCTAGAACAAGAAGATTATGAATTGGTTACTAGATTCAGTCAAGAATCTGAAAGGAAATTGTTGGATGTTGTCAAGAAAGAGGAGTGTTATGCTAGAAATGTTGGGAAGCATAGTGATGTTGTGGTTGTGAGGATTCAAGTAGAAATTGAATTGATGAAAGAAATTGCAAATATTGATAGAAGAATGTCTCAAGCAGAAGTTGAGGCGAGGAAAGCTGAGAAAGACAATCAGCAGTTTCGAGATGAATGGACAAAGTGCGAACGAGTCCAGCGGCATAGTGAAGGAGACAAGAGTTGGTTGTAGCATCAAACTGAATTGGAAAAGACCATAGATGAAATATGGGAGCAAATACAGGTACTTAAGAAGAGCTACAACAGAATGAAGGAAGCAGTCCGATGTGAAGATGATGGGAAATTGAAGAATGATGAAGGTAAGGACAGTGGAGTATTACAACATAAAGTGTGGAATCCTGGCAGATTGCAGCTGGAGGAAAGATGAAGATTGAAGATTCATGATCAGGAGATCATGTTCTTCTTTTACCTTGGGAGTTTGATGCAGGAGCATCCTCGCTCCTAAAATCCATTGAGTTTCTAACCCTAGAATTCTACAAAGGAATAATGAGATTTGATGAGAAGACCAAGTTCTTAATGCAAATGTTCATATTCTCTAAGTTTCTAAATTGGTTATGGGAATAATGAGCCACTATGAGAACTGATGAGTCATTAGGGTGAGGCAATAATTCATTGTAATGAATCTGCTTATGCTAGCAGCATTCGATGGCTCTAGAAATATAAAAAAAAAATAGCAAGTCATTCAGAGGAGGATAAGTATGAATTTGTATTTAGAATTAGAGAGAAATCTTGGAACTTGATTAGGATTAAGGGAAGCCGAAGAGGCACTGTTTTGTAATTAAATTGGGGGAGCAATTGAATGCTCTAGGAGGCCATAAATTGGGGGAGCAATTGAATGCTCTAGGAGGCCATAAATTGGGGGAGCAATTGAATGCTCTAGGAGGCCATAGATAGAGCGTATGAGAGTTTGGGGAAGTTGTATGTATAGTTTTATTGGCTAAATGGAAAAGAAGATTTTTATCCCGCTGTGTGTGCTATGTTTTTGTAATCTATGTGAAATTGAGTCTTGCAGAATCCTCGCTTCTATGGAGCTAAAGATTGTTGATAAATTATTTTACTAATCTGTCATTTGTGCAGAGAACCATCAAGAGGGGCATTTGACTGTAAATGGATTGGGCAGAGTTTCCTTTGGAAATTCCAGTTCAAGAAAACGCACAGCTGGGTAAAACCTCTGACCGTAGGGTTCCAGTTATTGTGAGCTTTGGCACAATCTCTAGGGCTCCAAGTCTCTATAGAGAGTCCCTTTATACTTTGTGTAAATTGATGAAGATAGTGGGATATTACATATCTGCGTGAAAGGTTGAGAGATCTCTTTGCGATTTTCTGTCGAATTGATGAGGATGAAATTGATGAGCCGCCTTCATCCAAAGACGAGTTCCTTCCCCTCATTGGGTTGAATTCCATAAGAGACAAGGAGGCCATGGGTTCATTTCGTGGCTATTGGGGATCGTCGAGGTCCGAGTAAGGGGTCAACCCCATTTCATGTGCTTGGCGGATTGGAGAGAAGTCGCTTCTCTCTAAGGAAGGTCGTCACTTTGTGGGAGAGTAGCCGCAGACTTGAGGAAGGGTCGTGAGGGTCAAGTCATCGTTTGGCAGGCTGCAGGGGCTTGAGGGAGAAGTCTCCTACATTGTGGAGTGATAATCATTTTTTGAAGCATTGGGTAGGCAATTTCACTATGTATTAGATGGCCCAGCTTTGAGTTCCTTTGGAAAGGATCGACGGTCACTAAACATTGATTTGGAAAATCAATGGTTGTTGTAGGTTAATAGGAAGGTCAACATCGCAGATAAGCTTTGTTAAGAAGCTTACAAGTTCAATGGAAGAAATAAAAAACTGAGCTGGTCAACAGTGGAAAGAACACATTACAATCAGAATGTGTTGAAGTTAAAGATTCCTCAGTGGAATGATGAAAGCCACAATGGTTTTGTGGTTTCATGACATAGCAAGTTCTAGTTGATTATCACATTCAAAGCTGGAGATACAAAGCTCTCATTTTGATTGACTACGATAAGGGATTTGGTTTTGGAATTTGAGCTAGACCTGGCAGAATGCCCACTGATTTGGGGAAGAACCAAAGTTTTGATTAGAGTGCTAAGAGAAAAAGGAAGGCCAGTTATGGCTTAATAAATGATATGCAAGGAACGAGGTTCTTAAGCCTTTGAGGATAGGTACATTTGTTAAGTACACACTAAAGAGAAGAGATGAGATCCTGGGGCATGTGACAGGCTCTGACCGGGTCTGGAAAGGCTTAGTCTTGGGCCTGCATCATTTCCATATAGCTCTAAAAGTACCAAAAACATTGGGAAGAAGGGCGATGCTGGTTGGAATACGAAAGACGTTTCCGACTGTTTCGGAAAAGAAGATCCAGTTAAAGGACAATACTAACTAGTATTGGTTACGCGACCACATAAGGCGCGAGGACCCAAATTATTTCAGTAGCTAAAGAGGGGGGCATCGATAAATGCATCTTCATCGGATATGAGCCCATTTCATAGTATTTCAATGGAAACTCCCCATGAGAGAAAGGACAATCTACTTACTGCCCGTCTGATTGATACATAGTAGCTTCCTGCCATGGTGATAAATTTGTTATGGCAATGTCGATCATAGATAAGGACGAACGACCCTACCTGAGTTTCGTCTTTCTAACATGTGAAATTGTTATGGCAATGTAGATTAGATATAAGGGCGAATTATGCCTTTACCCGAGCAGAGCAAGTTTCTATTCCCCTTTCTCGGTCCCTAATTTTGATTCCGATAGTTAATGATATGGGAACCTGAGAGTAGAGTCATCTTAGGTAGCATAGTCTACGTACGTAAATTTAGAACGCTTTATGAATTTGTTATGCTAATGTATATTTTTGTAGAAGGTCGGGCAAGGCCTTTACCTGAAGCTATTGTTGCGTTATATTTTAGAGTTAATACTATAATGAGGTGGATGACAGATTGTCAAGGGGAGATCGGGAAGTAGGGTTTATTCTTTTACCAGTTTGAATCCGACCGATCTTGGTAGTATTGGGTGTTCCTCCTCTATTAATCCTATAGGCATGCATCCGTAGTATTAGATATATGTGTGTGTTTGTGTGTGTGTGTGTGTGTGTAATTATGCAAATCCAAGTAGGTCATAAAAGCCTAGAGATTAAAGATGTTTGGCTTCTTAAGAGTGTATGGTATAGCCTTCAATGTATAGCCCCCTACTTGAGAGTACATGTATAGTTATTAGTGCGTAGCCCCCTAAGAGTGTTTTTGGGTGTGGTTAAACTATATGTTAAAAGGGACAGAGTTATATACTACATGGTCACCATAAGATGTATTCCCTTACAAGAATGGTGTAGGTGTGGTCAAAAGAGCTCGTAAATTCCCCTCCATTGTATATACAGCCCAAGATCGATATAGAGTTCCAAAGAAGTAACCATTCCAGCAACAACTTTCTCAGATCCAAATGCTGATCCTCCGGCTTAAGAGCTAGATGTAAAATTTATTGATCTATAACCACCATCTCGCTAGCCAAAATCCCAAATATATATAGTTCCATGCCCAATTAAAAACCCCAGCATACCCTTGCTTGGTTTTAGATATATAGAAAGACTCAAAGTAAATAAATACTAAACCTTAGAGTTAGTGACTGATCTTAAACTAAAAAAGCAGGTATACATCACCTTAAAAATAGGTATACAAACAGGTATAGAAGTAAGTATCTGAACCTTTTTAACTAATACCAAGTATTAAGTTCGGGCCATGATGTCACCTTCTAGTGAGAGCGGTAACTAACTCTTAGCGGATCAGAACTAGCGGAACTAATGCTTTTGCTTCTCATCCGTTATCCCCTCAGATAAGGTAAGCTCTATGTGACCTATAAGATAAGCTTTAAGACCATTCTTATCATCGGTAATTGTAATGTTTAGCAATCATGAATCATGTTCAATTGGTCGAATACTTACTTACTACGGACTTATTCCAATCTAATTCTATTTGCGTGGTAATTGCAATTAGTTATTTCAATTGAATAGATTATTTACTGAGCTGGAGAGAGTTCGAGTGCTTGCCTCAAAGCAGCTTCGCTCGACTTAAAAGCTTGCCTCAGAGCCGGGCTGCACTTTAAGGTAAGCTTTCAGACCACGTGGGCTTATCCTCCCTTGTGGAAGGTAAGTTTTTATACTTATCACTTGTCCCTCAGCTGGACGATCCTTTGTTGGGAGGCAGGGACCCATACAACTAGAATACCCAGGGGTTGAGAAATCAATGCGACGAGTTCATGGAACAATATAGTATTACCGGATAGGAAGCTAGTTTCTTTAGCCGGCCCAGGATGAGTGACATCTCCGGGTAGTTCAAGATAGTGAAATGAGGCAGTAGTTGACCATATCCCAATGACAAATGAAGGCGAGATAGGGAGTGAATGATAAGGGGGAACACCTCCGAGCTCCTACTACTTTAATTGGCCTGCCTTCGTATCTAAGTAGGGTTATACCCAACCAGGACCTTACCGCACATTATATTAAAACCTTTTAAGCTTTTTACGAGGTCTACTTCCTTTTATGGCTCCCTACCCAGTCTACTCTCGGTTTTGCCTAGCCAGATTGTTTACCTACGAAATATTGCGCTTGCACTATTGTCCCAACCTTGGGAATTTCATACAGCAATGGGATTATGCCCTTTTAATATGCTTTTTTCCGCCTTTAGGACAATACCGCGCACTCACTCTTCTTCTCGTGTATTCTATTTAATATATATATATATAGAGCCTTTCTGATGCTTTGTATTCGTCTGCCTTACTTGGTGGACGGATCCCTCGGCTCCTCCCTTTAAGCAAAGAGGATACCTTGGGAAACGTTATGAGTACATCGAATATATACATTTATAATTTATTTATAGATTTATTCCAGGAAAATGCTTTACAATATCATTGCAAATTAAAGCACCCTCACGGGCATTATATTATTGTATGGCCTTTAAAACGCTTTGTCTATTTATTTACACTTTAACCTTGTACACCTACACAGCCCTTGTACACCTTCACAGCCCTTATACTCTTGGTTGGGCTTGGTCGATACAGGTTCCTCATTAAGCCCGTTAAAAACCGGGTGTGAGGAGCAATGCTTTAGTTGCCCCAACTAGAATAACCCTAGGGCACTACAGTCTATGTTTACTTTTGCATGTCTACATTTTTAAGTATATGTATATAAATGGCCAAAGAGAGACCACCCGTCTCTTGCAAGTATAGAGGCCGCAGTGGCAATAATCTTGCAAGTAGAGGTTACAAATCCTTTAGCCCTGGACCATACATATTGTTTCCGGCTGGGTAATGGGAGGGGAAATATAGGTTCAAATCCTGCTCCTCCCAATTCACCGGATTCAAGATAATGTCGTTTTATAGCAACTTGTGTTTACTGCCTTTCTGGTCTACTTAGCAACTTCTGTTCTGTTCCCTCCGTCTCTTCGTTTTATCTTTCTCCTAGCAACTTGTGTCCTCTCTTTTTATTATGAATCTAATAGCAAAATGCATATACAAGTGACCTTCACAAACTTCCAAACATACATATACTCTTTCTTCTCCGAGAGGCAGCATGTGTTCTTACTTACATACATAGCTCGCTGTATTCTTTAAGAAGCACAAGCTCTTCACGGATTGGAGAGAGGACAAACAACTAATAAAAAATAATGTCAAATATATATTTAATAAGAAGCTTATCACAATCTGGGTGCGACTATTCACAGCAATTACCAGCAATCAATGGATTCTTATGCATGCGGATCTACAATTGAACTTTTGATAAAGGCCAAAGCAAATTGCAGAGATATCTTCTGTTGCATCCCCATAATGAATTGTGTGTATCTCTCCCTGATCTGATGGTCAAAGAGGGAGTTCCACTGGTTTACATCTAACTTAAGGATTCTCACAATGCCAATGGAAGTGATGGTGCCCAATTCGCCCTTCTTCTATTCAACTGTTGTGGTGGTATAGATGGTGTAGACGAGACAGATAACAATCTCCATTAAAAGTTACACAAGTCGTGATGTAAGAAGGAAGAAGAGACTTCAAACAATTTTTTTTTGTATTGACCAATAACAGATCCCAATTTTCCCCAGGCTCAAGGATGCGCTTCCAATCAAACATCTTCAGATCTAGTACGGAGCGAATATTTTTGACTTCCTGATCTTCCGGTGAGTAGATTCTTCAATAGTTGAAATGGCGGCTAATTATGTATTATGTACAGGAAGCTCCTCCTATCTCGCGGTGATCTGCACAGCATCTTTATTTGCACATAAATAAAATACTCACACACCTATTTACAACAAATCAGCTACTACAGTTCTCACATTTTCCTGGAAATTCAGGTGAGGGAATTAAGCCCAGCGGAGATCTGATACCAACTTAAAAAATGAATAGAAACCATAATTCTCACAAAACTTATTTGTTTAAAATAAATTACATTTATAGGAATAGATAAATCTGATTGAACAGACTCTTTGAATTTTGGATTTTAAAATCTCTTTCAATCTTTTAGATGTAAAAAATTCTAAATAATAGTAAAACTATACGTTCATACACTATGTAAAGAGATTCTAAATCTTGAAAAAGTAGGTATATAAAATGCTTTATAAAATTTCTATAATATTTTAAACCATTGCGATGCAGAAATGGGAAGAGATTCTAAATCTTGAACTTGCTCAGCAAAAATTAATTATGTGATTGCTTATTCAATTATTGTGAACTGCATCAACCTGCATTCCTTGGGATGGCCTAAGTATGGTTAACAATATAAAACTGCAGAAAAACGATCATTCAAAGAACACAGCAAAACGATCATTAAAATGAAAATGAATAACCAGTGCGTATCATTACCTTATTTGTTATTCCTTCACCAGAGGCCCCCTTTCTAACTCTGATTCCAGTAAGCGATTCCAGTAAGCAATTCTTACGGTAGCCAATGAGGGGAAAGGAAAGGAAAGCAAAGAAAGCATGTAGACCTGCCTCATATAGTCAAATCGCCACATTGGCTGCGCGCAGAATTTCTAACTCTGATTCGAGTAAGAAATTATTTCGTCAACCAATACGAAGAAATTATTTCGTCAACAAATGCTTGTTTATGCATTAGGTATATTTATGAAATGCTTAAGATTTGGCCCATCTGGTCTGTAGATAAAGGAACTAATAACTTTTCTCAATTGCTTTATCCCTCCATAAAAAAAATGTTAACACACATGCCCTTCGATCTGGAGATTTAGTGTCTTATACAAACATGATTCGAATAAAATATAAGTAAGTGGGCTTCACTATGCTAATTTAGTTTGAGAATTGTATTTTTAGAAATGGTGATTGTTAATAATCAAACAAAATGAAAACCTTAATTTATAAATACTGGAATCTTCTGATTAAAACAATGAGTAGAAAATTAATAGCGGAAGCATACCTGAATCCATTGAAGGAGAAACCTTACAGGAAGAGAACCCTTTGAGATGATCTTCCAATGAACCCTTTGAGATGATCTTCCAATTCTAGCCACTAGATTCTTTGTCAACTTCTCTCTAAGAGGATTTTCAGAAATTGGAATGCGTTGTGGTAGAATGGGGACCATAACCCTATTTATAAACTGCTAGGGCAGTTCACAATAACCGCCAGGGCAGTTTTAATTTTATCATAATTATATTTCCGCCCCTCATAGAAATAATAATTATCTAATGGTATCTACACAATAATCTCATGACAATTATACCCTTAAGCCAATTAATCAATTATTAATTAGATCACTATATTTAGGCTTAATTAAATGATAGCACACACATTTTAATTATTTACATGTGTGGCCCAAATTATAGATTAATTACAAAAATTATTCTAACAATCTCCCACTGGGCCACATGCATATGTAATCAAATAAATGTGCTTAACCTTATGAGCTCAAAGTTTGCTATCATGTCCTTAGGGTATATCCGAACAATCTGGTCCATTAACTATACTTACATAGGATCAAGGTGGCCTTTGTTACATCAATCGTTACTAGACCAATCAATGGTCACATATATCTGCATAGCTAAATGACATAGATCAATCATGAGTGCATAGCATGGAAATTACATGCAATGTGATCTATTCATGCCTATTTCCAACTGGTCCTACTTAACTTTATTAAGATCAAATTTTTATCATAATGTAACAGAGTGCAATAAAATAAATACTTTATTTCTGCAGAACACAATCCAAATGTATAGATAAGTCTAAACATAACATAGAGCAATATACAATGAATAATATAAACTCCCACTAAATTTGAATATCCTCAAATGAGACAACACCCATATGAGCAGTGTGCTCATGAAAGACCTTGGGTGGTAATCCCTCTGTAAGCGGATCCGCTATCATGGAGTTTGTTCCAATATGCTCTATGGATATCTGTCCACTCTGTACTTTTTCTTTTACAACTAGGAACTTGATATCAATGTATTTTGATTTTGTAGAACTCCTGTTGTTATTGGAATATAAAACTGCTGATTTATTGTCACAAAATATCTTCAGTGGTCTTTCAATACCATCCAGAACACGCAGCCCAGTGACAAAATTTCGTAGCCATATTCCTTGATTGGATGCCCCATAACATGCTACAAACTCTGCTTCCATGGTGGATAAAGTTATGAGTGTCTGTTTGGCAGACCTCCATGAAATTGCTCCACCAGCCAACAGATAAATATAGCCTGATGTGGATCTTCTGCTGTCTTGGCATCCAGCAAAGTCGGAGTCAGAATACCCAATGATCTCTAACTGATTCGATCTCCTATATGTAAGCATGTACTCTTTTGTTCTCTGTAAATATCTCATAACCCTCTTGGCTGCTCTCCAATGATCCATTCCAGGGTTACTTAGATATCTGCCTAACATGCCAACAATGTACGCAATATCCGGACGTGTACATACCTGAGCATACATTAGACTCCCCACAGTCGAAGCGTAAGGAATCTTCTGCATTTCTTGACTTTCTAAACTATTTTTAGGGCATTGATTAAGACTGAATTTGTCTCCTTTAGCGACAGGGGTATCACCTGGTTTGCTATTTTGCATGCCATACCTTTTGAGGACTTTATCAATATAGGTCCTTTGTGACAATCCTAAAATACCCCTAGAACGATCTCGGTGTATCTGGATTCCTAAGACAAAGGAGGCATCACCAAGATCTTTCATCTCAAAATGTTTTGATAAAAATCTCTTGGTGTCGTGCAATATGCTAATATCATTTGTGGCTAGCAATATGTCATGGACATATAAAACGAGGAAAATATAGTTACTCCCACTGAATTTGTGATACACACATTCATCCATAAGATTTGCCTCAAAACCACATGAAACAATAATTTGATGAAACTTGAAGTACCACTGACGAGAAGCTTGCTTGAGCCCATAAATGGATTTAGTTAATTTACAAACCATATTCTTTGAGTCTTCGGACACAAAATTTTCTGGTTGTACCATATAAATTGTTTCATCAATGTCACCATTGAGAAACGCTGTTTTAACATCCATTTGATGTAACTCAAGATCATAATGTGCAACTAGTGCCATGATTATCCTGAAAGAGTCCTTCGTAGAAACTGGAGAGAAGGTCTCTTTGAAGTCAATTCCTTCTTTTTGAGTAAAGCCTTTAGCTACAAGACGTGCTTTATATCTTTCTACATTACCATTTGAATCCCGCTTGGTTTTAAATATCCATTTACAACCAATGGGCTTCGTACCAACTGGTAATGGGACAAGTTCCCAAACTTTATTGTCTTGCATAGATTTGTACTCTTCATTCATGGCTTCAATCCATTTCTGAGAGTTGGAACTTTTCATGGCTTGCTGGAAGTTGATTGGATCATCTTCCATCATTCCACTTTCTACCTCACGTTCCTGAAGATATACGATATAATCGTCCGAAATTGCACTTCTCCTCTCTCTAGTGGATCTCCTTAATGGCATATTTTCTTGAAGTTGTTGAGTTTGTTCTTCAGGAGCAATGTCCTCATTTGCAATGGGTTGAACAATTAAGGGTTGAACAATATTGTCTGTTGGTTGAGGATCCAAGTTTACTTCTTGATCAATGATAGGTAGTGAAACCTGTACATTATCAAAAGCAATAGTAGATCCCTCTTCCTCCTCAAGGACAATATTCCTAGCCTGATTTCTCCCCCCAAACTCAACATCCTCAAAAAATGTTGCAGTTTCTGTCTCAAAAATTGACCTAATAGTAGGATCATAAAATTTAAAACCCCTTGATCACTCTGCAGCCCACTTATCCCAATAAACCTCATCCTCTTGAGTACTATCCTCATTGAGTTCATCGGGTTTGGGCATTCTCAAAGCTAAATCTATATCCATGCAGCCTAAGAGAATCATCATATTCTCTTTCCAGTCCTTAAAATTAGTCCCATTTAACATAGGGACATTATTGATGTTGGCAGATATAGAAGTAGTTGATATAAAAGCTGAAATAGAGAACAAAATAAAATGAATTAAATAAACTATCATGTTCACATAAAATAAGCAATTAAACACATAATCTTTAAATTTAAAAACAAATTATGACATTTCAAGATACCTGGCACAACATTAATATCAAGTCTTTGGACAGTAATATTAACTGTAAGTGGTACTCTTGTTGTAGTGATCAAACATTGATGATAAGTTATGTCAAATAATAAATCTATCTTTGGATTGAGTTATTATTCACATTAAGTTACCTTTATAATCATCACATATTTATCACCACAGGTATGTATGCAATTTGACCAAATATTAACTTTCCTTTGGGCCAGTCAATACCCGCATGAATCACATACACAAAAAAATCTAACACCCTGAACAGACTAATCTACACGAAAGATGTCACTTTGGTTATTTTCCGCTTTAATTAGCCTATTTAAAATGCTAGATCAATAACTTAAATATTAATATCAAAAAAATGCTATTAAATAATAGTACCAAATGTATTTACTGCTTCATTATTTGATGGACTGTCACGGGGTTCAAGAAAGGATCGCGAGTTTCTGCCAAGAAAGGATCACTTTCCCAGTACTTACCCCATCTAACTAAGTTAACTTCAATTAAATCAGTCTCTGAACAAACAATCTCCCCTGAACTAGAGTTCTAATGCATGATACAATATAGATGTGAATGCAAAGCCGTTCCAAGAGAAATGAGGGCAGAACTCATGATTGCGATCAATGTTCAATCGCTTCCTCCCTCTCACGATCAGGACCTGCGTATGATCTCTCTTTATGTGACTTCGATTGTAGTTTCTTGCCTCTCTACGGAACATGCAAGAGGTATATTAATACAACTCAATTTCACACATCCATCCAGATCAGGGAGCACGAGGATCGCAACCAAAGCATGGTCGACAGAAAGAATAGCGGGGAGGAAATGTTAATCTACGGAGCGCGTGACTCCCTGCCTTGCGACATGCCCAGCCAAGCCAAGAGGAGAAGGGCATTTTATATATATAGTAAAGACGTCAGTCGATTGGTTCCAGAGACATGAAGCATCAAATAAGATTAGAGTCAGATTTAAGCAGCACTACATGTCGTTGCACATGCACATAGCAGGCCATGATAGCAGATTCTGTTAATTTGAATTTAGGTTGAAATCAATCAAACAAAGTTTTGAAAGTACATATAGCACATGATCTGCAGATGAAAACCCCGATAGGTATCAATTCTGATCTGGCCTGTGACTTGCATTGAACCGATTGATTAACATGTAATCTTAATCACCTCCACATTCAGTAATAGAGGTACCAGATAGATTGTAAGTAAGAGCACCATTGTTCTGCGTTTGACGGAAGAAAAGCGTGGGTGATGGATCGTGGTCTAGTCTTGACCAAAAACGAATTCAACGAACTTTAAGATCCATGATAGCTAGTGTGGAGTCGAATCATGCAACCACCAGACTGAATCAGCTTGGAAATAGAATCCTGGAATTTCAGTGAGATTGTGATTACAGGGAATGCTGGATGAGTATTATGAAAGCAGAGATTTGAATGGGCAAAAAAAAAAAAAAGGGTTTGGAAATCTCTGCACAAGTAGTAGGAAGGGTCAAGATCCCGATCTCAGAAATCCTCAGCGGCAATGTGATCGAGGGATGGTATAACAGGCCCGTGTGAGTACCTCTCCCCATATCTCGATTTTGCTGCATATGATATAATATGTAGTTTGTGCCATAAGGAATATGGGGTTCGTTCCACCGCCGGTTCTTGGAGTTTAAATACAATGTAATACATACACATGAGAGAAAGGCATTTGGATGGAGGCCGAGATTATTCTATATTTGGATTCAGATGTCTCAGATTTGGTCTTGCAGGAGATGCAAATACAGGGCGTCCAAAAAATTACAACTTCGATGGAAGTCCATAGACTAAAAAAAATCTTTGCTGTGCAGATATATTTAATAAATGAAAAACGGATTGCTATTCGAAGCATTTATAATGATCTGCCAATCTTTTAAATTCTCTTCCACGAAATTTTTAAATAACCATGCCTAAAAATAATAATAATATTTTACTCTCTCTGAGACTCTAAAAAAAATTTTCTGAAGAGAATCCATTGACAAATATATATATTAAATTAATAACTCAAAGAATTAATCAAGAAGTAGGCTCTGATACCACTTGTTAATAATCAAACAAAATGAAAACCTTAATTTATAAATACTGGAATCTTCTGATTAAAACAATGAGTAGAAAATTAATAGCGGAAGCATACCTGAATCCATTGAAGGAGAAACCTTACAGGAAGAGAACCCTTTGAGATGATCTTCCAATGAACCCTTTGAGATGATCTTCCAATTCTAGCCACTAGATTCTGTGTCAACTTCTCTTTAAGAGGATTTTCAGAAATTGGAATGCGTCGTGGTAGAATGGGGACCATAACCCTATTTATAAACCGCTAGGGCAGTTCACAATAACCGCTAGGGCAGTTTTAATTTTATCATAATTATATTTCCGCCCCTCATAGAAATAATAATTATCTAATGGTATCTACACAATAATCTCATGACAATTATACCCTTAAGCCAATTAATCAATTATTAATTAGATCACTATATTTAGGCTTAATTAAATGATAGCACACACATTTTAATTATTTACATGTGTGGCCCAAATTATAGATTAATTACAAAAATTATTCTAACAGTGATTTTATTTTTTTGAAAATTAATGGGAAAAATAACACCCAGGCCATTAAAGCCAAGAAGGCCTCAAATAAAGAACATGCTTCAAACAACTCGTGCACCAAAGAAATGCAATGTGCGAGTGAGACACGTGATAATGCAATGGAGGATGCCAGTGATGCATTCCTTTAAAGCAAAGAATGTAAAAAGCTTTCGGCCACCGGAAAGCAAAGCAAGTAAAAAGCCTATTTCAGACTTTGATGACTACATGTTACTGGAAAACATGTCCCTCTAGGATTTGAAGGCCTCAGATAATGAACCTGATTCAGACAACTTGTCCACGAATACAATCAAAGTCCAAGTTGAAAAAATTATTACGTGTCTCAATGGCACCCTCCATTGCATTATTACATGTCTCACTGGCACCCTGCATTGCTTTCGTGCACGAGTTGTTTGAGGCATTCTTCGTTTTAATCGCCTGAATTTAACAATAAAAACTATCCCATAAGGGTGTTTACAATTCTCAAACTAGAGCATAGTGATGCCCACTTACCTATATTTTATTCGAATCATGTTTCTAAAAGACCACTAAATCTCCAAATCGAAGGGCGTGTGAGTTAACATTTTTTTATGGAGGGATAGAGCAATTGAGAAAAGTTATTATAGTTCCTTCATCTACAAACCAGATGGGCCAAATCTTAAGCATTTCATAAATATACCTAAGGCATAAACAAGCTTTTATAGTTACCTGTATCTGTAATATTCTTGGATGGATATTTTGGATTTCCTCATTATCAATCTTATGTATAATATAAAAATATTATCAATCTCATGTATAATATAAAAATTTAGCCAAACAGGGAGATATACGTTCCTGTAGAATGCCTACAGTGAGTTTTCAAACAGGTTTTCATACACCTTAACTCCATTTTTAACTTCATGTTTTCTTTCTTAGCTTCATTTAATCGGAATCGAGAATCACTGTGGAAGGCCTTTGATAATCTTTCTCTTCAAGTGTTTATCTCTCTTGGTAAGAAAGAAAACATGAATATCAAAATCTGAAGCTCTTACAATTCATCCTCTTGGTAAGAAAGAAAACATGAATATCAAAATCTGAAGCTCTTACAATTCATCTTAATGGACATATCTCAAAATCTGAAGTCGAGCCACTGGAGAGCAACTAGAAAGCATTATACCCAATACACTAGCTTTGTATACACCATGGAAACCTGTTATGTTACCGGAATCCCCATATTATCTTCCAAAAGAATGGCTTACTAGACAGAGAGTTACGGACTGAGGTTCCAGTGAAGGCAATGTGGATAAGGTTTGATACATGTTTACTATTAGATTTCAAAGCCTCATTTTAAATTTCCTTTTGAACTGTGGAAGGCCATGCATTTGGTTTTTCAGTTATTTCACTTTCATTTCTATTGACAAACTTAAATTTAATTAATTAATCTTATTTAATTTTTTAAAACTTTTTGTCTTTCAATTCCAATTTGTGACTCTTTTTCCAATAATTATATAATTATTCATGGAGTCTTAACATTTTCTATGGTTTCTATTGATCTAATTAAGAGCCTTAGATCCTTTTTTTAAAGTTTAACTAATGCAATGTGTAGTACTCAGTTCAATTTAATTTCAGCAACTTAATCATAAAAGGAATAATAGATTACATTTATTTGATTTATAAATCCCAATCTTTAGTAATCCTCTCTAGAGAAGTAGTGCTTGAAATGAAATGAGCCAAGTTTTCCATTCTCTCATAATTTTCTCCACCATTCCAAACCATTTGAGAAGGGCCCTAGAATAGTCAAATACAACATAATATTACTTTAGGTACTAATTATCAATAAGTCAAGTTTAATCCATGTCACATTTTTCAAGTTATACATAAGTGAAAATATAGTAAATTATGAATTTAACTACTTAACATTAATAATATAACCACCAACTTACATATGGTAAGTTACAAATAGATAAAAATATAGCAAAATAAAAACTTGAATTGATCTATTTATCATTAATAATAGCACAACCCACTCACTCACCACTCTAAATTCACATTTAATCCAATTGACATCTTGTATTTTACATAGATCAAAATATAATAAAATATGAATTCACCGTCCTTTGTGATCAATAATCTAACAACCCACTTATCAAGATAAGTTCTCATTTAATCCAATTTACATCTAGTAATTTATATTAACCCTTCCATTCTTCAATAATAATTCCTTTAATCCTTGAACACTCGTAAACCATTTCTAGCTTTTATAATTTTTTCTCGAGATAAACCATCTCTATCTTTTATATGATTCTCCACCTCCTTCGTAGCCCTTTTAGAAGGGCCATAGAAAGGTCAAATATAATATAATATTGCTTTGGGTATTTAACAACCCATTCATATTTAATCCAAGTCACATTTCCTAAGTTAGATATAGGTCAAAATATAATAAAATATGAATTTAACTAGTTACTTTTAATAATATAATAACAACCACTCATAATATACCAACTCACACATGGTAAAATACAAATAGATCAAAGATTGGTAAAATAATACTTTGGTACTTACCAAGAGAGTCACATTTAATCCAAGTCACATTTCCTAAGTTACACATACCCTCAAATATAATAAATTATGAATTTAACTACTTAGCATTAATAATATAACAACCAATGACATATAGTAAGTTATAAATAGATCAAAATATAGTATTTAATATGATTCACCTATTTATTAACGACTAAAGTAAATTCACATTTAATCCAATTCATATATAGGTCAAAATATAATACCACTTCTAAAGGTGTTAGCCATTTTCTCTCATGGCCGATGTTATTATTAAACTCTAAACACACACAAATTGCATACCAAAAATAACCTCACAAGAACATTTGTTTAATAACATGAGATCACAAGATGACCAAAAAGAACATCAGAAACAAAACAAAACCTAGGTGCACCAAGATGAAAGCTAAGGGAGTATAACTTCTCCCGTGGTTGCCATCTCTTATCATCAACCAAAACCCTTACAATGAAAAACATATCAAATATTAAAATGAGATGCCAATGACCTCCACAACCCTCTTATTTATACTATGCTCATGAATTAGGATAATAATTACATTTACCTACTTTTACATTAAAATAATCATTTAATGTCTACTTGTGCAACATCCCACAACAAACCCTAACAACCCATAATAACAATTAACCCATTAAAACCCTAAGAGCCCATAATAACAATTAACCCATTAATAAAATAATTAGGGTAATAATTACATTTACCTACTTTTACATTAAAATAATCATTTAATGCCTACTTGTGCAACATCCCACAACAAACCCTAACAACCCATAATAATAATTAACCCATTAAAACCCTAACAACCCATAATAACAATTAACCGATTAATAAAATAATGACAATTATATTGAAAAATTAGTGCCAAAGAAGGTAAGTTCACATTTAATCCCATCTACATCTTCTACATTACAAAAGGTAAATATTCTAAATTTTCAACTTTTATGGATTCAAAAACACAATTGAAACACTTCCAATTTGGATTTTACCAAAAAAATAATTATGAGATTGATTGTGACCAAATCCCACATTAAATTCCAAAACCTAGAATAAATTGACTACCATTATAAAAATGTCAAGATATAATAAAATATGATTTCACCAACTCATCATTACTAATTAGAATCCACTTGACAAAGTAAATTCACATTTTGTAAGTTATACATCATGAAGTATAATTATTGAAGTTAAGCTAGATTAAAAATGAAACCAAAATTCTCACTTTTAACAAATAAATATTAATTAATTTTAATCAATTAAAGTAGCATCTATATCATTTTGGATTTATCAACCACCACAAAGAGTGATCCAATTTCTTGAGCTATAATTTTTTTAATCATAAAATGCTTTAATAGTCAAGAAAAAGTTTACACCTTAAGCATTTTGATCTCTCAGAGTACAATCAACCTCTACACATATAAATATAAATGAGAAACCTTAATACTCTTAAATATATTTCAATGGGAAAGGAACCACCATTCTATGTAATACCTTGAAATGCCAACCCTTGTCTGGGACTAAGTATTCTAAACAATGGAACTCTATAATTGACAGTTCCATGTATTTGGCTTGTTTATTGAACTATGTTAAAAGTATTCTTGTGATGTGGGGGATGACCGATGAATGAGGGGTCCTGGTCTCTTTAGGGAAACAACTAAGTTAAACAAAAAGATTTAAGGAGGCTAAACAAAAAAAGGAATTAAACTAAAATCTAAATAAAACAAAAATTGAATGTAGTAGATAAGAAGAGAATAAAAGAAGGAAGTGAAGAGACTCCTGTAGATTTGTAACTACTACATAGGTGGCATCACCTAAGAAATTGACTGAGAATAGTAAATTCCTCTTATACAAAAGAGGTGGAAAAATAATTCCAAGGGTTAATTCTCTCGATGGAAAAAAGAAGAGCAATATACATCAAAGAATAGAAATCTAAAGAAATGAGAAATATGAAATATGAAAGAAAGGAAATCTGTAATGAAGAGAAATATGAACAACATAAGGGGAGGAGCCTGCCTATGGTATCTACTTGCAAATGACTAGAACCAAGTCCTATCGTGGTTGAAAATATCTATGGCCATATAATGTGACCATTGAAATTTTGTATACTAGTTGGTAGGAGAACCTACTTGGGTAGTGTTAACAACAGTATTGTCTATATAGGTTGGAGTGTTGTGTGTTGGTTAGCAACAATATTGTCTATGTAGGATGGAGTACTCATTTTTGGTTGGTAGTGGTACTTCCTAGATTGAACCATGGAAACTAGTAGGGTGATTTGGCCGATATGGAACCCTAAGATGGAATGCAGATATGGTAATCTAAAAGGAATCTAAACCCGTAATAATTCCTAAAAAAGTATCCCTAGAGAGACTAGGACTTAGCTCAGGGGTGACTATGGGGAAACTAAGACTAGTGTTTCCTATAGATCTACTGTTGGGTGTTTTAGGGAAATCCCAACAATAGTTGGATATTGATTAGTGGCACTTGGAACATATGACATCCTTGTACTCTAGATCTTCTATTTTAAGTTACGAATTCGTAATCCTTGTTTATGCATTATGTTGGTTGTGGAGCCTTCAATCTTCTTTATTCAAGGATGTTGTTGTTTTAGTGGTGTTTCTACCCCAGCTTTATATGATATGCACATGGATTGTACACTCATCCCAGCGAGGGGGTGTGGGGGGGGCATCTACCTCCCATGGAGGTCCGGGGGAAGCACCCCCGGGAAAGGGGGTTCGGGGTAGAATCCCCCAAAAGAATTGTTTTGGCTTGTTTTGTTGGCCAACAGTTTACTGTCACATGGTATTGGGTAGCTCATAGTATTTTCCAATGGTAATTCCCTTTAAAAGGAAGACATTGTAATACGGTTGTGTAATGTATTGTAGCATTGTAAAGATCTATTTGATTGTGTAAGAGAGACTGAGAGAGATTTAAGAGGAAGTTGCAGCGGATGTACTGCAAGTTGTATCCATTCATTTGTTGTATGTTATAATAATAAAATGATTGGCAATTTCTATGTGGATATAGCCTAGATTGGGTGAACCACGTTATATTGGTGTCTCTCTTGTATTGTGCTTATGTGATTTATATTTGCATCTTGTTTATTATTATTACTCTGTGATCTTGTTATTCTAACAATTGGTATCAAAGCCAAAGGTCTATTTGGAATATAAACTTGCGGGAAAGAAGGGTTCCTAGTTTGAGTGGGAGCAATGGCGGAAGAAGGAAATTTTAAGGTCGATAAATTTAATGGCCAAAACTACCAGTTATGGAAGATGCAAATGATGCACTAGCTGTATCAGAAAAATCTATTCATACCATTGGGAGGAAAAGAAAAACAACTGGCGACTATGAAGGATGAAGAATCGGATGTTTTTGACAGAAAGGAACTGGGAACAATATGGCTATGCCTGGCTTCGTTGGTGGCTTTCAATATCTAAAAAGAAAAGACAATAGAGGGTCTGATAAGCACATTGGGTAAGCTGTATGAAAAACCCTCATCCTCTAAAAAGGTATTTCTAATGAAGTGTTTATTTAATATGAAGAATATGTGAGAAGGTCGATCTATTGATTATCATTTAAATGAATTTAATACGATTACAAATCACCTAAGTTTTGTAAAAGTGAACTTTAATGGTGAGGTTAGGGCTCTTCTAAACTTGTGTTCATTGCCAGAAAGATGGAACGACTTGGTCATGGTTGTAAATAATTATGTCTCCGGTTCAAATAGTTTGAAATTTGATCATGTTGTTGGTGTTATTATTAGCGAGAAAATGCGAAGGAAAAGAAGAGGTGAGACATCAGGTAATATATTGACCATGGAGAGCAGGGGGCGACAAAGGGAGAGAGGAAAGAGCCCAAGTAATCGCAACAAGTCGAGGAAAGGAATATCCAAGTCCATACTGGGAAAGATAGAGTGTTGGAACTGTGGAAAGATAGGACATCTGAAGAAAGACTGCAAATATCTAAAGAAGAAAGGAGATGGACAGCAGGAGACTACTTAGGAAGAAAATGTAGGAGGTGACATGTTAACCGATGCCTTGATTCTTGCATTAGATAATACTAGTGATTACTGGGTAGTATATTCAAGGGCTTCATGTCATGCTACACCCCATAGAGATTTTTTTCAAGATTATGTTCCATGTGATTTTGGACATGTTTTATTCGGTGATGATGAACCATATAAAATTGTTGGAATGGGTAAGGTCTAGATAGAATTAAAGAGTGGAACTGAATGGTTTTTGAAAGATGTAAAGCATATTCCTGCTATGAAAAGAAATCTGATATCAATAGGGAAGTTGGGAGATGGTGGTTGTTTATATATGTTTGGAGAAACATGGTGCAAGATCACTAAAGGATCAATGGTGATAGAAAAAGGAGATAAGATAGGTACATTGTATATATGTCCTCATAATACTGATTGTTCTATCTATTTAGCTTTCACAGGAATAGATAAAACATTGTGGCATCATAGGCTTGGCCACATGAGTGAGAAGGGGATGCAGATTCTTCACTCAAGGAAGTTGTTGCCAGATCTGAAGTAGGTAAGTTTGGAATTCTGTTAGAACTATGTTTATGAAAAACAAAAGAGAGTTAGATTTCTCAGGGTTAGGAAATAGAAGAAGAGTGACAAGTTAGATCTTGTGCATACATATGTATGTGGACCGGATCAGGTACAATATCTTGGTGGCTCTGGTTATTATGTTGCTTTTATTGATGACACAACTAGAAAAACTTGGGTTTATTGCATTAGACAAAAATCGGATGTGCTTGCTACTTTTAATCCTAATGGAAAGCTTTGGTTGAGAATGAGATAGGAAAAAGATTGAAGTGTCTCAGATCGGATAATGGAGGTGAGTATTCTGGCAAGGAGTTTGATAGTTACTATTCATACCATGGGATTCATAGAGAGAAGACAGTCCCGAGAACACCACAAAAAAATGGTGTATCAGAAAGGATGAATAGGACGATCAATGATTGTGCAAGGTGTATGAGATTGCATGCAGGGTTAGCCTTACAGTTTTGCGCATATGATGTAGATATTGTTTTTTACTTAATAAAAATAGGGCCTTCAAGTGATTTGGACAGTTGGATTCCATAGGAGGCATGAACATGTAAAAAGGTAAACTAGTCATTTATGAGAACTTTTGGTTGTGAAGCATTTTTCCATATTGATAAAGAAAACAAAACAAAGCTTGAGGCTAAATCCAAGAAATGTACCTTTATTGGATACGGGGTTGATGATTTTGGTTATCACTTATGGTATTATGAAAGTAACAAAATCATTAGGAGTAGAGATGTGGTATTCAATGAAAAGGTCATGTATAAAGATTAGTTGCAGGGAAAGAAACAAGAAAATGAAAACATACAGTATACAGTGCTTGATGAAATAAAAGAAAATGAAGTTCTAAAGGTGCAAGACAATCAAGAACAGCCACAGGTACGTTAAACTCCTGCAATTTTTAGAATATATACCAAGTTAAGTAGACCTCCTGAATTATACTCTCCTTCAATGTATTATTGATTGATGATTGATTATAGTGAACTAGAATGTTATAACGAAGCAATGTAGGTGGAAACTAGAAAGAAGTGGGAGCAAGGCATGAATGGCGAGATGGACTTATTGGTAAGAAACCAGACTTGGGATTTGGTTCAATTTCCCGCAGGTAAAAGAGCACTGCAAAACAAATGGACTTACAAGTTGAAGGAAGAATATGGACGCAAGAAGCAGTATAAGGCCATACTTCTTGTAAAGGGGTTTACATAGAAGAAAGGTATATATTTTGATGAAATATTTTCTACCTTTGTTAAAATGACTTCAATTAGGAATATTTTAAGTCTAGTGGTGGTAGAATATTTGCATCTTGAACAGTTAGATGAAAAATAACATTTTCTCCATGGGGATTTGGAGGAAGAGATTTATATGCAACATCCACAAGGGTATGATGTCAAAAAGAAGGATAATTTAGTATACAGGTTGAAGAAGAGCTTGTATGGCTTGACGCAAGCTCCAAGGTAGCGGTATTTGAAATTTGAGAGGTTTATGACATAACAAGGTTATAGTAGATATCATTATGACCACCACGTTTATTTCAAGAGGCTAGATAATGGAAGATATATTATCTTGTTATTGTATGTGGATGATGTGCTTGTTGCAGGGTCTAACATGCAGGATATAAATGTGCCCAAGAGGAAGTTAGCTAATTAATTTGCGATGAAGGCTTTGGGTGCTGCAAAGCAAATTCTTGGTATGAGAATAACAAGAGACAGGAAAATTTGCAAATTGACATTGTCTCACAATGAGTACATAGAAAAGGTGTTGGAAAGGTTTAGAATGTAGAATGCAAAACCAGTTAGTACACCTTTAGCCAACCATTTCAAAACAAGTAAGGAGATGTGTCCGAAGACATAGGAAGATATAGATTACATGTCTAAGGTTCCCTATTCATCAGCAGTTGGTAGCTTGGTGTACGCCATGGTTTGCACAAGACCAAATATTGCACATGTAGTGGGAGTTGTGAGCAAGTATATGAGCAATCCAAGTAAAGAACATTGGAAGGAAGTACAATAGATTCTTAGGTATTTGAGAGGTACTACCACTCATGCATTATGTTTTAGAGGTTCAGACATTGTTCTGCAGGGATATGTTGATGCATATATGGTAGGTGATAAAGATAGCAGGATGAGCATCACAGGGTATGTGTTTATTGTAGGTGGAAAATTAGTAAGTTGGATTTCAAATATGCAAAAGGTTGTTTCAATTTCAACAACAAAAGAAGAGTATGTTGCTGCTACAGAGGCTAGTAAGGAGATAATTTGTTTGCAGAGGTTCATGGAGGAATTGGGTAAGAAGCAGGAGGATAGCAGGTTCTATAGTGAAAACCAGGGTTCCATTCATCTTGAAAGGAAATCAACCTTCCATTCTAATACTAAACATATACAACTGAAGTACCATTCCATACGTTTTTTTCTAGAAGATGAATTGTTGAAGCTAGAAAAGATACACACTAGCCAGAATCATGCAAACATGTTGACAAACATAGTAACCAGACAGAAACTGAGTTCCCACTCGGTTTTAGTTGGCCTTCTAGCATGAAGGAAAAGATGAGAAATTTTCTAGATCTAAGGTTTAGAGCATAGCCCAACAAGTGCAGCAGTGATGGAGTTGTTGTGATCAGTCTCCAAGTGGGAGATTGTTGGTTGTGGAGTCTGATCTTCTTAATTAAGAGATGTTGTTGTTTCAGCCGCGTTTGTACGCCATTTTTATATGATATGCAGTTGGAATGTACACTCATCCTAGAAGGGGGGTGTGGGGGGCATCATTCCCCCATGGGGGTCTAGGGGGGACCATCCCCCTGACTGTGTGGTTTGGGGGCGAAGCCCCCGAAAATTTTTTTATAGGTTGTTTTGTTGTCCAATAGTTATCGGGCCCATGGTATTGGGTAGGGCACCATATTATTTTCCCATGGCAATTCCCTTTAAAAGGAATACATTGTAATACGGCTGTGTAACGTATTATAGCATTGTAAATATCTCTGTGATTGTGTAAGAGAGACTAAGATAGAGTGAAGAGGAAGTTGCAGTGGATGTGCTGCAGGTTGTATCCCTTCATTTGTTGGATGGTATAATAATAAAAGGACTGGCAATTTATCCATGGACGTATCCCACATTGGGTGAACCACGTTATATTGGTGTCTCTCTTTGTAGGACCCCTCCTTTAGGGTCCCCTTGAACTGAACCTGAAACTTTAAAAACTTCATACAAACAAATTAGCCATTATAGTTATTGGAAAAATAAAATAAAAGAGTGAATAACTTAACAAAAATAAGCAAACCTTAACCTGTCAACCCGATCCAGCTGGTCCATTGTTGTCTGCATCTTCCGTAGGACCCCTCCAGCAAAGCTCGTTTAACCATAGGAGAAGCAACCGTTAGCTTCGCCACCCAGCCATAGGCTCATGCTTTCAGTCGCATGGCCTCCCCCGAGCTTTGGGTCGTAGAGCTCACACAAGTATTTCAGAAATTCAGCTTGGGCTTCCCTTCCCACCAGGATTTCTAAGCCAAACCCTTAGATAACAGCAAGTCTTTGAGGTATTCGAAAATTACGACAATCGTCCAAATTATGGGCCCTTTACCCATTCCCTAAGCCTTCCTTATAAAGGAAAATCTCCTGCGACACATGTCACTTCATGCATAATTAAATATTTTTAATTAATTATTTAATTAAAACACTCACCCATCCAAGTGTCAGTTTCTGTGGGAAGTGCACCTACATCCCTAAGTTTGCTCTAGTTTGTCCCCGAGATATTTTAATCAACTCCTATCTTTTAGTTGACTAGGTGTCTAATCTTAGGATTCTATTTTGCTCCTAAATAATTATTTCTATTATTTTAAATGCTCAACAAAAACAACTATTCATGTGCAAATGTCTAAACTATTATTTTTTTTTTTAATGCATTTGCTAAGTAATAATCTAGAGTTATTCTCCTAAGTTTTTATGCAGTTTAATTTAACAATCAAACTCACTAGGATCACGGTGCCGTGCCGTTGGGCTCCTGGTTCCTTAACTTTAATTCTCTGACATGGCACCACTCCGTCGGGTCCAGTCATCCATGGTTTCCAGTCCTTGGCATGGTACCGCATCGTTGGGTCCTTGCGTCCATTCTTTCATTTCTCGACAGGGTACCGCATCGTCAGGCCCTTCTGCCACCATCTTTCCGTTTTGACTTGCGGGAACTCTTGTAGGGATTTTAGGAATCGTTACCATCCATCCTCCATCTACATGCTATCTAGGGACTAATGGCGCTGAGGAGTGAGTCCGTTCTCACTGCGCGCCCCTCAACTCGTACGTGACCAGCTCCGTCGTGGCCCACCTCGTACGCCCTCACGCATTCCTCTTGAGCAAGCGGATCAATGCTTATCTGCTCATTCGTGGTATTCTTGTCGGAAGTCGACATCGTCGTCGCTTCCCTTGTGTGTGATTTACCCGTACTCTATGACCCTCCATGTTCCTTTGTGTGTCCGTTGGTGAACTGTCTCACTTGTTTCTACACACACTTCTCACAACAAATTATTAGTAGCACTGTTCTCGACAATCATCATCTGGTTTCTAACTCTAGCATTGTTAAACATTTATGATTTATTGAAACTGCTCATTCATCTTATTAAGTATACATTTCATCGCCAAATACATAATCACCATACAGCTAGTCGTTAAGCATTATCCATCAACATAATTTTCCATAGTCATAGCTAATCGTTTAACATATGCAATTATTCATTTACCTCTACAGTTCAGATACACATACTCAAAAATAAGGTCAAAAGGTTATTTAATTAATGTTTCAATCAGCCGGGTCACTCAGCAGGTGCCCTCAATGTCTACACAAGTCTAGGGGCACTACATACACCCCTACTTATTTAGAACTTCGTCCCGAAGTTCAGAATAAAATGGAAAGCTACGACGCATCTCAGTTGCGTCCTCCCAAGTCGCATAGCTAGGACTGTAACTGTCCTACTACACTTTGACTTGATCAATCAAGGCTAATCATTAATCAAGAAGTAATCAATCAATTATCCCACTCCACACATCTAATTTAATTCCTTAATTCATTTATCAATTATTGTCGTCATTCACATCTTCAGGTTTTCCTCAATCATTTAAGACATAACAAGACCACTGTATTGAATTTGTTCAGTCAGGTCACTCGAGGTGCCCTTAAGGTCCACAGTCATTCTAGGGGCATTACATACCCTCATTAGTCTAATCAGTTAAAGCACCAAGGCGGGCATTACATACACCCCCTCTTATTAAAACTTCGTCTCGAAGTTAAGTCTCATGTGCTTCCATGGTGAGTTTTCAATTTCTTTTCACATTCATTTCTTCAACATAACCACAGTTGATAATAACATTTCCTTTCTTCTTTTCTACCCTCATATAAGTATAAATCGTATAATTGATAATATAACCAAATCGCATATTTCATAGTGTAGTAATCCCCATAACAGTTCTCTCTTGTCTCACTAATTGTAATCGTGACTGAAATCGTCTACAACAAATTTCTTCTATCCAACAAAACTATTAAGTACATCCTTTATGAAAATCCTTAAAGCACTGAGATATTTCAACATAAGGGATAAAAACCTTCAATTCCAACTTCCTTTTATATGGTTACATATAACTATCATATATTTTAAACAATATCTGGATTTCAAAATGAGAATTAACCCTTCCGAATTCTATTCTTCAATACATACCTTATCCATTCCTAAACTAATCTTACATGCAACCTCTCTCTTTTCATAATCAAAGTATAATTAAATACTCGAGTGTCATTTACTTAGCATAGCTAAAAGTATAATCTCATAATTTTTTTTTTTTTATAAACAAAGTTATGTAAGGTTTTCTTCTCTTCCTAACTTAAGCACAGTTAAGATTCTATAATTCAAGGAATTTTAACTTCTCTCTTTTCACATTTCAAAGCACGATTACAAACTAGTAGTGCATACCTATGAAGCCATCGCTCGATTTCATAAAATAAGCATTTACAACCAATCGATAAAATTATTGACGCATAACCCATCATCAAAGTATATGAACCCTGAATATCATTCAATCTTTCATACTAGCAATTTTAGAGAATAAGAATTCTAACCTGTTTGAGAAGCTGGGAGTATCCTTGCCCAAGGAGAAGAAGTAAAATCGGATCTCTCATTTTTTCGCGTCGATCTCCATGCATCGCTCATCATAAGTCACAATCTCTCATTATTAAACATTATATATTCATTATTTCTTGATAGTAAATCATAAGCATCCCACCTTCAAAATTATCTAAGCACTTCTTTCTTAAATTCATATATGGTCATTGCTTGTCATTTATCCTCAAATACATCCACAATAACTATGTCTTACATTCTATTTGAACATGATCTATTTAATTCAATAGTGTAAGAATCATTCTCAAAAAGATTTAAAAGACATTATATTGATACACAATACATGTATATAATAAAGAGATTCATACATCCCTATCGTCATTAAATTTTATAGCACATAATCCATTGAGAGAATTCGAGGCGTTTTAGTACTCAACATTCATTCTAAAGGTACACTTATAGCGTTTTTTTCTTCAATTTAATTAAAGTATATAATTCTTTAGATTCGTACTTAATCCATGGTCATCGTCTATTCTTCTATAATTCTAGTACATTTACGAACGTCCTTTCAAGGTGGAAGTAAATGTAGGGTCTCTTCTCACAAGTAAGTGAATTGTTTATTTTATTTTTTATTTTTTTTTACTAATATCCTTCGTATTAAGTGTAGGTCATGAACTTATCTTAGAAGACAATTATCACCATTAGTATCCAATCTTTTTATAGATCAATAATTAGAATAACAATCATAGCTCATGATTTAGTTCCTTTAATCCATAACTTCAAACAAATCATTTAATACACATACCATCTTCTCTTCCTTAGCTTACTGAAATCCATCTAAACAATCATTCAGGTTTCCCATCTATAAGATTTATAATCACCTTATGACATGGTTTTGAATTTAAAGATTGGTGTTTTCCTCAGAAGTGAATCCTAGAACAAAATCAAGTAATATTTTGAAATTCCTATCTAATCCCTTCCCTTGCCACAATGCCCAATGATTCTAACTTTTCATAAGTAATATACTACTTAAAGCATATGTAGTGTCCTTCCTTCTATGTTTTTTTTTTGTTTTTGTTTTTTTTTAACTCTATGGTAACACATACACCATATTTTAGTCTAACAATATCTCATCCCACTTTAGGTTTTTTTTTAGAGTGTATACATTGGATCATCCTTTATTCTATTACATTATTTTCCAACTATATAACATGCAACCTATCCATATGAAATAAAAGAATATACAATGTAATTCCCAAATCCTACTACGTATACAAATATAAATACAATATATCTCCAAGACTATAGATATATCAATGCTTTTCTTCTTCATACACATAAACATATAATTTACAATTCTTCTAATATAAAAGTGTATTCTCCAAATTATATAAAGTATCCCCTTTCCCCAATTTATATACAATACAATGCAATTCTTTCATAATATAAGTAATAATCTAAAAACACTCTTTCATTCACAGTTGACACTTCTTAGCATCTACAACTACATACACTAGGGCTATGGTTTAGAATGATGACTAGAATTCATAATGTATCTTATTCTTTATCTAAAAGAATAAAAGATCAAGCTTCTCTTAACATCTATTATAAACTACATTAATTCCAAGTCGAACTTCGACTAAAAGATATGTAATTTCATCTAAACATTAATATCCTAAATCTAGAATGCATTCCGATCAGCATACAATCTCGACATAAATTATGACATCATGTATATTTCCATATCATGTAAACATAATATTTTGATGCGAGTGCAATCTACATAAGTTAAGAACATAGTATGTACCATACTATGTATTGTATTTCAACTATATATGTCTATAAAAGTTATACACTTTAAAGTAATGGCACTTGGTAAAATCCTTGTCTTTACTCACCCCCCTTTTTATATAAGAATATAAAATAAGGTCCTATTTCATTTAACCTTTATATAAATGTAATGCCCACAAAATTCCTTATCTATGTTTGTATTTTACTAGCATAAGAATATAATTCTCGACTCCTATCATAACCTCTAGTTCATCCGTATTGTATTTCAATTAAATTATTAAAAGAAAGGTATTTCAACTAACACTTAATAGACATAGCACTTATTTCACTTACATCTTAATTCACGGGTGAGAATAAATCTTACCTATATCTTCCAGTAAACTATAACATAATCATTACTTAAAAAGTGGAGAGGGACTCAACGTGTTCACCTTCTTCGGATATAAATGTATTGAGTTGTCACCATAAGAAGAACTTATCCCTTAGGAAATGTTTACGATAAATCTAACACATATTAACATCTTAATTTGATTACTGAATCTATGAGTTTATTCAGGTAACATACTTCATTTAGTCTTAAATAAACAATTATATTTTCATCTTTTAATAAAAGAAATTCTACTCAACCAACAGATTATGGAACAAGAAGCTTGACGACCGATAGTTGGATTCCCATGCAGTAAAAGTGGACGCCACTACTGATTTAGTGGATTCCCTGTCAGCTCATACTATCTCTGAATTTTGCATTGAGGTCCAGGTCGAGTTAACTCTACCTAAGTTGTATTATATTTTCTGAAAACTAAACTCCTAAATAAACGTGATTTGTCCCTTCTTTTGGATGTAACTACAAATTAATGAATTGGAATTTGCGATCCGGGTGTACACCATTATCATCGCAGAGATCAATAATGGATGGGAACAGAGTTTAAGTTAGCAAGAAGTGCAGCTTACAAATAAGCATAGTATATGCTACATTTCTCCACATAAATTTAATCTCTTATGAATTAATTGGACCGCAGGTGAAAAGGAGAACAACATACTTGATATACTCATAAACAAGTAATGCAAGAATAATAAATTACCCATACTATAAACTGAGCTTAAATCTGGGGTATCAATTGAATGTAGAATAAGGCTAACACTTTCCACTCATTATTGAAGGCAAATGAGGTAAGATGGAAGGGTCAATTCGCCATGATCTGGGCGTTCAAATCCTTCACAATTTTTTTTATTTCATTTAGAAAAGAAAATAAACAACTCAGAGGGGGAGACTTCCTTGAGCCGGTCGTTTAGCTATTCGGAGATCTTAAATTTGGGGAAGTATTCTGATTAGGTGATTAGGTAGTAGATGAATTACTTTCCCCTTTTATAACATATTCAATGGAATTACACTAGATAGGCTTAGATGAAGATGTGAATTCGGATCCCCGACAGAAGATCAATTTGACAGATGAATTCTGGAAACGCCAATAATCCTTTGATATAAATTTAACAGAGACTATAAAATTCAATCTACAATTTGCATCAAGAATTCTAGGTCGCAAATAAATTCTTGAAGTAAGAACTCAGAGAACTTAAAGATCAAGGTTGCAATTAGTAACACTGAAGTTTTGGAAACACATAATCTTTCGACATAGATTTGGCAGTCTTTAAAAGAAAAAAAATCGATCTACAATTCGCATCAAGAATTCTAGATGGCAAATAAATTTTTGAACTAAAAACACAGAGAATTTAAGATCAAGGTTACAAACACTGAATTTCTGGAAACGTCATTTTCTTTTTGACATAGTTTTTGCAGAGACTTTAGAAATCGATCTACAATTTACAGATGGGATTGTAAAATCAGGGGAAAATGCCATTCTAATTTTGAATAGAGCGCAGAGACTTATAAAGATCAACCATGGAATCATTGTATAATATCCCAAGGTGTAGTCCAACTCCAATAAAAAGACAATAAGCCGAGAGTCACTTAACACGAGGAAAAAGAAAGAAAAAAAAATAATGGAAAACAACCGTGATCAAAATCTCAGATCGAATTGGAGGATAACACAGAGGATAAAAGAGAAGTTAGATCTCAGTAGTCGTATAGATCTGCGGATCTATCTTTATTTCCACACTATCCTATCCTCCATAATTTTTTTTGCAGAGAGGAATGATTTGCCAATATAAGAGTCCCTTGTACATCTCAACCTAATCGCTATTGATCAACGATCGGTTGGATCTACAGAATTACTCTTTCAATCCTCGCAATATTCGAGTCTCTCTCGCTTTTCTTAGAGAAAAGAAAAGAATTATCATTAAAAAAAAATGCATATAAATTTAACCCTTAACGCTTTGGGACATCAGTCGAATATATCTATTTGACGGTGGAGAATTTAAAATAAAATCAACAGGACGACTTGATTATAGGGAGGTTCTCTAGACTAGATTCAATCGTGCATGTACTTATGATGAGATAAATCAGTTTCACGCCGATCACATCCGCAGTTATCTCAAGGTTTCCTTAAATTAAGTGAGACATCGATAAGCAGTTAGACTTATGAATTCACACTCGGCGGACAGTGAAGAGTGAAGTATCAAATGAAGCACACAGATGTGTGTAATAATAATAATAGCATAGCTATTGGGTGTTATATAACATAAAAACTCAGAAATACAAATCTCAATCGATCTCTAGATCGATACAGACAATAAAAAAAAAAACACAGAAACAAAATATTTAGTTGATCCCTGGATCGATAGACACTTGCGGACAAATATGAGTGTAATAATAATAATAGCCCAGAGATTGGGTTCTTCCTTGGATCTAAAAATTGGGAGGTCCTAATATAGATAAAGAGCTATTCGAAAATGGATGCGCAAAAACCTAAAGAAAAATATAGGATTGCTTCACGGTTTGTCGGTTGACAATTTTTTTACTCAAGATGCAACAAATCCTAGAGTAAATAAAAATTGTCCTTCAACTATTCCAATATAACCAGTTCGCGAGAAATTTAAAACAGATATAAGAATTAAACTTGAAATTTTCAAACCTTTTGAAATGCAGCTCCAAATCGTTGGCGAAGTATTCTGCAGGGTTGTCATGGATTCCCTCCAACTTTTCTGAATTTCTCCTCTCGTAGTCCGGTGCCTTCAAGGCTCGACCGGCTCTGATACCAAATGTAAGACCCCTCCTTTAGGGTCCCCTTGAACTGAACCTGAAACTTTAAAAACTTCATACAAACAAATTAGCCATTATAGTTATTGGAAAAATAAAATAAAAGAGTGAATAACTTAACAAAAATAAGCAAACCTTAACCTGTCAACCCGATCTAGCTGGTCCATTGTTGTCTGCGTCTTCTGTAGGACCCCTCCAACAAAGCTCGTTTAACCATAGGCGAAGCAACCGTTAGCTTCGCCACCCAACCATAGGCTCATGCTTTTAGTCGCATGGCCTCCCCCGAGCTTTGGGTCGTAGAGCTCACACAAGTATTTCAGAAATTCAGCTTGGGCTTCCCTTCCCACCAGGATTTCTAAGCCAAACCCTTAGATAGCAGCAAGTCTTTGAGGTATTCGAAAATTACGACAATCGTCCAAATTATGGGCCCTTTACCCATTCCCTAAGCCTTCCTTATAAAGGAAAATCTCCTGCGACACATGTCACTTCATGCATAATTAAATATTTTTAATTAATTATTTAATTAAAACACTCACCCATCCAAGTGTCAGTTTCTGTGGGAAGTGCACCTACATCCCTAAGTTTGCTCTAGTTTGTCCCCCAGATATTTTAATCAACTCCTATCTTTTATTTGACTAGGTGTCTAATCTTAGGATTCTATTTTGCTCCTAAATAATTATTTCTATTATTTTAAATGCTCAACAAAAACAACTATTCATGTGCAAATGTCTAAACTATTAATTTTTTATTTTATGCATTTGCTAAGTAATAATCTAGAGTTATTCTCCTAAGTTTTTATGCAGTTTAATTTAACAATCAAACTCACTAGGATCACGGTGCCGCGCCGTTGGGCTCCTGGTTCCTTAACTTTAATTCTCTGACATGGCACCACTCCGTCGGGTCCAGTCATCCATGGTTTCCATTCCTTGGCATGGTACCCGCATCATTGGGTCCTTGCGTCCATTCTTTCATTTCTCGACAGGGTACCGCATCATCGGGCCCTTCTGCCACCATCTTTCAGTTTTGACTTGCGGGAACTCTTGTAGGGATTTTAGGAATCGTTACCATCCATCCTCCATCTACATGCTATCTAGGGACTAATGGCGCTGAGGAGTGAGTCCGTTCTTACTGCGCGCCCCTCAACTCGTACGTGACCAGCTCCGTTGTGGCCCACCTCGTACGCCCTCACGCATTCCTCTTGAGCAAGCGGATCAATGCTTATCTGCTCATGCGTGGTATTCTTGTCGAAAGTCGACATCGTCGTCACTTCCCTTGTGTGTGATTTACCCGTACTCTACGACCCTCCATGTTCCTTTGTGTGTCCGTTGGTGAACCGTCTCACTTGTTTCTACACACACTTCTCACAACAAATTATTAGTAGCACTGTTCTCGACAATCATCATCTGGTTTCTAACTCTAGCATTGTTAAACATTTATGATTTATTGAAACTACTCATTCATCTTATTAAGTATACATTTCGTCGCCAAATACATAATCACCATACAGCTAGTCGTTAAGCATTATCCATCAACATAATTTTCCATAGTCATAGCTAATCGTTTAACATATGCAATTATTCATTTACCTCTACAGTTCAGATACACATACTAAAAAATAAGGTCAAAATGTTATTTAATTAATGTTTCAATCAGCCGGGTCACTCAGCAGGTGCCCTCAATGTCTACACAAGTCTAGGGGCACTACATACACCCCTACTTATTTAGAACTTCGTCCCGAAGTTCAGAATAAAATGGAAAGCTACGACGCATCTCAGTTGCGTCCTCCCAAGTCGCATAGCTAGGACTGTAACTGTCCTACTGCACTTTGACTTGATCAATCAAGGCTAATCATTAAGCAAGAAGTAATCAATCAATTATCCCACTCCACACATATAATTTAATTCCTTAATTCATTTATCAATTATTGTCGTCATTCACATCTTCAGGTTTTCCTCAATCATTTAAGACATAACAAGACCACTGTATTGAATTTGTTCAGTCAGGTCACTCGAGGTGCCCTTAAGGTCCACAGTCATTCTAGGGGCATTACATACCCTCATTAGTCTAATCAGTTAAAGCACCAAGGCGAGCATTACACTCTTGTATTGTGCTTAAGTGATCTATATTTGCATCTTGTTTATTTTTATTGCTCTACGATCCTATTTTTCTAACACATGCATATATGTTTAATCTGATGGGTTATTTAGAGTGTCAATATGGAAATGTATGATCCATCTATTTGAAGCTATGTGCTATTTGTTGATCTAAAAGTAATGTTGGTTGTATGAAAGATCTGGAAAATGTGATCTGCTCCGATGTATATCTGAAACAATAACCAGAAATAGTACTAATATATCACATAAATGTTAGTAAGTAGAAGCTAAATAATCTTGATTGATCTAACTTATGACTTGATTATTATTATTAATCTTAAATGTTGAAGTGATTTGATATGTTATGTTGTTACCCTAACTATTGCTTTAGGTAGCTAAGTCTAGTACAACTCTATTAGAATGTGTGGTTACCCTAACTGCTGCATTGGGTAGCAGAGTATAGTACAATTGTATTAACACTTAGGTGGTTAAACTAATTTCCGCATTGGGTACCAAACTCTAGTAAACTTATGTTATTTTGGTTACCACCCTAATTGTTGCATTAGGAAGCTGATCTAGATTGGATTGTTAAATAGTTGTAGCACCTAACTGTGGCATTGGGCCACAAACTCCACTATAAACAGAACTGAAATAGAATTGGAACATGAGAACAAAACCAAGATATATAAATGATGTCATGCACATGTATTATATTGAATTAAGAACTAGATGATTATAGTAGTAACCATTTAGCTAGTACATCTATGATGAGATAGTTGTACAATATGATAAACATAAATATCTAATAGAACTGCAAGAATGCTAACTACAACTTAAAATTAATCCTCATCTATAGGGATAAGTTCCCAACCCACTCCACTAGCTCAGTGTGGGTAAACCATTGGACCTACTGGACTAACATTAGGCTGGATGATATAGGCTTAGGTTTTGTCCCCCCTTGGAACTTTAGAATCAAAAGAGGATTGTGACCTAATAGAGAAATGCAACAAGATTTATCAAAAAGAAAGAAAAATCCTAACATGTGATATATACCAAGATGCATGTCGAATGTAATGCAAATTTCGAATTATTTTAAGTATGTACTGAGCAAAAGATAAAAAATAGTCCTAGTCCTATGTCCACCCTATAGGAAACACGGTTGTTATAAAATAATAATATAGTCCAGTTAAACATTCCACTGAAAGTTTATGTTTAGACTGGTTACATAACAAAAACTGTTAATAATCAAGGCTCCCTATAAGCTAGATGAATGGATAAAATAAATAAGGGATTGTGATAGCCTAGATCTTACTTACATGAGTAAGTAAGTAGAGAGGAGGAGCCAAATTGTAGTGGAAAACCCTTGAAAATATAGTCCCCGTCTGCAAGAGAAAAGTGCAATAAGTTTCAAGACAAAATCTTTAAGATGTAAATATATAGATTAATGCAGAGATGTTAAAATACATAAGCACGAGGGTGCCTAGATGCCACCCATCCAGAGATCCTTGCATCCAACATGAATATAGTGATAAGTTTAATGTTTAGAAAAGTATGACTAAAAATCATAAATGAAACTAATTAAATATAAGCATATATATCCAATGAGTATCAAAGCATGCCTAAATAGATCATAATGGTAAAAGAATCCAGCTATCCTATGCATACAAGACAAGTTAATATTGTATCCTAATGACCATATCTGAATCTCATTGTCTTATTTTGTGGAGAGTTTCCTCTCATCTTAAAGGGAGAGGTGTAATGTACCCAAAATCCTCTATGATATTTTGGAGGAAATGGGGTATAATATTTTTTTCCCTTAACATGTCTAAACAAACCAAACCTATTGGTATCAATAGTTACTTGATATTATATCAAAGAACATTCATCTCATTTACATTCTTGCATATATGAAACATGTAAATTGATTCTACTAATCTTTTATTATGTAGTTGGATTAAGATCTATAACCAATAATAACCATTCATTGGTAATCTATTTAGTTTATAACTTAAAGCCTTAACTTTTCACCTCATTAAGTATAGCCAACTAGCAAACATTCTTGTTTACTAATATGCTAACCTTTCAAGTAGGGAAATATGTATATAAATAAACAGTTGCATGTGGTTAGTCAAATTTAAGTTTAATGCAACTTCACTTTTTCTTTCCTTTTTAAATAAAGGAATTAAGATGAAGAAAGTATTAATAATTTATCCAAAAAAGCTTAAAATCTGCATTCCTCTTAATACATGCATCTTTCTGACCATTAATAAAAACAATTATAAGAAGACCAACCTTTAATACTACGGGGATTTACTTAAACTTTAAGGTCTACATAGTGATACCTATAGGTATCTTGTACATCCTAGATTCATTATCAAAGCTTGTTATTTACGTATATTTATTAAATAGTAGCAAGAGAGTAAGTGACAATCCTACTTGTGGAGGACCACTACTCAAACTTATATGAAGAAGATTGAATTAGGGACTAGAGAATAGCTTTAGGTCATTCTCTTTTGACATAAATTATAATTTCAGGCTATTGTAATTAATGTTACTCATGGGATTAACTTTAATTGTTGAATTATGTGCTTAGCAAGACTTATTACACTCTAGTACGAACCATCTTTCACATACTTTAATATCTTTTGAAATAATTATATATTTATGAGGAAAACCCAGCGGGGTTGTGAACAGGCCTACTCGCAGCAAGTCCATTCCAAGTAAAAACATAAATAAGGAAGTTTGGTAAATACAAGCAAACTCCCTGGGGTACTATACATGCTCGCTGGCAGTAGGGCCATGCTTGTATGATACCAAGGTAGACCCATCGAGGTATTGAACAGGCTCGCTTGAAGTGGTGCTACGATGGGTAAAAGAGTCATCATAATTACATTGTTATGCAAATAGTTCAATCAAATGAAGACCTTCAGTGCATATATCCATGGTAAGCCAATCATTAATTTAAACGCCATTTGATAATGTCCATAAGATGATCTTAAGACCCTATCATCTAATTCATACTATATATAGGATGTCACTATCCTAGAAGTGGAACCCATAATTGTAAAATTTTTATGAACTCCATTATAAAATTTATCCATATTACTCGGATGACAGTAAGCCTTTGAAAAATGAAGAGGGATAACTAGTTTTCTATGGGATTTATAGACCATCTATATCTTAAGGTAACACATTTTATACCAGTTAAGTACACCTATAAAGCAGATACCATTGAATATTTTTTATGAAGGAAATTTTCAAATTGCATGGATTGCCTAAGGCAATAATTCCATACACGAATACCAAATTCACTTCAAATTTCTGGAAAATTCTTTTTGTTGATTTTGGTACATAGTTGAATTTTAACTCTTCCTAGCATCCAAAAGAAAATGCGAAAATAGAAAGAGTGAATAGGGTTCTGTAGGACATGCTTCGCATGTATGTGATGGACAAACCATCCAAGTGGGAAGATTATCTACACTTGGTAGATTTTGGATATAACAATGGGAAGCAAGCTTCGTTGGGCATGAGTCCATTCGAAGTTCTATATGGAAGAAAGTGCAGGATACTAGTGACATGGGTAATACAATGAACATAATTGTAATTGGGTCAGAATTGCTTAAGGAAATGGAGCAAGAGGTTGCAAAAATCAGGTATAATTTAAAGGCATCCCAAGATAGGCAGAAAGGCTATGCAAATAAGAATAGAATGCATAGAGAATTCAGTGTTGGGGATCATGTTTACCTTAGAGTGAGGCCAAGCAAGAGTTCATTGAAGCTTGGAAGTTGTGCCAAGATTTATCCAATATATTGTGGGCCATTTGAAGTGCTTGAAATAATAGGGCCAGTTGCATATAGAATTTCATTTCCTGCTAATACTAGAGCTCATAATGTTTTTCATATTTCTTTGCTTAAGAAATATGTACATGATCCTAACCATGTGATTGATTGTGATGCGATTTAGTGGAACCCGAGGGATAGTTCCAAAATGAGCCACTATACATCCTAGACAGGAAGGTAACACTGCTCCGGAACCAAGCTATCGGAAAAGTAAAGTTGCAATGGAAGCACTTCGGTCTCGATAAGGGTACGTGGGAGTTGAAGGATGCCATGAAACCAGCATACCCATTTTTGTTCTTATTTTGAGCAAACACTAAGGATGGTGTTTTTCCAAGGGTGAGGGGATTGTAATATGCCCAATTCCGACTTGGAAAGTATTTAATCAAAATTATGTAAATTTAATGTAAATATGATAGTATGAATTCCTAGTGTGGGATCAAGGCCAAGGCCCTACTAGAGAATGGCTAGGCATATATGATGTATATATTTTTATTTGGACCATATGGTTGGCTTACTATGCCAATTCGAAATGTATGTAAATATATGTTGAAAATTAATAAAATGGTCCAAAATGGTTGTGTAAAGAGCACTAGAGGGGCTAGTATTCCATGAGGGGAAAATGAAGAGGTTATATGGGGAAGCCAAATCCTATGTTTCCATGTGTCAACATTAGAATTCATCGAAAATCTATCATGTGTCTTAAATGAGCAAATTACCTCCTCTTAACTATTAAATCCAATCATTATAAAATTATTGTACACATGGATGTATAATGAAAAGGTATATAGACAGTATTGCATATATATAAGTGATTGTTATTATAAATAAAAATAGTAATGATATTAATATTGTGTTGTATGCTATAAATCGTTGTTAAAAAGGATTGTAATAACCGTTCTTTATATATAAAATATTTATTATATATTATATTATAGTATTTATATATATAAAGATAATTATATTGCTCCAATGGAAGCGCATTCCTCTCTAGAGTGGAATAGTAATTATAATTAAAAGAAACTTAATTTCCAACGAAAGGATTTAAGTTAATGAGAGCAGCTAGGGATCTTCCCTCGGGTAATCTTAAGGTGAATTTTGAATGTGGTGGTCGGTTGGGCGGCCTCTTCTAAGAAAGACAGTCGAGCCCATTTGAATGTGATGGTTAGTTGGGTGGACGCTTTTACCCCTTAATATTATATACATATAATTTTTTATTACCTCGAAGATCCACTATGGATCAGGATACGAATTACCTATCAACGTGGTGAAGGTTCGATTTTGAATAGATAACAAACACTTTCTCCCGTGGCAGTATCGTGTTCGTCCTACCATCGTAAATGTCGAATCCAGAATCCTTCAATCCACCATGGATTGACATGATCACATGAAATGGATTGTTCTTCGTTCGTGGCTTAGCCACGCTGCCCTTCCATAAAATACATGCACACATTTAGTATGTAACAAACCTAATAGAGAATACTAGTTGTAAACTATGAATAGCATGGATTCTTATTGTGGGTATCACTCCCTCTTGTTTGCTATCAACCTAGAACCAAATCAAAATGGTCTAAGAAAAAATGAGAGCTGAGAGAGAGAGGAAGGATTCTTCTTATCGAAACCTAATAAATCACAACCCTAGAAGACTTGGTTGAGTCATGACTAAGTCACACTCATAACCAACACAATTAAATGATTAAACGATATACTTAAGATATTGATCCCTTCGATCCAAATGATCAATGGGGATGAGTTAACATTCCCCTATGAAATCAATCTGAGGGAAATATGACTTGTCCTCATTACTAATCGAACAAAGCAATGCTTGCACAAGCTGCAACAAATCCCAAGATACATGGCCAATTCATGGAAGGGTTAACCCCTTATATAAGGTTTCCGATTGACCAAACATCAAATAAATAAATGAATGATTTAATCTACCTATGCGATCCCTTAAAGATTGGGTGAAAGAATTACCTTGAACTCGAGCTGGATGGAATGGTTGGAAGAAGATGCAGACATATATCCCTTGGTAGATTTGTTCTTTGTTATACCTGTTGATTAACTTAGATGCAAAAAACCATCTCACAATTGAGATGGGGTCGACGTGCCCATCATCACCGTGGAACACAAACATACCTTTGTGGCTACTCATGCTTGCACAATTTGTTGGGATGGGTCGTAGCTTGGCCACCTTACATGCCAAGTTAACAACGAGTACTTATCCATGAAAGGAAACAAATTGCAGTGATAAGAATCATATAATGGAAAAGGAAATACTTTCAGCAAGTCTTAGCTTACCCGTTGAGAGATCAAGCTATAAAAGGTGCCCCCCTCTGAACCCTTAACACATGATGAACTAGTTCTCATGGTCATGTTCAAATGAGAGCCGAGAGGAAGGAGAACCCATCTTAATGTAGAAGAAAGAAGAGAAAGATGTTTTTCTTGCAGCATGAGCAATAATCGTGGAGTGCCAGAAAAAAGAAAGGAAACTAGTACTAGAGGTTTCCTTGATAGGAACCTCTGATCTTGCCACAAAAAGCAATAATTGCCACTCCCTCATGCAGTAAAGAGTGCCTACAATATGGCTTAACATAACATTCGTTGTTTGGGAAACTAATTCATTGCCCCTTTGTTGGGGCATAAATATGTTATTTAATTTCTCCAACGATTTAATGCCAACTAGAGGTTCGTAGGATTGTGAGGTGCAAGACTATAGCTAAGTAATTCTTTCTATGTAAATCTGCAATCTATGAATTAAATTCAAATTTAAATCTACAAACTTTAAGAGTTCTTGAAACTAACGATCCTTTCAAATTCCTTCAACTATACTTTATTCTCAGGATTATTATAAAAAACAGTGCAGTGAATTGAATTCAGTTATTGACATAGTACTACTAAAGATACAAATGCGATTATGCTAGATTTGATTAATTTCTAATAGTTCCTAAATTTTCCAAACCACACCAAAATAATGAACTTGTAATCTAACATTTAAAAATACAACTTGAAAATAAATTTCAAAGAAAAATAAAATCTATTCTCAAAATCAAACTTGCATGAAGAAACTAATACTACAAAATCTGCATTGATCTTCGGTAGAATCATCGGTGAAAAGCATTCACTGTGCCTTAAAGGCCATTGCTTCCACAATATCAAGTTTACAAATAGATTCTAATAAACATTACTCTCTGCAATTTTATTGAGATAATGATTAACCACACACACACACAGCTGTTGGAATTCCACTTCACACTATAATGGTTGTTCATGACGCTCTTCTAATCTTTTAATAATAATAATAAAAAATATACTATTTTTTTACCTCGAGTTTTATCTCTGAAAAGTTGGCTGTGGATGTAGGAATCTCTATGGAACATGAGGGTGAACATGTATGCTAGATGGGGATGAAAATATAGAACATGAAGATATGAAACTGAATAGGACTACTAGAGAGATGAAGGCTAATCAAAATCTATTGAAATATATGAAAGAGTGCTGGAGCTGATAAATGTTGACTGAATGTAGAAGGGGATCATGTTGAAGAAAATAAATTGAATATGTTGAGAAAATTCTGAAGATACTGGAAACAAAAATATGAAGGCCCGAGCTGTCACTCCCCCATGCTTGAGGGTTTACATGTCCTTATGCAAAGAGGTGAGGTGACTACTACTGAAACTGAATGACCATACTGCTGAACAAACTATTGCAAGCTAACATTGGAATCATAGTCTTCAACCGTTACAAAAACTGAGATACAATTCTTACCATGTGAATGAATGTTCTTGAAGGAAAACATGGAAAGAAATCGTTGGATTACCAGCCATTAATGTATGTCATTAACCAATGTGAAGCAACTCACCTTTAATGAAAATGAGTGCTAAAGTACCTTAGTGCAGCTTGACAGGTACGAATGGATGTGCTCGAGTCAAGTAACCTGCAAGATTCATCAATTAAGAGACACAGTCAGTATTATGATTTCTATGAATATTACATATATGGAAAATAGAATCGAGTAAGATTTGCATCTGGTGGTACAAGAGAAAACAGAATTTTAGATTTAATACATTGTGATGTGTTTGCACCTATGCATGTTCCATCACTAGGTAGATCCGTGTATTATGTTTGATTTATAGATGATTTCTCAAGGAAAACATGGATTTATTTCCTTCAAAAGAAATCTGAAGTATTTTCTACATTTACAGAATTTAAGGCTCTTGTAGAGAATCAAAAAGAAAAGAAAATAAAGGTGTTGACAACAGATAATGGTGGAGAGTTATGTAGGAATGAATTCGAGGAATTCTTTAACAAGTACGGTATAACAAGGTAGAATACTACTTCATAGACACCTCAACATAATGGAGTTCCTAAAAGGATGAATAGGATGTTGATGGAAAAGGAATGGATCATGCTAAGCAGTGTTAGGATAAGACAAGAATTCTTGGCAGAGGTAGTGGATACATCATGTTACTTGGTAAATCGATCACCCACATAAACATTGGTTGAAAAAATCCACAAAAGGTATACACTGGTAAGAAACCCTCTATTAAACATCTGGAATTTTTTGGCTATGATTCCTATGTACTTGTTCCAAAGGAGAAAAGGAGTAAGTTGGACAATAGAGCTGAAAAATGTATCTTTATTGGTTATAAATATGGTATGAAAGGTTATAAGATTTGGAATCCTATAACTAAGAATAATGTTTACATCCGAGATGTTATGTTTAGAGAGATCAAAGAACTTCCTATACAGGAAGTGACTCCAATGGAAAATCTAACAGAGAAGATAGAGTTTGAGTTAGAAGATGAAGAATTTGGCTCAACATAAGAAGCTGAATCAGAAGAAGAAGAACCTCATACCCCAGTTTTGAGGAGATCATCTTGAGAAAGAAGGAAACCAGAAAGGTATTCCCCTCCTGATTTTTGGTCTAGTTTTTCTTTATCTATTACTGATGATGATCCTAGAAATGTAAGAGAATATGTTGATTCATAGGATTGTGATCTATGAAAGAATGCCATGCTTGAAGAAATGGTAGCCTTGGACAAAAATAAAACGTGGTATCTAGTTTAGTTACCTGCTGAAAGAAAATCCGTTGGTAGCAAATGGCTATTTAAAAGGAAGTTAAATGCATAAAGTAAAGTGGAGAAGTACAAATCCCATTTGGTAGCAAAGGGATATTCTGAGCTAGAGGGAATTGATTTTGGTGAAATATTTTCTCCAATTTAAAAATTAACTTCCATTAGATTTTTTCTTTCTATTGTTGTTGCTTTTGATCTTGAAGTAGATCAGATAGATGTGAAGATAATGTTCTTACATTGGGATCTAAAAGAACAAATCTACATGAAACAACTAGAAGTGTTCATGGTAAATGGAAAGAAAGAGCTGGTATGTAAACTAAAACTCCTTTTATGGTCTAAATCAATCTCCAAGGATGTGGTACCAAAAGTTTGACACATACATACTTGGATTGGGGTTTGTTAGAAGCAAGGTTTATCACTGTGTATACTGCAAACAAGTTGGTTATCACTTCATTAACATAGTATTGTATGTTGATGACATGTTGCTGATAGGGCTTCATCCTATTCCCATTGACTAATTTAGGTAATAGTACTCCATCCAGACTTTGTAACTGCACCGCACCTCTGTTGGTTACAAAATTGATAACATATGGTCCCAACCAGTACATTTGCAACTTACCAAGGTGTTTCGCAAACTTACCGTCATACAATAGAACTGTATCCCCGTTTTGAAAGTGCCTCAACTTGACATGGTGGTCGTGCCATGCCTTCTGTCGGTCTTTTTCTAATTTATGGTGGAACCTTGCAATGAATCGATCTTTGTCAAGTTGTATTAGTTGTGTCAACCGTTCCTCCATCACACCATCGTCGCTCATCCCTATTGCTGCTGCAATGCTCAAGCTCGGTACTATGTATTCCATGGGCTTAACTACTTCCTGGCCGTAAACGAACTTAAATGGGGTCTGGCCACTCAGTTGTTTGCAGGTGGTGCGATACACCCAAAGGATCGCTGGGATTTTTAGGTCCCAGTCATCGCGATTCACGTTGCACACCTTCGTGAGGGCATGATCCAATATCTTATTGAACGCCTCAACTGTCCCATTTTCCTGAGGGTGGTAAGGCGTACTCTTCTTGTACTAGATCCAAAATTCTTCTGTCATTGCAGCAATTGTTTGGTTAACAAAGTGCATCCCTTGGTCACTTAACAACACTTTTGGAAACCCGAACCTGGTGACCACATTGTCAAATAGGAATCGTGTTGCAGTTGCGGCAGAACAATCTCTTACTGGTGCAGCTTCCGCCCAACGAGTCGGGTAGTATGTCACAGTGATGATGTAACGTGACCCTGTTCTCTTCCCAGGTGGGTTGATGGGTCCCACAAAATCAATGGTCCATTTATCAAAGTCCTGCAGCGTTACTTGGGGTACTAATGGAATTTCATCTCGGAGTGAGGGCTTTTCGGTTCGTTGGCATACGTCGCAGTTCTTGACATAGTCCGCAGCATCTCCGTGCAAGGTTGGCCACCATAGCCCTGCTCAAAGGATCTTCGTGGAAGTTGCTCGCCTGACATAATGTCCCCCAGCAATCTCGTCATGAGATTCCGGCAGAATATCCTCCCGTTCATGCGGAAGGATGTACCGTCGCAGAATCTCATCTGGGCCCATTTTGTACAATTCTCATGCAATTAACTGGAAGTCTGCGACTCAGACAACTAGTTGCTTCTTTTGGTTGGTCGTAAACTCATCCAGTGTGTTCCCTGTTGCTAAAAATTGAATGATTTGTTCATAGTGGTTATCGACCATGTCAATCCGAAAAAACTGAGTTTTCGGTAATCCTTCATCGATGCTCCTTGGTTCTTCCCCTGACTCTATCCGTGAGAGATGATCAGGTCCCGCGTTCAATCGTCCCAGAGTTATAATAATCTCAAAATCAAACTTCTGAAACAACTATAACCAATGATAGATCTTCCCCCCCAACAAAGGCTTGTTCACCAAGTATTTCAGCGCAGAATGATCTGTGAACATCTTCAATGGTTGCTGAAATTTGTTTGACGGTATATATGGTGCCACAACACTGCGACTACCTTCTGATTCTGGCACATATGTGGCCTTGAGATCATTCTCATCATCGGGTTCTCCGGTGACGTTGTAACACTCCATCAAAATTTCTGGTGTCGCATTCCATTGGAGTGCATTCGGTTGTCCAGTTGGTACCGCCTCAAATATCTTCCTACAGATCTCCTGTAGCACGGTGTGGATGAAGGGATTTTTTGTCTGAGAATGAAAATGATTGGCTGAAGCTAATGGTAAGCTGCTCCCAAGAAGTCATCCCGCGTAGTAGTTCTGCTGCGACATACCAGTTCCATGGTACCTCATCTAACGTGTGTATGAATGCATGTACCCACTCCTGCTTCGCTCTCGATCCCCATTGATGTTGGTATGCATTCAGATGCTCCTTTGGGTTGCCTCGTCTGTCGTATCGCAGTTGTTTTTACTCCGCAGCTTCGCCGAACCAAACCTCCATGAGGCATTGACATAGTGGCCAAGTTGTGATGTTTGATTTATGCACTTTCCACCATCGTGCAGGAGTAGCCTTCAAGGCTTCCTCCAAGTCCAGTAGACGCTGCGGTTCTACCACTCTTTCCTCAATTTCTTTGAGAGACTTGCTCAAGTTGGGAAATTCATTGTAAGTAGGTAACACATACTCCTTTGTGGCTACCCTTCGCAGGGACTGCAGTACCCGTGCACATCTTCTAAAGGACACTTCATGCAACTAGTTCTGCCAATTCTCAAGGGCCTCGTCTGAATCAGAGGATGTCGAAATGGTGCTGCGCCAAATAATTCTCCATCCATGGTGGGATTAACATAATCCTTAGAAATTTTATACAAATTGTCCCACCCTTCCGCAAACTCATCTCTGGTTGGTTCCGTATAGCACATCCCTTCCACAGGATTCAATGGTGCGATGAATCTCATGTCCTGATTCTCAAATGACATTATCCTTTTCTTAAAGTTGATAGTTGCTTGATTCTCCATGGCCCAGTGTATCTCCAACAGTACCGGATAGGGGCTGGTGTTATCCACAATTTCAATGACGTTGAAATTAGCATATGTCCTGAGCCCTTCAATTTCGACTGGAAGTTGACATACCCGACAGAGCGGGGTGACCTTGCTTTGTTTCGCCATTCGTAGCTGTACTGGTGACCAAGTCATCCGCAGCTTTCCCATTGTCTCGCACGTCTGTTTGGTCAGAATATTCACATCCGAACCCAACTCTAGAATGATGGAGTCGACATCAAATTCTCCGATTTGTGTCGACAACCGCATTTCCCTGCCTGTCTTCCTTTTGTGTATGCGATTAACTCTCTGTTCCAGCCGTGCACCCTCCCTTCGATGCAGTAGACCAGCTATTTCTTCTAGCGGGATCCTTTGCTAAGTCCAGGCAACTTTCCAAGAAGGCCTTTAGAGTGTTTTCCTTCCTTCGCGACTTCGTTGAGTCGAACATATGTGGCATGTCATAGATTTATTCCTGAAGAGGTGGTTTCTTCCTATTCCTCATTGCCTCCTGTGCTTTTAGGAATACATTTGATTTGTATTCTACATCAAAGGTGACCTGCTTCCGCTGTGTTTGTGTTGGTCTAACATTGGATGTGACTTGTCACCACCTATCACCGCCCCTCCTCATGTCACTATTCCAACCATCGCATGGCTACTTATATCTTTTGTCGATATCATCTATACATCTGATAGCGCATTCTGATTATTCTGGTTCTGGTTCTGGGGTGGATGCTTAGTTTTCCATTTCACAATGAGTTGAGGGAAGTCCTCTACACTATGATCTACAACAATACAATATGTACACTGCGGCACTGGGTTGGGGCAATCTCTCTGGTAGTGCCCCTGTTGTCCGCAATTGTAACATATGATTGGTCCTCTTCCCTGTCCAGCAACTCCTCTGTGTCCCATACCGGCACCTCGGCCTCCGCAGAATCCTCCCCTGAAACCTCCACGTGGTGGTCCATATTGTTGATACTGTGGTTTCCCATACTGCAGTTGCTGATACTATTGCTAACCATACTGCGGCTGGTCATACGGCGGTGGTGGATACTGCTAGTGCCCATATTGCCCCTGGTCGTATTGCTGTGGTTGGTTAAATTGCGGCTATGGCTAGCTATATTGCAGTTGTTGCTGCACCACCGAAGGTTCTTCTCCCTTCATAAAATATTTGTCAGTTGTCTGATCTTGCAACAGGTCATAGGCCTTGCATTTCTTCTCATCATGGCCAACCGATTGGCAGAACTTGTAGTATAAGTTTTTCATCTTTGACACCATCTTTTGTAGATATGCACATTCCTCCGGTCGATTCCCTTTGGTCTGACAGACAGGACACCATGGCATGCCTCCTTGATGAAGGGGGTTTGGTGCCCCTAACTGTAAATATGCATAGAATTCTAGGCAATTGTCCTTATGGTGCCCCTCACCTCTGCATCTAGTGCACCATATGTCTCCATGTGTTTCCCTTCCCTTGTTCATATCCTCCATTTGAAGTGTTAAGTTGGCTAGCTGCGCCTGGACTCTGTCCATTCCTATCCCTGCTTTGCTGATTGGTGAAGCCTCCAGCTTCATTGCAATTTCTAATGCTTCCTCCTGTGCCGCAACCTTTTGTTGCATCAGTGGTCGTCGGATATGTGGTACCAGTCTTGCGATGAACCATTCTTTTTGTTGCAGCTCATTTATCGGAAAACTCAATTTTGCTATCAACGTCTTGTACCACTGATCGAATTCCCACACCAACTCATTCAGGAATTGCTTAATCTCCTTAAGCTCAGTGACATATTTCAACTCAGATTTTGGTTTTTTAAATTTGTCAATCATCACCGTTCTGACCTGCGCCAATGTTTTGGCTATTATTCCCACTGGAACCTTTACAAACTTCATGTACCAGTCTAACGTTCGACCCCTATGGATCATCGCTAGTTGTCCCATATTTATAGCATTATAGTGGATCTACTTCATAGTCCAGAATGCTTCACATGTGAACCAATACTGTTCGGGATCGTTAGTCTCATTCCCCCAGAAGGTAGGCACCTTCTCCTCGTCTGTCATCCTTACGTTGCTACTGTTGTTGTTTACTGAAGCGTTATTCTTACCGCCTCACGTAGGGAAACTCTGCGAGTAATTTGGATTTCTTCCTATAAAATTCAGAGTAGTGAGCAGGGTTGAAGGTACGTTGTAACTTACAATCTGTCCTCTTCCTGCTTCTCGTGTAGCCTGGTTGACGTCTCCTTTGGAATAAGGTAGCTTCCTCCCTTGTTGTCCTGTTTCGCAGTTCTCTATTTCGATCCTCTTAGGAGACTCTCTCTCAGTCCTCCTCTTCTTCTCAGGATGCCGGAATATCACTCCAATCCTTAAGGTACCACACTCTTCGTTAGATTTCCCTTAGAAATTTGTCGTCGCTCATGTCCACCTACCCCACATCTTTCTGTCAGATCTGCATTTACGCGATGCCTTCAACCTCCACACACCAATTTTTCTACTCATAGGCAGACATCCTCAATATTCCCTTTTCATAGACAAGCATCTTAATCCACAGTTTTAATGATTATAGGAACCTTCCTCTTGGCCCCCTGAAGAAGTTCCTCTCGGCGTCATTGTACGACTTGATAGTATCTACTATGAACTCGGTCACGTACCCTTAGAGGATACTGTCCACCCAAAAATCAACAGCTTGTGATACCTTGTTATTTATTTGCTTCAGCTATCGAACCAATTCTGGGATCCAACAGTCAAGTTTAGTATTCTGTTAGTGATTTTTTCGGAACGTCAGTTGTGCTAACCATTCATGCAGCAACACCGAGAATTCACATAAGAATATTTCATGGATGTCTGAGTAGATGTATCTTTGTATCCAACTGATTGCTGTCTGTTTAGGATCTTGCTTCTCGCTTTTTGCGAATTCCTCCACCTTCTTGTCGAACCACCCCTAGATCTCTGGTTTCGTCGGATGCCACAACACATCCTCTTCTTTTCTTTCTCAAGGTCCCGGCAATGGAACCATTTTTTGATGCAACATCTATTGACAGGGGTTCACTTTGCACTGTCGCCAACAACAACCAACCCAAAATCCCTTATACACCATCCTGGAAAGGTGTAACCCCTTATAGCAACACTTGCAGAGCAAGTGCAGTCTCACCCAAGATGGATAAGGGGGCTAATGGAACCAAGTTTCCACAGTGAAGTTGAGGATATGATTTCAACACACATCACCAAAGATTATAACATTCACAGCATACTATTAATTCATCATTCGCATATTAAGTCATTCGTAGAGTTTAATAGGTAACAACATATTCAACCTACTTATTTAGATTAACCATATATCTTAAACCCATAACACATTTGCATCAAAGATACTCCAAAGCATTCAAATTCATCATCACATAAAACCAGAGACAGAGATTACACCATAACCGAACATCTTCATTCATTCACTAACCCTGCGGAATGAACCTCGCAGAAACCATCAAATCATCATGTTGCGGATACAAAACAGACCCAAAAGATATATTCAATCATCAAAAACTGGATGCCCTTAGGCTTACAATCCTACTCTATTTATATGCTTCTATTTGTTTACAAAACGGTCCACATGACCAAATGAACTAATCTAACAATTTGTGCCCTTCCGCGAACTCTGCGAATGGTACTTCTTTCGTGGAGTGACCATTTCGCACCTGTCGGCTTCCGCACTTCCTGCAAACTTATCCCATGCCAACACTCCAACTTAAGCTTATTAATAAAAAAAGGTCTACAACTTAAGATAATTCCTCTAGGCTTAATGTAAGTACCATTAACAAATATGTGTAGCTTATATGATTGATGTCAACATTTTCTGAATACACCAATACTAGTAAGGTTAAACTTGTCTATAGAACATTTTCTCTGTAATTGAGAACTTCATCAAGTCTATAAAAAACTGTTGTATCTAGATTAACTTTTGCCAAAGAAAGACCCAACTGGTGCTGAAAATTTGATATCTTAAAGGTTTCAACAACTATCTTAAAAGTTTCAACAGTTATAAAACAAGAGCCACAAAGTGGCAATATCTCCGCCAACAGATTTAAGATTTAATTTTTAGTGAAATTTTGTTTCATAGATCTTTTGCATGGCTTCCATGGAGATCAAGGTAAAATGAGACATTTGTGTCTTATTTTGAGGTAGTACCAAGATCCATACTAATATGCATCACAATGCATCGATATTTTGGAGAAAATGAGAAGCGAGTCAACATGAGAACGAGAATCATGGTGGTGCACTTACCTTGGTTCCTTGCTTCCTTCACTAAGCCTATACTTTTTTTTGTTATTGGATGGGACATATGAGCTTGTTATTGATGAACCATTTAGACCCCTTCAACCTCTTTCTATGTCATAAGATTTTAGCTATGTCATATTCATGCTATAATACTATGTCATATTAAAATCAAATTAGAATGTAGTTCTATGTAATTGAGAACTTCATCAAGTCTCTCCAAAAGTATTGCATCCAGATGAAATTTTTCAAAAGAAAGACCCCACTAGTGCTGAAAATTTGATATCTTAAAGGTTTCAATAGCTATCTTAAAAGTTTCAATAGTTATAAATCAAGAGCCACGTAGTGGTAATGTCCCCGCCCACATATTTAATATTTAATGTTCAATGCAAGTTTGTTTCATAAACCTTTTACATTGCAACTTCCATCTAGATCATGGTAAAATGAGACATTTGTGTCTTAATGTGAGGAGGTACCAAGGGCCGTACTTATATGCATCACAATGCACCGATATTTTGGAGAAAATAACAAGTGAGTCAATTTGAGAACATGAATTACGGTAGTGCACTTACCTTGGGTCCTTGCTTCCCTTATTAAGCCTAGATTTTTTTTTTGTTATTGGATGGGACACATTAGCTCGTCATCGATGAATCATTTAGACCCATTCAACCTCCTTCTTTGTCATAAAATTTGAGTTATGTCATATTCATGCTATAATACTATGTCATATTAAAATCAAATTAGAATGTAAAAACTACACCATGTACATGACATACCATCAAACAATCCATGCACAAGAAAGAACTTGCAATATAGATCCCCGCACTTAGGATCTTACTCGACCTCATACCTTTGATATAATAAGAAAAAATCACCATATAAATTATATTTAAATAATTATTTGTTAATTTATTATCTTCTTTGAAATCAAACGTCCAACCCAACCCACATAAATCCTTGAGTAGTGCCTCCACATGATTGTTTATATTATGAATAATACTTTATTCATCATACATGTACATGTCATCTACTTCGTTACTTTATTCATCATACACATTGACTAATTAAGTCTTATTAGTTTTGGACATGTACATGTCATCTACTTCGTTTCACAAATTCCTTGAGTATATATAAGTTTAAGATGATCAAGTTATTCAAACTCGAAGTCCAAGTTTTAAGTTATGAAATCTTATATCTTTCGCTTGATACCAAATCCACATTTCAGATTTTTCAAGAGCATGATGAAACATCTTTAAAGAGTAAAAAACATTTAAAAGAAAGCATAAAATCAAGCATGTGATACCAAGATAATACAGATTATAAGTAATTTAAACTCAAGATACCATATGTGATTTAACACATACTCAACAACAATTTATCTTAAATTTCGTATGTGTGTCACTATCATATCCAAACCCATTTAAACATTCATGTATCTTCTATGATACTAGTGTTTATCAACCATGTAATAAATTCCATTATTCAAATAAAAATAGGTTATACGTTAAATTTATAATCAACAATGATGTCCAGGATTACATTACTAATAGAAAACATGCTCGCATGGCAGAAACAACTACCGTAGTTGAAGTTAGAAAGTTAGAAAAAATGGATGTTAAAGTAGAGTCATTGTTATGAGAAAGAGAAACCTACGTGATATTGTTGTCGTAAAAGTTAAAGTTATGCAACTCCGGGACCGGGGTCAGACGAACCTGCCAAAGGTCAGACGGAGATATTTGTCAAACTATTAGAGGGAGCTGAATTACAATGGAGCTATGAGGCTCTTTAGATCTATTCCATTAGGCCCGAAGGAAAAGTCAGATGAATATACAAGCTAAGATGGGTGTACTGAGATTGCCCATCACGACAGTGAATTTTGTCTACAGAATATCGATGCGGTGGGTGAGATTATCACTTCAGCTAACACTCCCTCTTAATCTCAACCATAAGCTATGATGGGAAAAATTACACTAACTCCCTCTTAATATCAACTACCAGTGCCTCTGAGAGCTTACATCAAAATTACACCAAAAATTCAAATATTCATCATGCCTACTGGTCTAAGTCCCAACAAGGATTACATCAGTTCATGTCAAAAATCAAAAAATTATCTTACTATTCTTGTCTAGTGGGGGGGGGGGGGGGGGGAATCACCCTCCCATGGGGGTTCGCGGGAAGTGCCCCCGGGAAAGGGGGTTCGGGGAAGAATCCCCCGAAAGAAATTTTATGGGTTGTTTTGTTGGCCAACAGTTTACAGGCACATGGTATTGGGTAGCTCGTAGTATTTTCCCATGGTAATTCCCTTTAAAAGGAAGACATTGTAATACGGTTGTGTAATGTATTGTAGCATTGTAAAGATCTCTATGATTATGTAAGATAGACTGGGAGAGAGTTAAGATGAAGTTGCAGTGGATGTACTGCAAGTTGTATCCCTTCGATTTTTGAATGGTATAATAATAAAAAGATTGGCAATTTCTCTGTGGACGTAGCCTAGATTGGGTGAACCACATTATATTGGTGTCTCTCTTGTATTGTGCTTATGTGATTTATATTTGCATCTTATTTATTTTTTTGCTCTGTGATCTTGTTTTTCTAACAATTGGTATTAGAGCCAAAGGTCTATTTGAGATATAAACTCGTAGGAAAGAAGGGTTCTTGGTTCGAGTGGGAGAAATGGTGGAAGTAAGAAATTTTAAGGTCGATAAATTTAACGGCCAAAACTACCAGTTATCGAAGATGCAAATGGAGGACTATCTGTATCTGAAAGATCTATTCCTATTATCAAGACGAAAAGAAAAACAACTGATGACTATGAAGGATGAAGAATTGGAGGTTCTTGATAGAAAGGCATTGGGAACAATACGATTGTGATTGGATTCATCGGTGGCTTTTAATATCTCAAAAGAAAAGACAACAGAGGGTATGATGAGCACATTGGGTAAGCTATATGAAAAATCCTCATCCTCCAACAAGGTATTTCTAATGAAGTGTTTATTTAATATGAATATGTTAGAAGGTCGATCTGTTGCTGATCATTTAAATAAATTTAATATGATTACAAATCAACTAAGTTATGTAAAAGTGAACTTTTATGATGAGGTTAGGGCTCTTCTAATCTTGTGTTCATTGCCAGAAAGATGGGATGGATTGGTCATGGCTGTAAATAACTATGTCTCTGGTTCAAACACTTTGAAACTTGATGATGTTGTTGATGTTACTCTTAGCGAGGAAATGCGAAGGAAAAGCACAGGTGAGACATCAGGTAATGCATTGACCTTGGAGAGCAGGGGTTGACAAAGGGAGAGGGGAAAGATCTCAGGTAATCGGAGCAAGTGGAGGAAAGGAATATCCAAGTCTAGAGTGGAAAAGATAGAGTGTTGGACCTATGGAAATATAGTACATCTGAAAAAAGACTGTAAATATCTAAAGAAGAAAGGAGATGTATAGCAGGAGACAACTCAGGAAGCAAATGTAGAAGGTGACATGTTACAAGATTTTTTGATTCTTGCATTAGATAATACTAGTGATTACTGGGTAGTAGATTTAGGGGCTTCATGTCATCCTACACCCCATAGAGAATTTTTTCATGATTATGTTCCATGTGATTTGGGACATGTTTTATTGGGTGATGATGAGCCATGTAAAATTGTTGGAATGGGTAAGCTATGGATAAAATTAAAGAATGGAACTGAATTGCTGTTGAAAGATGTAAGGCATATGCCTGCTATGAAAAGAAATCTGCTCTCAACAGAGTAGTTGGGAGATGGTGGTTGTTTATATATGTTTGGAGAAACATAGTGGAAGATCACTAAATGATCAATGGTGATATAAAAATGAGACAGTATAGGTATGTTGTGTTTATGTCCTCATAATACTGATTGTTCTATCTCTTTAGCTTCCAAAGGAATAAATACGACATTGTGGCATCATAGGCTTGGACACATGAGTGAGAAGGGGATGCAGATTCCCCACTCAAGGAAGTTGCTGCCAAATCTGAAGCAGGTAAGTTTGGAATTCTGTGAGAACTATGTTTATGAAAAACAAAAGAGAGTTAGATTTCTCAAGGTTGGCAAATAGAAGAAGAGTGATAAGTTAGATCTTGTGCATACATATGTATGGGGATTGGATCAGGTACAATATCTTAGTGGCTCTCGTTATTATGTTACTTTTATTGATGATGCAAATAGAAAAACTTGGGTTTATTATATTAGATAGAAATATGATGTGTTTGCTACTTTTAAGCCTAATGGAAAGCTTTGGTTGAGAATGAGACAGGAAAAAGTTTGAAGTGTATCAGATCAGATAATGGAGGTGAGTATTGTGGAAAGGAGTTTGATAGTTATTGTTCATACCATGGGATTCATAGAGAGAAGACACTCCCAAGAACACCACAAGAAAATAGTGTATCATAAAGGATGAATAGGATGATCATGGAGTGTGCAAGGTGTATGAGATTGCATGCAAGGTTGGCTTTACAAATTTGTGCAGATGTTGTAGATACTGTTGTTTACTTAATAGACAGAGGTCCTTCAAGTGCTTTGAATGGTGGGATTCCATAGGAGGCATGGACAAGTAAAAAGGTAAACTAGTCATTTATGAGAACTTTTGGTTGTGAATCATTTGTCGATATTGATAAAGAAAATAGAACAAAGATTGAGGCCAAATCCAAGAAATGTACCTTTATTGGATATAGGGTTGATGCTTTTGGTTATTGCTTATGGGATTATGAAAGTAACAAAATCATTAGGAGTAGAGATGTGGTATTCAATGAAAAGGTCATGTATAAAGATTAGTTGCAGGGAAAGAAACAAGAAAATGAAAACACAGAGTACACAATGCTTGATGAAATAAAAGAAATGAAGTTCCAAAGGTGCAAGAAAATCAAGAACAACAGAAGGTACGCCAAACTCCTGCAAGTTTGAGAAGACATACCAAGTTAAGTAAACCTCCTGAATGATACTCTCCTTCAATGTATTATTTATTGATGACTGATTCTAGTGAACTAGAATGTTATGAAGAAGCAATGCAAGTGGAAACTAGAAAGAAGTGAGAACAAGGCATGAATGACGAGATGGATTCATTGGTAAGAAACCAAACTTGGGATTTGGTTCAATTTCCTCTAGGTAAAAGAACATTGCGAAACAAATGGGTTTACAGGTTCAAGGAAGAATATGGAGGCAAGAAGCAGTACAAGGACATACTTCTTGTAAAGGTGTTTGCACAGAAGAAAGGTATAGAATTTGATGAAATATTTTCTACTTTTGTTAAAATGACTTCAATTATGAATATTTTAAATCTAGTGGTGGTAGAAGATTTGCATCTTGAATAGTTAGATGAAAAAATAACCTTTCTCCATGGGGATTTGGAGGAAGATATTTATATGCAACATGCACAAGGGTATGATGTCAAAAATCAGGAGAATTTAGTATGCAGGTTGAAGAAGAGCTTGTATGGCTTGAAGAAATCTCTAAGGTAGCGGTATTTGAAATTTGATAGGTTTATGACAGAACAAGGTTATAGTAGATATCATTTTGACCACCGTGTTTATTTCAATAGGATAGATAACGGAAGATATATTATCTTGTTATTGTATGTGGATGACATGCTTGTTGCAAGGTCTAACATGCAGGATATAAATGTGCTCAAGAGGAAGTTAGCTAATTTATTTGCGATGAAGGATTTGGGTAATGCAAAGCAAATCCTTGGTATGAGAATAACAAGAGACAGGAAAAATTGCAAATTGACATTGTCTCATGATGAGTGCATAGAAGAGGTGTTGGATAGGTTTATAATGTAGAATGCAAAACCAGTGAGTACACCTTTGGCCAGCCATTTCAAAACAAGTAAGGAGACGTGTCCCAAGATATGGGAAGAGATCTAGATTACATGTCTAGGGTTCCCTATTCATCAACAGTTGGCAGCTTGGTGTATGACATGGTGTGCACAAGACAAGATATTGCACATGTAGTGGGATTTGTGAGCATGTATATGAGCAATCCAAGTAAAGAACATTGGAAGGAAGTACAGTGTATTCTCAGGTTTTTGAGACGTACTACCACTCATGCATTATGTTTTGGAGGTTTAGACACTATTCTACAGGGATATGTTGATGCCTATATGGCAGGTGATAAAGATAGCTGGAGGAGCACCAAAGGGTATGTGTTTACTGTAGGTGGAACAACATTAAGTTGGATTTCAAATATGCAAAAGGTTGCCGCACTTTCAACAAAAGAAGCAGAGTATGTCGCTGCTACATAGGCTAGTAAGGAGATGATTTGTTTGTAGAGGTTCAAGGAGGAATTGAATAAGAAGAAGGAGGATAGCAGTTTGTATGGTGACAAACATAGTTCCATTCATCTTGCAAAGAACTTAGCCTTCCATTCTAAGACTAAACATATATAGCTGAAGTACAATTCCATATGGTGTGTTCTAGAAGATGAATTGTTGAAGTTGGAAAAGATACACACTAGCCAAAATCCTGCAGACATGTTGACAAAGGTAGTAACTAGAGAGAAATTGAGTTCCCATTCGGTTTTAGTTGGCCTTCTAGCATGAAGTTGAAGATGAGAAATTTTCCAGATCCAAGGTTTAGAGCATATTCCAGCAAGTGCAGCAGCGATGGAGTTGTTGTAATCAGTATCCAAGTGGGATATTGCTGGTTGTGGAGCTTGATATTCTTAATTAACATATGTTGTTGTTTCAGCTGCATTTGTACCCCAGTTTTATATGATATGTAGGTGGACTGTACACTCATCCTAGCAGGGGGGTGTGGGGGGGAATCACCCCCTCATGGGGGTCCGGGGGGGACCATCCCCCCCGACTGTAGGGTTTGGGGGAGAAGCCCCCAAAATAAATTTTATAGGTTGTTTTGTTGGCCAACAATTTACAGGACCATGGTATTGGATAGGCCATAGTATTTCCCCATGGTAATTCTCTTTAAAAGGAAGACATTGTCATATGGTTGTGTAATGTATTATAGCATTGTAAAGATCTCTGTGATTGTGTAAGAGAGACTGAGAGAGAGTGAAGAGGAAGTTGCAGTGGATGTGTTGCAGGTTGTATCCCTTCATTTATTGGATGGTATAATAATAAAGGGACTGGAAATTTATCCATGGACATATCCCACATTGGGTGAACCACGTTATATTGGTGTCTCTCTTGTATCGTGCTTAAGTGATTTATATTTGCATCTTGTTTATTGTTATTTCTCTACGATCATATTTTTCTAACACATGCATATATGTTAATCTGATTGGTTATTTAAAGTGTCAATATGGAAATGTATGCTCTATCTATTTGAAGCTATGTGTTATTTGTTGATCTAAAAGTAATGTTGGTTGTATGACAGATGTGGAAAATGTGATATGATCCTATGTATATCTAAAACAATAACCATAAATAGTACTAATATATGACATAAATGTTAGTAAGTAGAATATAAATACTCTTGATTGATCTAACTTATGATCTAATTATTATTATAAATCTGAAATATTGAAGTGATTTGATATGTTATGTTGTTACCCTAACTGTTGCATTAGGTAGCTAAGTCTAGTACAACTGTATTAGGATGTGTAGTTACCCTAACTACTGCATTGGGTAGCAGAGTCTAGTAAAATAGTAATAACACTTATGTGGTTAACCTAATTTCCGCATTGGGTACCAAACTCTAGTACACCTATGTTATTTTGGTTACTTCCCTAATTGCTGCATTAGGAAGCTGATCTAGATTGGATTGTAAAATAGTTGTAGCACCTAACTATGGAATTGGGCCACAAACTCCACTATAAACATAACTGAAATAGAATTGGAACATAAAAAAAAAAAACGAGATATATAAATGATGACATGTATATGTATTATACTGAAGTAAGAACTAGCTGATTATATCAGTAACCATTTATCTAGTAGATCTATGATGAGATAGTTTTGCAATATGATAAACATAAATATCTAATAGAACTGCAAGAATGCTAACTACAACTTAACAATCCTAATCTACATGACTAAGTTCCCAACCCGCTCCACTAGCTTAGTGTGGGTAAACCATTGGACCTCCTGGACTAACATTAGGTGGGATGATATAGGCTTAGGTTTTGTTCCCCCTTGGAAATTGAGAATCAAAAGAGGATTGTGACCTAACAGAGAACCCCAACAAGATTCATCAAAAAGAAAGAAAAATACTAACATGTGATATATACCAAGATGCATGTAGAATATAATGCAAATTTCTAATTCTTTTAAGTATGTAGTGAGCAAAAGATAAAAAACAGTCCTATTCCTATGGCCACCCTGTAGGAAACACAGTTGTTATAAAATAATAATATAGTATAGTTAAACATTCCATTGAAATTTTATGTTTAGACTGGTTACATAAAAACAACTGATAATAATCAAGACTCCCTAAAATCTAGATGAATGGATAAAATAAATAAGGGAGTGTGATAGCCTAGATCTTACTTACATGAGTAAGTAAGTAGAGACGAGAAGCCACATTGTCGTGGAAAACCCTTGAAAAGATAGTCCCCACCTGTAAGAGAAAAGTGCCATACATTTCGAGACAAAATCTCTAAGATGTAAATATATAGATTAATGTAGAGATGTTAAAATACATAAGCACCAAGGTGCCTAGAGGCCACCCATCTAGAGATCCCTGCATCCAACATGAATATAGTGATAAGTAATGTTTAACGAAGTATGAGTAACAATCATAAATGAAACTAATTAAATATAGGCATATATCTTCAATGAGTATCAAAGCATGCCTCAATAGATCATAATGGTAAAAGAAGCCAGCTAGCCTATGCATACAAGACAAGTTAATGTTGTATCCTAATGACTAGATCTAAATCTCATTGTCTTATTTTGTGGAGAGTTTCCTCTTGTCTTAAAGGGAGAGGTGTAATGTACCCAAAATCCTCTATGATATTTTGGAGGAAATGGGGTATAATATTTTTTTCCCTTAACATGTCTAAACAAACCAAACCTATTTGTATCAATAGTTACTTGATATTATATCAAGGAACATTCATCTCATTTACATTCTAGCATATATGAAACATGTAAATTGATTCTACTAATCTTTTATTATGTAGTTGGCTTAAGATCTATAACCAATAATAACCATTCATTGGAAGGGTTAACTTAAAGCCTTAACTTTTCACCTCATTAAGTATAGCCAACTAGAAAACATTATTGTTTACTAATATGCTAACCTTTCAAGTAGAGAAATATGTATATAAATGTAACATCCCCAAAAATTCACTAAAATTTAAAAATTTTAAATAGCAATAAATGTTGGTATTGCTTAGCTAAAGATGTTAACTTCAGCACTACTAAACATTAAACAAAGTACTTAAAGATAACAACTCATAACAACTAACATTAGTGACTAAAAGTTTATTGTACTAAAAAATCACCCAGATGTATTAACATCTGTTAGTTTAAAGAATGTCTTCAAAAGTCGTAAGTCATTATCGTCAGATAAATGTCAAATGTTGAACTTACTTGTTTATGTGCATAATGTCAAATTCGTACCATGTTATGCAATTCAATTCTAGTGATAATAGATTGTTTTACTAAAATGAAGGGGTCCTTGATGAGCCCCAAGGATTACTTAGCTATTGCTAGCTAATGCTCCTGCCTTTTACTTGTAGACTTACAGGTAAGACCGAGAATTTTAAATGAAGAAATGCCAAAGTAATTCCAATATTACTTTACTGTACAAAGTTAGTTAAAAAAAAAAAGGGAGTTTAAATGTTCTTAGAGTTCTACTCTAATCTGCAAACCTCTCAAGTATTGATCGTCCTTGGATTTATAAACTCTATATAAAGTGATTCCATACTATTCTTTCATCCCATTTTAGAAAATAGAACTATGATCCAAAAAGAATGCTAATACCTACCAAAAACCTGTCTCTGGATAATCAATGTTTTGTATTAACTATAGAGTTGATAACGTAATACATTTGAATTATAAATATTTATAATTTCCTTCTATTTATGAAAAGTAGTGGGACACTACATATATACTTAAAGTGCATACTATGCTTTTATTTAAATGCATGGCTATATGTAATACAATTACATGAAGCCCTAGAGAAAGGGTATGGATGATGAATTATATGCATGCTTTTCAGAGTATAGACTATGCATTTGAAACCATTGAATTTACAAACCCTAGTTCTTATAAGGGCACAAGTATTGACCTTGATCAAAGGTTTGGTGAAATGTAATAATTACATGGTTGAATGATGTAACCTTATCCTACAAGAATCTATTCTAACCATGAAAGAGTCAAGGTTTAATTGCTATTATGGTGTGCATTGGCAGGCACTCAAGCTTATGCATTTAATGTTCCCATAAATGCTATTGTAGTGGAAGGCTCAGTGGTTTCTCCCGTGGCTAACTTCACGTGCTTCACTAGGATAAAACAGTGATAGTTTTTAACTCAACACTGTAATCGTTGTCGAGTTGTACCATAGTTGACGTGGTAAAGTCCTAGATGGATCTCTGTGTTGACATGCTCGTTCAAAAAGGTTGACAGAAGTCATAAATGCAATTAAATGCAATCTTGGTAAATTTATCATCGTAATCTGTGGTGGCTAAATCCTCGCCGTGGATCTGAGTGTTCTTGGTTTCTGGTCTAACCCTAACCTTCGCCACTACACTACTGCCAATCCTAAGCCTTCAGCATTCATTTGGCAGGAGAGAATGGAGAAGGAGGCTGACAGGATCTTTGATTATCCAGGGTTTGCAACTTCTTAATTTTTATGCCTTCCCCAGGTTCGATAGGGTGACTTCTTTACCTGCAACTAGTTGTAAGAGTGTTGTGATGAGAGTATACAGTGCAGGGTTTAACTTATACTGTAATATGTCGAAGTTGTGATACTGTAGCCGGTTGTTGATAGGGATTTTACCAGTATTTTTGCTGGTTGCAAAGTTTGTAAGTTTGGCTTTTTAGAAGGAAAACAAAGTGGACCTAACTCGTAAAATCCCTAAATGTTTGAAGGTGTTGATGGTTCAGTTGTTCTTCGGATTATACCAACAATCAGTGTTGGGCACTTCTGAAGTTTTGAGAGGTGTATTTAGCTCCTACTGTATACGATGCGAACGCCTGTGCTAGTAAATAACTATCAGGTAATGTTTCAAATCTTTTGATTTCGTTTTTACAGTTGTTAAAATGTCGTTTTGCCTTTAATATTTACACTTCAAACTTTGACCCTTTGTTAGTAAAATGTGGGAAGGTGATACTTGGTGAACGTGGTAATTTTGTTGGTCTTCGAGGGAGAAGGGTTCTTGATAACCGGTAAGCCTCGGTGGTACCTCATTGGCTCTTCACGCTGAAACTCTAATGAAGGACGTTTTTGGGGCGGTATTGCCTATTTGTAAACTCTTAGTGGTTTGGTTTGGAAATTTTTGGATATCCTCATCATCTTTTTCAGGATCTTGCATGCAATTAGGGTTTGCATTCAAATTCTAGGGTTTGCATGCACCTTGAATTCATCCGAGTCATCAGGTTGATGCCTCCAGCACCTTAGCCACCTTATTCTAGCACTCGGGAGCTTCTTACATCAGTTCATTAGCCCTCCTAGTCAGGAAGGCGCCCACTTCTCACCTACTGCCAGAGAAGGGCGCACTTCTTCACCTACCACTGCAGTTCCACTCAGTTAGCTCCGATTCTCCCTGATTTGAGGCTAGTTTCACTCCCGACTAACTGTTTAACTTCGTTGGACCTCCAGATTGACTAGATGACTTGTTCTTACTTCAGTTAGCCTCCCATGCACCCTCCACTGAGTCTCCTTCCCTATATCAGTGCTACACACTTTAATTACACATGTTACACTCAGTTAGACTCAGATTGACACCTGGATGACTGGTTCTTTTGCATTGATGACCACCATTGATTGATGATGCGGACTCCTAGTTGGAGTCAAGCTACTCCATTCAGTGATTCGAATGGCCTACTTAGTCAATTCAAACTGTTCACTCACATGTTAGATTATTGTATTGTAATTATTCATCCTTATTGGGATATTGAGCACTGTGCATGTTTTACACAGTTTTACACCATATTTTTTATGTTCATCTGTTGTGATTGATTTACTTGTTCATTAGATCTGTTGTGACTAATTTTACATGGTATCAGAGCCATTGCAGGGACAAGATCTCTTTTCTATAGGTGTTTCTACAAAAGGATTTGAGTGAATTTTCTCAAAAATTACAAAAAGTTTTGGCATGAAAGATCTCGAGGGCATTCACTCATATGCATGCAAAGCTCGAAAATACTTCCAATACCACTCCAGAAGCTTGAGTTTCCACATAAATCCTGGATCTGATACATTGGACCTATTCAACATTGCTTGATCTCTAATCCCAGGTGTGATGCAACTCTAAAAGGGTGGATTGTTCGACCTCATTGTTCTTGGTTTTATTGTGATTTGCAGGTTATTGTCTCCATCAATTGCATTCGCTACTTTGCCCTTGCAAGCATTTCTACATCGATGTGCACTCACTCCTAGAAATGGAATACTCTTCTTCAAAGCCTATCCTCACCCCATTCAATTATTTTGATTGGAAAGATGATATGGAGATCATATTACGTTCAAAAGGTTACTACCGAGTCACTCTTGGTCTTGAATTGGAGCCAAACACCTTGTCAGATAGAACCAAACACTACAACAATCTTGATGAAGCTTATGGTCTTCTTTGTCTCTCCATCTCCAAAGATCTTCACTTCCATCTCAACGGATTGAGGACTCCAAAAGCTATATGGGAGCAACTTGAAACACTATTTGGCAAGCGGGACGAGCTTAGGGCTTTTCAATTAGAGAATGAATTGATTGCCCTTAGTCCTGAGAATTTAGAGACCATTAATGAATTTTTCACAAAATTCAAGAACTTGAACATGCAGTTGAAGAACAGTGGAGTTATCAAAGAGAATAAGCAATTGATCCTCTCCATTCTCAGCAAGCTTGGTAAAGATTATTTGGTATTTGTCTCTACTTTCAATTCCGGTTGGCTAACCACCCCGAATTGGAAGATGCCTACCTTGAATTCCTTCATTGAGTCCGTCACAAAAGAGCATGATAATTTGATTCAAATGGGGTCCATAAGCTCCAAAGATTCATCCCTATATGTTCAAGGACCCAAAATCTTGAATGGTAAAGGAAAGCAAAAGAAGGAGAAGCCCAAACTCAAACCTCACAAGCAAAGAGAGAAAGGCAAACCGACGGATGCACCATCCAATTTGAAGTTCAAGCAAAAGGGAAAAGAAGGTAACCAAAAATATAAATGTACTTATTTCAACCGTGGATTTCATCCTGAAATTTCATGTATGAAGAAGACTATAGATCACATGGCCCTCCTTTTGGAAAATAACAACATAACTCTTCCTGACGGTGCAAGGAAGAAGGATAGGAATGATGATCATGAAAGAGGACATAACTGTTTCGAAGCCCACTACTCTCTTGATAGATTCGGGTGCATCGAATCATATGGCTGCAAATATTGATTCTTTTTCTTCATTCGATCCAAACAGCTCCATCCCCATCCATTTGGGAGATGACTCAAAAATTTCTTCAAAGGGCAAAGGTACGATTCATGTAGATCATGGAAGCTTTCAGAATGTTCTCTATGTGCCTTCCTTGGCTTCAAATCTTCTTTTTGTGTATCAAATGACACAAACTGGTGAACTGAAGCAAGTTACATTCAGCCCTAATATAGTTGAAATTTCTGATATCAAAAGTGGAATACTTGTTGCAATCGGAAAGACGAACCACACTGCAAAATGCTATGAGTTTTCACACTTTATTCTGCTTGCAAAGTCCACTACTCTTCGCACACATGGTAATGAGGTTAGTAGGCTTTGGCATGAAAGATTTGGACATCTTAATTATAAGTATTTGTTGCTGTTATCAAACAATTCCATGGTAGATGGTCTTCCACAACTCCGTTCCTCGAAGGGAATATGCACTGGTTGCATTATTGGGAAGCACCTCGAGCACAGATTCGACCGCGACAAAGCTAGAACAGCTTCTACAGTTTTGGGGCTGATATATTCTGATATCAGTTGTCCACTACCCCATACATCATTAAATGGTTCAAGGTATGTTTTGACATTTATTGATGACTTTTCCCGCTTTACATGGGTATTTTTTCTCAAAAACAAGTCAGAAGTGCTGGGAAAATTCAAGGTTTTTAAGGCTTCTGTTGAGACCGCCACTGAGAGCAAGATCAAAGCTCTTACATCTAATAATGGTGGAGAATATATCAAGGCTGAGTTGCTGCAACTTTGTTCCCAAAGTGGAAGTTAGATCCAACATACACTTCCCTACACACCCCAGTAGAACGGTGTAGCGGAAAGGAAAAATCGGTCACTGAAAGAGTTGGCTACATGCATGATTGAATCAAAAGGTTTGGCTGCAAATATTTGGGCTGAAGCAATCAATGTTGTTGCATACATACAGAACCATGTTCCACATTCATCTGTGAAAGGTATGACTCCTTTCGAAGCATTCTTTGGTCACAAACTGGATGTGTCAAATTTGAGAGTTTTTGGCTCTACTGCATGGGCTAGAATTCCTTCCAAGAAGAGATGAGCTTTGGATCCACAAAGTATTGAGTGCATACTGATAGGATATGGGGAAGAATCAAAAGCATATAAAATCATGGATATCAGATCTAAAAATATATTCATAGAGCGCAGTATGCAATTTGAAGAACCGCTTCAAGAATTGCAACTAGTCGAGGAAGAAACTGTTGTTTCACTGCCTTCACCATAAGAAGATCTGTGCAGCGATAATGAAGGTATGAGTTCTGATATTTCTGATATTTTAGCAACACATGATGATCATGAAATATCATGTTTGGAATCCGACCATTATGATCCTCCTCAGTTACCAAAGTGGGCCAAAAACACTCTTCAATCTGCTGGTTCGAACCTTGGAAATCCTGTTGATCCGAGACGAACAAGAGCAGACTTTCAAAGAACAGGTATGGCTCTTTCAATTTCTGATCCATTACTTCCTGAGATATGTTAGCTGATGACTGGTTCAGATCCCACATCATACTATTCTTCCCACCGAGATTCGAGATGGCAAAGTGCCATGGATGAAGAGTACAGTTCTCTTCAAAAGAACAATACATGGGAGCTAGTTTCTCTTCCACCTGGAAGAAAATTAGTGAAGTGTAAATGGGTCTACCACATGAAAGTTTCTGATGATGGCTCTATCAGCAAATACAAAGCAATATTGGTGGTAAAATCTTTCTCCCAAGTCCAAGAAGTGGACTACACTGAGACCTTTGCACCGATTGCAAAGATGGATTCCATCCGCCTTGTTTTGGCTATTTCCGCATCCAAGCACTGGGAAGTGCACCACATGGATGTGAAGAGTGCATTTCTACATGGAGACCTTGCTGAAGAGGTATATATGTAGCAGCCAGAGGGCTACACATCAGATCCATCATTAGTTTGTAGATTGAAGAAATCTTTGTATGGGTTGAAACAGTCCCCAAGATCTTGGTACGCAAAGATGGACTCCTTCCTTCTTTCTCAGAATTTCCAAAGATGCAAATCTCCATTAAAACTGCCTTAAATCTAACTTTTGACATGAGCGATTTGGGCTTGCTGAGTCACTTTTTGGGCTTGGAGATAGCTCAAAATTTTAATGGGATCACTATATCTCAGCAAAAATATGCTTTCGACCTATTATTGAAGTTTAATATGGCTGAATGTAAGGTAGCCTCATTCCCATTCCTCTCAGGAATCAGTCTTGAGGAGGGAGATTCTACACCGCTTGCAGATTGCAGTATGTATCGATAGTTGATTGGTTCACTACTTTATTTGACACACTCAAGGCCTAATATTTCATATGCCGTGAGTGTCGTGTCAAGGTATATGCAGTAGCTCCATGAGATTCATTGGTGAGCAGCCAAGCGGATCTTGCAGTATGTGCAAGGTACGAAACATTTTGGCATACATTATGCTGCAGATTCTAAGCTTGATTTCATTGGTTTTACTGATTCAGATTGGGCATGTGATAGCATTGATCGGAAGTCCACTTCCAGTTATGTTTTCATGATTGGTCATGGTACTATTTGCTAGTCCAGCAAAAAGCAGGCAGCCATTGCACTTTCTTCAACAGAGGCAGAGTATCGAGGGGCAGTCAATGCCTACATTCAGGCAGTTTGGTTGCAGGGTATTCTTTTCGAGTTTGGTTTTGGTGGCACTACTTCGACTGTCCTATTTTGTGACAATCAAAGTGCTATCAAGATCTCCACAGATCCAGTTCAATGGCAGAGGACCAAACACATTGAGATTCATATGCATTACATTCGACAGTTGGTGCATGATCGCACCATCATTCTGCAATATTGCCCTACTGATGAGCAAATTGCAGACATCTTCACCAAGAGCTTCACTGAGAAGAAGTTCTCTTACCTCCGTTCACTGTTGGGGGTGAGTTCCATCATGGTGGAGACAGATTGATCCATTATTATGCTTTACCTTGAGGGGGGGCTTTCTTCCTACTGGGTTTTCCCTCTTTCCTCACTTAGTTTATTTTCAACATTTTTTGGATTATTTTATTGGGGTGACCTTTGTTCCTAGTTACCAGGGCCCCACATTATTTTTTACACATCATAGTCTAGCTTGAGGGGTGGTGTTCGGATATCCACATCATCTTTTTTAGGATCTTGCATGCAATTAGGGTTTTCATGCACCTTGCATGCATACGAGTCACTAGGTTGATGCCTCCAGCACCTTAGCCACCTTATTCTAGCACCCATGAGCTTCTTACATCAGATCATTAGATCTCCTAGTCAGGAAGGCACGCACTTCTCACCTACTACCAGAGAAGGGCTCACTTCTTCACCTACCACTGCAGTTCCACTTCAGTTACACTTAGTTAGCTCTGATTCTCCCTCATTTGAGGCTAGTTTCACTCCATTGGACCTCCAGATTGACTAGATGACTTGTTCTTACTTCAGTTAGCCTCCCATGCACCCTCCACTGAGTCTCCTTCCCTATATCAGTGCTACACACTTCAGTTACACATGTTACACTCAGTTAGACTCAGATTGACACCTGGATGACTAGTTCTTATGCATTGATGACCACCACTGATTGATGATGAGGACTCCTAGTTGGAGTCAAGCTACTCCATTCAATGATTCGAATGGCCTACTTGGTCAATTCAAATTGCTCACTCACATGTTATATTATTGTATTGTAATTATTCACCCTTATTGGGATATTGAGCACTGTGCATGTTTTACACAGTTTTACACCATATTTTCTATGTTCATCTGTTGTGATTGATTTACTTGTTCATTAGATATGCTGTGACTAATTTTACAGGAAAAATATATCTCAGTCAATACTTTTGTTGAAGATGATGCACATAAAAATGGTGTTGAAGCAAAGCTTTGATTGGGAGGGTTTCGATCCTGAGCCTCATGGCTCTCGTTGGTTTCACAACGATTTACTTTCACTTTGTCGTTTGTGTAAATATAAAAGTTAATGGATTCGAACGTTTTCAAACAAATTCGCAATGCATGGCTTAGTGTTCTGTTTAAGCAAATGATTAGGGCATGGACCAATAATAAAGATATAATATTTTTGTTCTTACAATGTGAACAAATGGGAAAAGCTGTAAGTCTAGGTATTTAAACCTTGCTATGTTTGACTGCGTTTTTCATGTTCATGGTTTAGGTTTTATGTAGAGGATCGAAACCCCAATCTTTTTTTGAGATATAGTGTCATTAAAGAATTGTTACAGTAAGGATGTTTTTACTTCCTATGTTAAGTTATGAGAAAGTCAAACCTGTGGATTTCCTCTCGAGCAACTTCGGTGAAGTAATGATATGAAAAACTTAATAATTGTTTGATAAATAATCTGTCCAATGTCTAAATGATAACATTAGGTGAATAACTCGTTTGGCTTCAAGCCTGGTTTATTCTAAGTTGTAATATGAGTTCCGATTATATGATAATACTTGTGTAATATGTTGTATTTTTAAACACTGATAATACTATTAGTTTTGTAATATGTTTCTCATATGTATGAGTGCTATTTATATGTTTGCAATAAAGACTTGGTTTTGATTTCAAAAGCTTGCTTAAGTGTTGATGGTATATATTTATATAATCAATAGTTATTCTATATTTGTTTAATTATAATATTATAAATGATGCATGAATTCGTCAATGATTATACAGTAAATATAAACAACTCTCGTATAAATAACTTGATTTTAGGATGACTAAGTTTACTACTGTTTAAACATTCAAAAGAAAACATCAAAGAGTGACAGTCAGAAGTGCATAAGAAAATGATGAATACTATTTATAAGCCTAAATAGATTCTGTGTAAGGCAAATAAAACAACAGTACAATACCTAAATTTTATGAAAATTATTCATGGAATATATCATTCTTATTTCATTCATAAAATAACATCATTCGAATCTACTCTAATCTTATCTTCCGTGTACTAGAGTACAACATTTAAACCATGTGTGGAAAAATGTAGGGAAGGATTTTATTTCATTCATTCATTCATTTACGATTTTAACATAGGCAACTATAAAGACCTTCAGCAAGGATAAATTGTAGAATAAATAATTGTTAACAGATTAAAATATTTAAGAAAATGTAGGAAACTGACAGCATAATAATACCAGAACTAAAATAACAAGTTTGACTGAAGTAAAATAAGATAACACAAATTGAACCTGGAATATGTAGAAGAAGAAACAAACAGCCAAAGGAGCTCGTTCCTCCCAACCAACTCCTAAAGACAGCGAAGCTACTTTCTTTAGGACCCCTAAGACTGTTCACTGAACCACTAGGGCGAAGATGTTGTGTGGATAAATGGAATAAATTCCGTTGCAACTCAACAATAGTACTTAGCACAAGCACTCCCCGACTTTAACAATATTGAACTCAACAATGTGGCTGCACTAGTTCAGAATGCAGTCTTAGTTCACTCAATCACTTCTAACTTTCCCCTCGTCAAATATCTTGTGCTCAGAAATTATCACAAGGTAAGAATGAACGGCCTCCTGCTGAATTTGATGGATAGATAAATAACATGCCTAGGTCTTTTGGTCAGTTTATTTGAGTAAGTGAGCCACTTGCTGAGTTCCACATTCTTGGGGAACATGACCACAAAAGTAGGGAAGTTTCCCCCTGCAACAGTTAGAAGTGAGTTGAGGATGCTGCCAAGTGTCAATCTACTCTCCACCATAGTCCATTCCCTCTAGTGAATCAGTGAACACTCATTCAATAGTCTCCTTTGGATATTTGTCTCCACTTTTATTTACTGATAATGAAATATTCAAAGTAATTAATTACAGTCATCCATGACCCCACTTGGTCAATAGCCATAAAAATTTACAATAAAAATAAAACATAATGTTTTCTCAATAACATAAAATATATGGAACTTGGGTATGTGACAATAAATAAATAGTTGCATGTGGTTAGTTAAATTTAAGTCTAATGCAATTTCACTTTTTCTTTTCTTTTTAAATAAAAGAACTAAGATGAAAGTAATATTAATAATTTATCCAAAACAACTTAAAATTTGTATTCCTCTTAATACATGCATCTTTCTGACCATTAATAAAACCAGTTATAAGAAGACGATTCTTTAATACTATGGGGATTTACTTAAACTTTAAGGTCTACATAGTGATACCTATAGGTATCTTGTACATCCTATATTCATTATCAAAGCTTTCTATCTAAGTATCTTTATTAAATAGTAGTAGGAGAGTAAGTGACATTTCTTCTTGTGGAGGACCACTTCTAAAACTTATATGAAGAAGATTGAATTCGGGACTAGAGAATAGCTTTAGGTCATTCTCTTTTGACATGAATTATAATTTAAGAATATTATAAATAATGTCACTCATGGGATTATATTTAAATGTTGAATTATTTGGTTAGCAAGACTTAATATATCATAGTACCAACCATCTTTCACATCCTTTAATATCTTTTGAAATAATTATATAGTTATAAGGAAAACCCGCCGGGGTAGTGAACAGGCCTGCTTGCAGCAGGTCCATGCCAAGTAAAAACATAAATAAGGAAGTTTGGTAAATACAAGAAAACTCACTGGGGTAATGAACACACTCGTTGTCAGCAAGGCCATGCTTGCATGGTACCAAGGTAGACCCGTCAAGGTGCTGAAGAGGCTCGCCGGAAGTGGGGCTATGCCGGGTAAAAGAGTCATCATAATTACATTGTTATGCACATAGTTCAATCAAATGAAGACCTTGAGTGCATATATCCATGGTTAAGACAATCATTAATTTAAATGCCATTTGAGAATGTCTATAAGATGATCTAAAGACCCTATTGTCTAATTCATACTATATCTAGGATGTCACTATCTTAGAAGTGGAACCGATAATTGTAAAATTTTTATGAACTCCATTATAAACTTTATCCATGTTACTTGGATGAGAGTAAGCCTTTAAAAAATGAAGAGGGATGATTGGTTTTGGATGGGCTTTACAGACCATCTATATCCTCATGTTTTCTATTTGGGGACATGAGGAAAATCCCCTATCATAATTTATATGGTCTTCGTAAACACTGTTATTAATTGATGAAATTGTATGTATGAACTATTTCCAATCTTAAAAGTGTTTTTGATCATTCTCATAATGTAATTAATACTTTTTTTTTTCTCTGAAAATTTATAATTTTCCTTAGAATATTAATGATGGATTTTTAGAATTGTCTCTCACCCTTGTTGATAATATGGAGTGTTTGACATAAATGAATACAAACCCATTTCAATTTATTCATGCCCCGAATCACTCTTCATAGTTTACTCGACAAAACTGTGTTTGTATACTTAACTATCAATGGATAACACTTATGTCAAATGATTTATGCAAATTGTAAATATATCCACTCTTAAATATGCCACCCTATGTTCTTTTTAATTTTGTTTCACATCGTCTCTATTGTGTTGCTTCATTGTTTCATATCTCTTGGAGTAATATTTTGTGATGATTTAAAATAATCGTTTCACAATGGTAATTATATGTAATTTATAATTTTTTTATAATTTCACATTGTAATTTGTTTTATATATAACTTGTTTTATTATGTAATCTTTTTTATATATAACTTGTTTTATTATGTAATTTGTTTTATATGTATTATGTCACCTTATAATTTGTTTTATATGTAATATGTTTTATATGTAATTTGTGTTATTATGTTATTTTGTAATTCATATTATATGTAATTTGTTTTATTATGTCACTTTGTATTTTGAATCTTTTTAATGTATCTTGTATATTATTTTATTAAGTTTTGTGTTTTGTGTTTTGTGTTTTGTTGACAAAATAAGTAAGGAATATATTTTGATTGTGGGAAATTTAATTATAGTTTTATTGTAGAATTATTGTCTTTGTTTAGTTTGCATAATTTAGTTTGATTTTCCGCATTCTGTTTTTTTATGTTTGATTTTCCGAACTTTGTATCTATGCATTTCAATTTCTAGTTAACCAGTAATGGATATCGATGGCCTAACTTGTAAGATATGGTCACCCCATGACGGGCCTCTCCCTTAGGTGCTAAGCTATTCCGATTTGCTCGTTTTGTTGTTTATTACATTTAGGTGTGTTGCCGACTTTAGGTTAGGTTAGACAATGCTTCAATCCTGCACATACAATTCTAGCACCTCTAAGTCTACAGATCCTGGTCGATAATTTAATGTTGTAAGTAATATCATATATTTTTATCCACATTTTTGGCACCATTTTCAGGGAGATGCTAAGGGATTGGGGTTTAGGTAGGTAAGTCGTTTCCTTTTAGTTACACAACCTAAGGGAGGAGAAATGGTAAGATGCAAATACGACCTCACTATGGGATTTTCGTGGTGTAATAGCCCGACGTATCCACTTTTTTGGGTCTCTCCAAAGCCTTGTTGTTCGTTTCATGCTACTGTGCTTTTCTTTCTACAATTTTGAGATTGCTTACTTTCGTGCAATTTAATTTTCTGCAAGTGTGTTTTCTTTCTTGCAAGTTTGTTTCCTTTTTGAAAAGATAACTCTTGTGAAAATATATCTCAGTGAAAATGAGTTCTAAAGTAGTAGGAGGAGTTCAAGTTTACTTTGAGTAGTGTGCTTTAGTTATGCAAACAATCTCTTTTCAGTTTTTGTTTCAATAGGATTCTTAAATTTTAGTTATTATTTCATTGAGTGCTGTAAGAACCCCAAACACTAACCCATGTGTGAGACATGACTCATCGGCCGAAAAAATGGATTCAAATAAGTTGATAATCTTGGAAGAACTCTCTCAAATCCTAGCAGTAGTTGGGATCTCTCCTTCGCAAGAAACACATATCTTGATAGAAGCCAATAATTTGTCTACCTCTCGTGAAAATATAGAGGAACCAAATTTCCACGAGCTACAAAAAGATTCTCCTTGCCAAACTGCAGAGGAAGCTAAAGAACTAGGGACTACATCCGATGGAGAGAGAGTTGAGATTGAGGAGTTTTCCACATGCATCTCAATGGACCCTTCATGTACTAAAGAAATCAGTTATTCAGAAGAGGGGGATATGCATAAAGACTACATTGAAATTTGGTTCCAAGAGGTGATCCAACCACCACACCATTCTCTCCTTCATCACTTCTTGCTTCCAAAACAAGTAGGTCGGTTGATTCTTCATATCTAGGTAATCATAACTTATCCATATGTGGATTTGGGTATGTTTCTTATCTTGCTTTGCACATGGTTACATTGGAAAACTTCTTACACTTGAATAAAATGTTTTCTTTCTTTTAGGTAAAGTAGGGAAACATGTATATAAATAAACAGTTGCATGTGGTTAGTTAAATTTAAGTTTAATGCAACTTCACTTTTTCTTTTCTTTTTAAATAAAGGAACTAAGATGAAGACAATATTAATAATTTATCCACAACAACTTAAAATCTTTATTCCTCTTAGTACATGCATCTTTCTAACCATTAATAAAAACAATTATAAGAAGACCAATCTTTAATACTATGAGGATTTACTTAAACTTTAAGGTCTACATAATGATACCTATACGTAGCTTGTACATCCTAGATTCATTATCAAAGCTTGTTATCTAAGTATCTTTATTAAATAGTAGCAGGAGAGTAAGTGACATTTCTACTCGTGGAGGACCTCTACTAAAACTTATATGAATAAGATTGAATTAGGGACTAGAGAATAGCTTTAGGTCATTCTCTTTTGACATGAATTATAATTTAAGGCTAATATAAATAATGTTACTCATGGGGTTAAATTTAAATATTGAATTATTTGCTTAGCAAGACTTAATATACTCTAGTACCAACGGACTTCTACATACTTTAATATATTTTGAAATAAATATATAGTTATGAGGCAAACCCACTAGGGTAGTGAACAGGCTTACTAGAAGCATGTCCATGCCAAGTAAAAAAATAAATAAGGAATTTTGGTAAATACAAGCAAAATCATTGGGGTACTGAACAAGATCGTTGACAGCGGGGCCATGCTTGTATGATAGCAATGTAGACCCGTCGAGGTATTGAATAGGATTGCTAGTAGTGAGGCTATGTCGGGTAAAATATTCATCATAATTACATTATTATGCACATAGTTCAATCAAATGAAGACCCTGAGTGCATATATAGATGGTTAAGCCAATCATTAATTTAAATTCCATTTGAAAATGTCCATTAGATTACCTTAAGACCCCGTCATCTAATTCATACTATATCTAGGATGTCACTATCCTAGAAGTGGAACCCATAATTGTAAAATTTTTATGAACTCCATTATAAACTTTATCCATATTACTTGGATGAGAGTAATCCTTTGAAAAATGAAGAGGGATGACTAGTTTTCTATGGGCTTTATAGACCATCTATATCCTCATGTTTTCTATTTGGGGACATGAGGAAAATCCCCTATCATAACTTATATGGTCTTCGTAAGCACTGTTATTAATTGATGAAATTGTATGTATAGACTATTTCCAATCTTAAAAGTGTTTTGATCATACACATAATGTAATTAATACTTTCTTCTTTTCTTTTTTTTGAAAATTTATAGTTTTGCCTTAGAATAATAATGATGGATTTTTAGAATTGTCTCTGACTGTTGTTGATAATATGAAGTGTTGACATAAATGAATACAAACCAGTTTCAATTTATTCATGGCTCGAGGAGGTGCCATATCTTCGGTCTAGGGAGATGATGGGTCCCTAAAATTGGTCCTTTCCCAATTATGTTCCACTAACTTGGCATTGCATTTCATCATAATTTAATACATTCACCATTAAAAAGAGTCTCTTTTGCTTTAATTTAATAATTAAAATCAATAAAAGTAAAAAATGTCTAATTCGTTATTTTTAATGTATTAAATATAGTTTTACCATGATAAATTGATTCTTACACTAGTAATTCTTGTACTTAGAAGATTATCAAACATGGAGCCTAAGACACTTGTGTCCACCCACATTCTTTTTGTGCAAATGAAACATAACCAAAGATTTTCTTTTAACATTGGCCATTCATTATGGTATTAGTTCTGGTACATAGAATCCTACACTAGTTTTGTAACTTGATTTTATATAATATTTTGGAACATTGATTTAAATTTAAAAAAAATTAAAATAATTAAACTATTAAAAAATAAAGTATCATTTTACTTTGTTTTAAACTATGCTAATTGTTTTGAAATTTAAAACATTCACAAAAGATATTGTTGTCAAAAGTGGTTTAAAAGTAAATTCATTATAGATCATGGGTGAACATGACTTTTGTGCTTTAATACAAAGCTTTTGTCAATACACTATCAGGTAATGGAAGAAGTAAAGGCAAAGATGTTTTATAAAATTAAGCCCAAAATCATGGTCAAAGCTTCAATTAAAAGGTCCTTTAATTTGTGTCCTTTTTAATTTGTTCAATAGCTTAGTTTGTTTGGGTGTTGCATTTTTTATTAAATTCCTGCATTCATAGTTTGATTTCCATAAAATAAATGCATTGGTTTTCATTCCAGAATTTAGATATTCATATTTTATCTCATGCAATTAGTTTAATCAACATAATCAGAATACCATCCTCACTTATATACAAATTTGGTTTTCCTATGTAATTCTCTGTGTTGAATAGAGTGTGCATTGTGTCAAGTCGATAGCAATACAACCTATTCATTTGTACAAGCCATTCATAGAATTCATATGTAACAGAATCACTCTTCGTAATTTACATTTTACTCGACAAAACTCTGTTTGTATACTTAACTGTCAATGGAGAACACTGGAGAACACTTCTCTCAAATGATTTATGCAAATTGTAAATATTGTTTCAAATCGTTACTCTATTGTGTTGCTTCATTGTTTCATATCTCCTGGAGTGATATTCCGTCAACAAACAGATTATCATGTGAATAATACAGATTATCATGTGAATAATAATCTAAAAAGAATCGTTTCACAATGGTAATTACATGTAACTTACTTTATATGTAAGTTGTTTTATGATTCCACTGTAATTTGTTTTATATATAACCTGTTTTATTATGTAATTTGTTTTATATGTATCATGTCACTTTGTAATTTGTTTTATATGTACTTTGTGTTATTATGTCAGTTTGTAATTCACATCATATGTAATTTGTTTTATGATGTCACTTTGTATTTGTATTTTGAACATGTTTAATGTATCTTGTATATTATTTTATTAAGTTTTGTGTTATGTTTTGTGCTTTGTATATTATTGCATCGAGTGAAATGAGGTGTTCTACAGTTTAGTGCGGAGGAGATGTTGTAACGTGATATAACGTTTGTAACAAAATAATTAAAAAAATTCACGTCGGCTCATAAAATAAAAAATTATGGAAAGTACTTAAAAAAATCCATGTTAGTTCATAAAATAAAATATTATAAAAGTAATTAAAAAATAGATGTTCGTTTATAAAATAAAAACTTAAAACTTAAACTCAGATCTATCAATCAAGAGAGATCAAATTTCTTGAGTTTAAATTTAAAAAAAGAAATACACCTCAAGAAATTGGATCTCTCTCTGTGCTTGATAGATATGGGTTTAAGATGGATCTATGTTGGTTTTATTAAGTTTTGTGTTATGTATTGTGCTTTGGGTTTTGTTAGCAAAATAAGTGATGAATGGATTTTGAGCGTAGGAAATTTAACTATAGTTTCATTGTAGAATTATTGTCTTTGTTTGTTTTGCATAGTTTAGTTTGATTTTCCCCATTTTTTATTCTTATGTTTGATTTTCCGAGCTTTGTATCTCTGCACTTCAATTTCTAGTTAACCATCAATTGATATATCATTGAACAAACTCGTAATATTTGGCACCCCATGACGAGCTTCTTCCTTAGGTGCTGAGATATTCCGATTTGCTTGTTTTTTGTTTATTACATTTATGTGTGTTACCGACTTTAGGTTAGGTTAGACTAAGCTTCAATCCTGCACATACAGTGTTATTATGTCTAATTCTATGGATCCCAGTTGATAATTTAATGTCGTAAATACTATCATATATTTTTACTGACAAGATCTGTATCAGGTTTAGATGGAAGAGTGTAGTTTGATCCGCAAAACAAAATGACCTATGGAAAACGTCATTATGGGAAAGGTCATAATAGAAGAGGAATTATTACCGCAAAACATAGCGGAGGGGGTCACAAGTGTTTGTACCGTTAAATTGATTTTCCACAAAATAAGGAAAACATATCAGGAAAAATTGTGACCATAGAATACGACCTCAATCGAAGTGCATACATTTGCAAGGTGCACTACAAGAATGGCGATACGATGTATATTCTACAGCCCATAGGGGTCATGATTGGACATACTATTCTTTATAGTCCAAAAGATTCTATATCAATAGGAAATTCCCTACCTCTGAGTGCAATTTGAATTATTACTTCACGTGATCGGAAGCAACCGATTAGGTTTTGTTGGCACCCCAACAAATTCCCCTTTAGTTTGCAAAATCAAGGGGCTCTCCATGTAAATTTTGTAAATATTTTTTTTTGGGTTTTCTTTTATCTTGTCTTCCTTGCTTTGGTAGATTGGTTCTTGGATTTCTTTCTTTAATCCTTCGCTTTCTACGGTGCTTGTTCTTTGGATTGAATTTCATTGAATAAGGATTTGGTAATGTGGATATCTTTCTTGTTGGCCTATTTTGGCCCTTTAGTTGATGAACAACACCTACTTAGTCTTACTTGAGCTTATAGAGCTAATCATATCCTTCGGTTTGACTTGGTTGGTTTTATATGATGCTTCGACAATTGTAACAAATTTTGGTTTGTCGGTGCATTTGCGAATTAACGACAATTTCGATAAATCATAATTAATTAACTAAAAGATCAATTGTAATAATTCTGATTTACATCTTGAAAGAGTTTGTATCAAATAACGGGACCATGCTCTTACTTCTGAATTTGAATGATCCATTGACTTTTTCAATCCTTTAACATTTGATTAAAATTCTTACCTTCCATGAAATTGAGATTTTTATGATTTGTTTTATCTTTATCGCATTGGTCTTTTGGCCTCGTGATGATTTAGTGATGCGTCCATATCCTTATTTGAGGTTATTCATGGTACTTATTTCATTTTGGCTTGGTTGAATTATCTTAATCCTTCTATAGTCTTGCCGAACTTTTTTATTCTTAAATGTATCAACGAATAATTGTATACTTTGATGGATTTTAATAATAGAATTAAGTACAAAATTTTATACGTTCAATCATTGTCTTACAAATTTGCATTTAAAAGAAATAAAACTTTAACCTTGGTTTCAATTTTGAAAGGATCATTGAATGTTACTAGCCTTAAATTTTTTATGAAAACTTGGTCTTTTTTGAGATGTTATAATTTTAGGACAAAGTTTAAATAATTTACTTAATATTTATTTTATAATTATGTTATATCCTGGAGAACATGTTTGGAAACTATGGAAGGAGTCAATGATTCTCATTCATGAGGTGAAGTATTATTTTTCACGAAAAATAATTAACTCTCCTTGTTGATAAACTATTTTTTATTTAGATGGCTTATTAATGTCTATATATATGGAAATATTTAATTTCTTCCAGTCATCTAATTCCGATCTAAAAGTAATATAGTGTTCATACAATATATTTTGAAAAATCAATATTTGTTAATTATTATTATTGTCTATTCAAAGACAATGCTAATGATTTATTTATTTAAGTGGTTTTGATATAATAAACATAAGGCACTATTTACAATGTTAATGCATAATAGTTGCACGGAAACCCTAATATGTTGTTTCCATCATGTGAAGGATGAAGTTAAAAAATGAATTGCGCACCTGCCAGAGAGATGCTTTTGCATGGATGATTGTGAGCAAACCGTAGCTCAAATGGTTTAAAACCCACTTACCCAATTGGCTCCTTTACCCCTCATTACGGACCGTTTTGGAAATATCTTAAGAGTTTGGGAGAAAAATGTGCCCTAATAGAGGTGAATTTTCCAGAAATTCATTGAGGCCGGTTTGGAATCTAGTTGAACGAACCAAACACCTGGGGATTTGAAGCTATCCTTTCCACTGCTCTTCACTTCTATAAATTTGACCTTAGAGGTTTGAGAGAAAAGAAGGAGGCACCTGATGAATTTTATCTTCTCTGTATTTTCTTTTGTAAAGTTTCTTTCAAAGAAGTCAGCATGGAAACACTCCCAGCCAACAGTTGGTAGATCAACATGTTTATGAAGAAATGATGCTCCATATGTGTTTGCAAAACTATTTTGTAAGCTTTGTACAAGTTTTATTTTATAGAGGATTGGAAATTGACTGGTTATATTTGGTTATCATTATTTCCCAATGAAATTAAGTAAATTTTGGTATGCTTACTTTTCTTAATATCATAATATTTTGAAGTTTATTCTAAAAATTATTACTTTATCATTTGATCTATTGACAGAAAAATGATTTAGATTTGCATTACTTAAAGCCTCTAACAATTTTCATGATCTTACTCTCTTAATTGGTAGGATCTTTGAAGCTATTTAGATATGTCATATTTTCATTGTAGAATTTCTTCTCAATTTAAAATTATTACATGTTTAATTTATGTGTACAAATTGAGTCAATGTTAGTTTCAATCATGCTCCTCATCAGGATAGGTTAGATCTAGTAGATAGAATTAAATATAAATTGGAATTTGCATAATAAATTAGTTATATATTGCATATTAGTTATATTACATATTTAGGGTTTTAATTGCATGTTTCAGAACTCATATCATTAAACAATGAGACTCTCATTAAGAGAGAAAAACATAGATAATATATAGATAACTAGCTTTGATTTATTAATTGTTAAATAGATATTTCATTTTAAATAGATTAGCATAACCTATAGATTAATAATTAGTTTTAACTTAGTAGTTTTGATTAGAATTTAGTTTAACTTTTAAATTTGTTAATTAGTTTAAGACACCATTTTTCTAAGTTTAAATAGTAGGATTCTCCATGAGAGAGTGAAACTTAGATGGTAGCAGAACCATAACCTGTGAGAATTAGCCATACCAAACATACCGGAGGTTGCTTTAAGCTCCTTTTGTGAGTTAGTTCTCCTCAGTTGGCATTGGTCATAAAATCCGTCCAAAAAATGGCGCTAGAAGGACGGCCATGAGGTATAACAAGTGGTTTTATTTTTAATTATTTTTAATAACCGTTTATCCTCTCACTCTTTGATTTTTCATCTTTTATATTTTTTACTCTTCTTTGTCATTACATATATGCTTAAGGGCTGGTTAGATGACAAGCTAGCCATTTTAAGAGTCAATTTATCTTGATTGTTTATCATTCATGGCTCATGCCCAAATTCTTGTTTGCGACACAGTTTTTAATTTTACATTAGTTAATATTCCTAGTGAGACATTTAACTTCTTGTCAAAACTTGAGTTTGATGGTGAAGGCGATATATCTGCAACAAAACACCTCAAGAAGTTTTTGTGTAAATGTAACAGACATAAGATTGTTGATCTTAGTTCTACATGCAGGTTATTTTCCCTTACTCTCAAAGGACGAATCAAATGCTAGTTGGAAACATTTCCACCAAATTGTTTTTTACATGGTTTCAATTCACACATGAATTTTTAGATACTTTCAAGGATTAAGATACGAATAAGTTATGTAGTGAATTGCAGGCTCTTCGAAGGAATAAAGGTGACCCTCCACAATAATTTTCGGTAAGACTTTCTCATATTCTTTGCAAATTTCATATCGCGGATTTACCTTCGGAATTTGAACTTTTCAATTTTGTTTTGAATTCTCATGCTTCTCCTATTCAACAAAATCAAGACATTTGTCAAAAGGATGTTTCAATAGATCATTTACCAACCTTTCAAGAAACTTCCTTCTCTATCATCAATTCATATATTTATATAAGTTCTACCCAACCCCAAGGTGAGAGATTGAAGTAGAACAGGTGTCTTCTCCCTTTGATTATTATTCTCCATCATTACCTCTCAGTAGACAAAGGCATACTTCTTTTATTCAAAATCTTGAACATATATGTATTAAGGAATTGAATGGGAAAAAACATATTAAGGATAAATTTATTTATACAGATAGGGAAGTTGATTATCTTAACGAACAACAATATTCTGATGTTGTTATTACAAAAATAGATCAAGATGAATTAATTATAAATAAAACTATATGTTCACCATTTTCTAATTTTTGTACTAATTCTTCTTTTGAATCAATTATCAATGAACACAAATATGTTAAATAATAATTTCATGTGTTATCGTACTTTAATAGAATAGTTTCGAGAAGATGACATGAATCTTAATCGCTCGACTAGATGTTGTTTAGGAAAAGAGATTGATCTTTTTCAAGAGAATGTTAATGATCAGGTAACAAAAGTGAAATATTTTGGAAATTTAAATATTAATGATATTTCTAAGTTGAAAGACTCTTTTAATTTCCTCATTTCTAATTAGTACTTTTCTAGTTATCCTGATTTATTTTCTGATTTTGATATGCATAAGATTCCATCCAATTTACCTAACTATATGCCTTCAAAATCACATTTTTATGAGATATCTAACATTGATGATTCACTTGTTAAGCATGAAGTTGAGGGATTATGACATGTTTCATTATTAGATAGTCATCGATACAATATTTTGAAGAGAAAGAGGGTTAATCGCAAGATAGTTATAGTCAACCAATTTTTGATGAGATTAACACACCGATTTTTGTTGAAACTAAAAATGCTTGTTCTCATAAGAATCACTTATAGGAGGGATCTAATTTTATTGGTGATAATAAAATATTTGTTGAAGAATTTTATATAACTTGTGATCACCAAATAATTGCATATTTTTCAATTGATTTACCTTTAGTTGTTAACCCTTTTAATGAGATTACTTCTTTCAATATTAGGACACTGCTGATTTTTCACCTATTACATCATTTCACAGTCCTACTTTGTATTTGAAACCAATTCTTCCATTCGTTAGTGTGACTAACGGTACACTACTACATTCTTGTCCTTTAGGGGGGGTTGTCTTCCACCCCCAAAAGTGACGTACGGGGGGGGGTGGGGGTGGGGGGGGGTTGGCTTTGGGGGCGGTTTTGGCAAAACCGCTCCTAAATTCACCGATGTTAAAAAATTTTCCATTTAAGGGAGGTTTTTAATGAGATTGGAACCACCCCCAAAAGTGACTTTTGGGGGTGGTTTGTGACCCCCCTTGTAGAGGTCTATGGAGGCGATTTTAAACCCCCCTCATAGACTCCTTCATAGAGACCTATGGGGGCAGTTTTGAACCCCGTTCAGAGAGACCTATGAGGGACGTTGTGAACCCCCCTCATAAGCCCCCTCATACAAACCTATAGGGGCGGTTTGGAAAACCCCCTCGTAGAGGACTATAGGGGTGGTTTCAAACCTCCCTCATAGAGGCCTATAGGGGCGGTTTTGAACCCCCTTCATAGAGACCTACGAGGGTGATTTTGAACCCCCCTCATAAGCCCCCTCATACAAACCTACAAGGGCGGTTTGGAAACCCCCCTCGTAGAGGACTATAGGGGCGGTTTCAAACCCCCCTCGTAGAGGCCTATAGGGACGGTTGTGAACCCCCCGCGTATAGTCCTATAGGGGTGGCTTGGAACCCCCCTTGTAGAGGCCTATAGGGGTTGTTTAGAACCCCCCTTGTAGATGCTGAAAGGGGCGGTTTTTAACCCCCCTCATAGAGGCCTATAGAAACTATTTGAAACCCCCCTCGTAGAGGCCTATAGGGGCGGTTTGTAACCCCCCTCGTAGATAACTATAGAGGCAGTTTGGAACCCCCCTCGTAGGTACCTACAAGGGTGGTTCTAAACCCCCCTCATTATAACATACAAGGGCAATTTCGAGCCCCCCTTGTAGTGACATATGAAGGCAGTTTAGAATCCCCCTTGTAGCAACATACAAAGACAGTTTGAAACCCCCTCTATAGCCATAATAAATCATGATAAACTAGCATACCCCCAAAGCATGGGAAATGAAACGCCGAATACAACTTTGATATGTTAAAAAAGTGAGAAAAAGTTGTGTGTACATAGATAATATAAGTTTATGTGTTGAAAGCGATTCTAGTCAATCTATGGCGGGCATAGTAGTCGATGAAATTTAAAGGAAAACTCTAGTGCAAGTACTAATAAGCAATAAATAGAAACCCATGTAATTGATGGCAAGTAAAATTAAATGTACATTAATTTGTAATATGAGAAAGTATACATATGTGAGTAAAATAATAAAGGGCTAGCTAGTTATCAAGTTTGACTATAATTATACTGGCAATCAACACTGGTATTTTCATTTGGTAGGGGGATAGCAAGGATTGAGGGTTGCAATTTTAAGTGTGAAAGGGACAGATAATGAAGCCATGTCTCTTCCTTTTTCGAGGTGTGACATATGAAGTGTCTTTCATCTTTTCATAGTGGTCGAAGGAGAATGATGGTGCAATTTGCATTCCTTTTAATGTTGTAGTGTGTGACATTGCCGTGAAGTTCAAGCCTTGACGTTCAGTGTTACCAATGTCAATGGTTGACCTTGTTAATGTCAATCCTTGGGATTGATGGATAGTCAATGCCCAAGCCATCTTGGAGGGGATTTGTTTCTTGTTACTTTGATTTAGGGGTGGAATTCGTATGTGCTTTGGTTGAGATTGGTCCCATGGAGGGCCAACGTAATTATCAAATGCCACGACAACATAGGCTAGCAAATCAGGAGGGATAGATCTAAGTGTGTATACAATTTGCATGACCACTCCAAGTGCATCATTTACTAGTCCTTATTGGACCTATAACTTGTAAGATAGAATTACTCTGTGCCCCACACATAACAATATTTCTTTTTCTAGTTGGTGGTCATCATCTTGCTATGCATCTTAACCATCATTAAAATATGCGATAAATTGTTTAATGGGCATAGCCAATGCTTGGAGAATGTACTTGTTATGATTGTGTGCAAGAATGTTCGTTGCAAAGAGGTGGATTGTTGTGTCAAAGTTTGAACGCTCCTCTGTTGACAAGAATCTATTAGTCCTAGAATAGAGGAGGCTCTAGTTTTCCAAGGCTACAATTTTTAAACTATGAAAAATATATCAATATACCATTTGTTGTCAAAAAAAATATTTTAAATATGCATGAAATAATGACTTGCCAAAAATAAAGGTCTATGAAAAATATACAACATACTACTTTGTAGCAAGTAACTTACTTTTAATATGTGTAAGTAGCAATTTCTTCCCAAAAAGAAAGGTCTAAACTAAAAACAAATAGTAAACATATTTTGTAGAAGGAAGATATTATATCTTGAACTTTAGTAATATATCATGTCTCACCAACTAATGTAGGATGGGTACACATTAATATTGAGATAACTAATGGTTGAGTATGTTGAGTTTTTAAAATCCTCGGTAAGAGGGGCATACATTAATATTGAGAAACCTAATGATGAATAAGGAGTAGGATGAGTTTTTTGAAACCTTTCTCAAAAGGATGAAGTGGAGGATACTCATAAAGGAACCCAACCTCTTTATGGTTTGGGTTCCGTTCCCATAAGTTGATGCAGTGGTCATCAACTTATTCGTGGACAAGTTTTCTGAATCAGGTTCATTATCCTAGGCCTTCAAATCCTGGAGGGACATGTTTTTCAGGAACATGTAGTCATCAAAGTCCAAGTCCAGGTTGGGGATTATGTTGAAAAAATTATCGTCAAGGAATGCATAAAGGCCTATATTCCCATATTCTGCTAGATGGTTTGGGTTCCGTTCCCATACGTTGATGACCGATAGGGTTCCATTCATATTTGGCTATATGATTTAATGCCCTAAAGGGGCACCATAAGGCCTAAGGCATTTTTTCACTGGAACCCTCCATTGCATTATCATGTGTCTCACTGGCACACTGCATTGATTTCGTGCACGAGTTGTTTGAAGCAAGAACATTATTGGAGGCATTCTTTCCTTTAATCTCTTGAATTTAAAAATATAAATTATCCCACAAGGGTGTTATTTTTTCCCATTAGTTTTCAAAACAATAAAATGACCATTTCTAAAATACAATTCTCAATTAAACGAGCATAGTGAAGCCCACTTACCTATATTTTATTTGAATCATGTTTGTAAATATAAGAATCATGTTTGTATAAGACCACTAAATCTCCAGATCGAAGGGCGTGTGAGTTAACATTTTTTATGGAGGGATAGAGCAATTGAGAAAAGTTATTATAGTTCCTTCATCTACAAACTAGATGGCCAAATCTTAAGCATTTCATAAATATACCTAAGGCATAAACAAGCCTTTATAGTTGCTTGCATCTGTAATAATCTTGCATGGATATTTTGGATTTCCTTATTATCAATCTTATGTATAATATAAAAATATTATCAATCTCATGTTTAATATAAAAATTTGGCCATAATAATCTTGCATGGATATTTTGGATTTCCTTATTATCAATCTTATGTATAATATAAAAATATTATCAATCTCATGTTTAATATAAAAATTTGGCCATACAGGGAGATATGTTCCTGTGGAATGCCTTCAGTGAGTTTCCAAACAGGTTTTCATAAACCTTATCTCCATTCTTAGCTTTCATCAATCGGAATCGACAATCACTGTGGAAGGCATTATCTTTCTGCAAGTGATTCTTCGGAGAAAGCAAAATCTGAAGCTCTTACGATTATCTTAATGGACAGATCTCAAAATATGAAACTCCAGCCACTGGAGAGCAACTAGAAAGCATTATACCCAATACACTGGATTCGTATACACCATGGAAACCTGTTATGTTACCTAAATCCCAATATTATCTTCCAAAATAATGGCTTGTACTGGATAGAGAGTTACGGAATGAGGTTCCAATGAAGGCAATGTAGATAAGGTTTGATACATGTTTACCATTAGATTGAAGCCTCATTTTCAATTTGCTTTTGAACTATGGAAGGCCATGCATTTTTTTTTCCAGTTATTTTACTTTCATTTCTATGCATAAACTTAAATTTAATTAATTAATGTTATTTAATTTTTTAAAACTTCTTGTCTTTCAATTCCAACTTGTTACTCTTTCTCCAATAATTATACAATTATTCATGGAGTCTCAACCTTTTCTATCGTTCTTATTGATCTAACTAAGAGCCTTCAGTTATTTATTTGATTTACAAATCTCATCTTTAGTAATCCTCTCTAGAGAAGTATTGCCTTAAATGAAATGAGCCAAGTTTTCCATTCTTTCATAATTTTCTCCACCATTCCATACCATTTGAGAAGGGCCCTAGAATAGTCAAATACAACATAATATTACTTTAAGTACTAATTATCAATAAGTCAAGTTTAATCCATGTCATATTTCTCAAATTATAGGTGAAAATATAGTAAATTATGAATTTAAATACTTACCATTAATAATATAACCACCAACTCACATATGGTAAGCTACAAGAGATCAAAATATAGCAAAATAAAAACTTGAATTGATCTATTTATGATTAATAATCTCACAACCTAGTCACTCACCACTCTAAATTCACATTTCATACAATTGACGTCTTGTATTTTACGAATAGATCAAAATATAATAAAATATGAATTCACCTTCCTCCGTGATCAATAATATAACAAACCACTTATCAAGATAAGTTCTCATTTAATCCAATTTACATCTAGTAATTTATATCTATAGACATATCTAACCCTTCTATTCTTCAATAATAATTCATTTAATCCTTGAACAGTGCTAAACCATTTCTAGCTTTTATAAGTTTTTCTTGGGATAAATCATCTCTATATTTTATATGATTCTCCACCTCCTTCTTAGCCCTTTGAGAAGGGCCATAGAAAGGTCAAATATAATATAATATTACTTTAGGTATTTATCAACCCATTCATATTTAATCCAAGTCACATTTCCTAAGTTAGATATAGGTCAAAATATAATAAAATATGAATTTAACTAGTTACTATTAATAATATAATAACAACCACTCATAATATACCAACTCATAAGATACAAATAGATCAAAAAGTGGTAAAATAATACTTTGGTACTTACCAATCGAGTCACATTTCCTAAGTTACACATACCGCAAAATATAATAAATTATGAATTGAATTACTTAACATTTATAATATAACAACCAATGACATATAGTAAGTTATAAATAGATCAAAATATAGTAAAATATGAAATTTGAATTCATCTATTTACCATTAATAATCTCACAACTCATTAACCACTAAAGTAAATTCATATTTAATCCAATTCATGTATAGGTTAAAATATAATACCACTTCTAAAGGTGTTAGCCATTTTATCCCATGGACAACATTATTAAATTAAACCCTAAACACACATAAATTGCATATCAAAAATAACCTCACAAGAACATTTGTTCAATAGAATGAGATCACAAGATAACCAAAAAGAACACATGAGAAACAAAACAAAACCTAGATGCACCGAGATGAAAGCTAAGGGAGCAGAACTTCTCCCCTCCTTGCCATCTCTTATCATCAACCAAAACACTTACAATGAAAGATATATCAAATATTACAATGAGATGCCAATGACCTCGGAATCCTCTTATTTATACTATGCTCATGAATTAGGGTAATAATTACATTTACCTACTTTTACATTAAAATAATCATTTAATGCCCACTTGTGTAACATCCCACAACAAACCCTAACAACCCATAATAATAATTAACCGATTAATAAAATAATAACAATTATATTGAAAAATTAGTTCCAAAGAAGGTAAGTTCACATTAATCCAACCTACATCTTCTACATTACAAAAGGTAAGTATTCTAAGTTTTCAACTTTTATGGATTCAAAAACACAATTTAAACACTTCCAAATTTGGATTTTACAAAACAAAAAAAATTATGAGAATGATTCTCCCACATTAAAATCCAAAACTTAGAATAAATTGACTACTCCCATTATAAAAAGGTCAAGATATAATAAAATATGATTTCACCATCTTATCATTACTAATCAGAATCCACTTAACAAAGTAAATTCACATTTTGTACAAGTTGTACGTGGTCTTATAGTTATTGAAGTTAAGCTAGATTAAAAATGAAAGGAAAGTTCTCACTTTTAAAAAATAAATATTAATTGATTCTAATCAATAAGAGTAGCATCTAGATCATTTTGGATTTATCAACCACCACTAAGAGGGATCCAATTTCTTGAGCTATATTTGTGTTAATCATAAAATGTTTTACTATTATAGAAAAAGTTTACACCTTAAGCATTTTGATCTCTTGGAGTACAATCAACCTCCGTATATAAATGAGAAACCTTAATACTCTTAAATATATTTCACTAGGAAAGGAAACACCATTCTATGTAATACCTTAGAATGTCAACCCTTGTCTGCGAGTAAGTATTTTAAACAATGGAACTCTATAATTGACAGTGCCATGCATTTGGCTTGTTTATTGAACTATGTTAAAATTATTCTTGTGATGTGGGGGATGACCGATGAATGAGGGGTCCTGTTCTCCTTAGGGAAATAACTAAGTTAAACAAAAATAATTAAGGAGGCTAAACAGAACAATGAATTAAACTGAAATCAAATAAAACAGAAATTGAATTTAGTAGATAAGAAGAGAATAGAAGAAGGAAATGAAGAGACTCCTATAGATTTGTAACTCCTACATAGGTGGCATCACCTATGAAATGGACTAAGAATAGTAAATTATTCTTATACAGAAGAGGGGGGGGGGAGAATGCCAAGGGGTTAATTCTATTGATGGAAGGAAGAAGAGCAATATACATCAATGAGTATAAATCTAAAGAAAAGAGAAATATGAAATATGAAAGAAAGGAAATATGTAATGAAGAGAAATATGAACAACATAAGGGGAGGAGCTCGGCTATGGTATCTACTTGAAAATGACTAGAACCAAGTCCAATCGTGGTTGAAAATATCTATGGCCATATAGTGTGACCACTGAAATTTTGTATACTAGTTGGTAGGAGAACCTACCTAGTTACTGTTAAGAACAATATTTTCTATATAGGTTGGAGTACTGTGTGCTGGTTAGCAACAATCTTGTCTATGCAGGATGGAGTACTCATTGTTGGTTGGTAGTGGTACTTCCTAGACTGAACCATCGAAACTAGTAGGGTGATTTGGCCGATATGGAATGCTAAGATGGAATGCTGATATGTAATCTAAAAGGAATCTAAACCTGGAATAATTACTAAAAAAGTATCCCTAGAGAGACCAGGACTCAACTCACGGGTGACTATGGGGAAACTAAGACTAGAGTTTCCTATAGATCTATGGTTGGGTGGTTTAGGGAAATCCCAACAATAGTTGGATATTGATTAGTGGCACTTGGAACATATGAGATCCTTGCACTCTAGATCTTGTGTTTTAAGTTATGAATTCTTAATCCTTGTTTATGCATGATGTTGGTTGTGGAGCCTAATCTTCTTTATTCAGAGATGTTGTTTCAGCCATGTTTGCACCCCATATTTATATGATATGCACATGGACTGTACACTCATCCCAACGAGGGGGTGTGGGGGGGGGCATCACCCTCCGATTGGGGTATGGGGGTAGTGCCCTCATGAAAGAGGGTTCAGGGGAGAAGCCCCCGAAAGAAATTTTATGGGTTGTTTTGTTGGCCAATAGTCTATGGGCATATGGTATTGAGTAGCTCGTGGTATTTTCCCATGGTAATTCCCTTTAAAAGGAATACATTGTAATGCGGTTTTTTAATGTAGTTTCCCCTATATATGGATCTCTAAGGATGGTCGAGGGGATAGGAAACCAAAGAGGTGAACCAAGAGATCCTCGACTCCCAAATGGATGGTTGTCAGGCTAATCAAGCCACTCTTCACTTGATGTTATCTAAGCCCAAGACAACAATGGGGGAGACCCATATCTACTCCCGATAGGAGAGATCAAACCAAGACACGAGATCAAATCAATGGAAGATTAAGTACGTAGGTGTTAGGTATGAAAAAACCTAGATCTATGGATGAAGTCACTAGGTGAGTTATGGGTTGGATCAAGAGGCTTAAGAGATATGAAATTGATCCAATGTAATTACACAAGTGACTTATAAGCTTAGTTAACAGATCCAGGATCGAGGTACCAGCAAATGATAGAAAAATCCACTGCCTTGGGAACTGTGAACAATGCAGGAAGATTAGGAAGAAGATTGGGGCTATCTATTACCTTTTGTATAGACTTGATTGACAGGTATGACAGTATCAAAATACATAAGTCTCGGATAGGGAATCAAACAACGGGAAAATCAGATAGCTCAGTGAATGCATGAGGGTAAGGAGAACGAGTGCCTAGGGATTTGGGTCACAAGGATTCCTCCAAGGGTGACTCCCTTGAGAACACACCTTCGGTTTTCCCTAAGGTAGAAAACCCAGAAATGTTTTTCCACATTGCCAAGTGGTTTGAGCCAAAAAAAATTTCAATTAATTTTAGTGAGGGTTTTAACTGTAAATGAAGATACCAAATGAATTGGAACCCAATAATAAATGAAATAAGAGTAGATCTTACGCAGATAATCTTGTGGATACCTTGATGATGATGATATATACCTTCCCGATCAATTTGGGGAGATTTGAGTGAGTGTCCAATGAGAACCAATTTTCCCAAGGAAGCCAATGCGCCGTGTCTTCCTGCACAACAAAGGTCAATAATATTAGATTTGATTCATCAAGAAAATAAAACTAATGTAACAAAAGACATACCAAGATGAAATCAAAGATCACAATGAAGCTATTGAAAATTCCCAGGTGGTAAAAATGAATCCAAATGAAACAAGTTGAGGAATCCTTGCAAAAACACCCAAGTGAAGTCACCCTCCTATAGACAAGACAATGTTTCCACAAACATATATAGATTCACCACACACTCTCAAATGGTAGGATGCAATAGAATTTCCAATCACCATCTAAGAATATCACTACAAAGAATATCCAAGAAGTGTCTGCAAATAAATATTTATTATTAGAATTCCAAGAGCCAAAGGTCCCCTTACAATCAAAGGCTCTCTCCTTTAAATAGGAAGAAGAGATACCAAAACCCTAACAACTTCTTGAATGGATGGCTAAGAATAAAAGATACATAATTTATATTATACAGTTGATATGAGCTCAACATAAAGTACATGGATTGTTGATGTATATGTAACTTTGGAATGTATTTCACATATGTATATTGTACTCCTATAGATATGGTATTATTCCTCTACACGGAAGTGTCGTCATTTATTTTGTAAGTGTTGTAACTTATACTTGATGGGTTGTTAGACCACCTTGATGGGGTCGGCCCTATACGAGTCATGTGGGTAAAAGGGTTATTAGACCACCTTAGTGGGGGTCGGCCCTATCATCATTATGTTATGTGGTCAAGTTAAGGCCGACCTAGTAAGGTTATTAGGGAAGACAAGTTAGTATATAAATAGAGTGCGGGAGGCACTCTATTTGATCATTCACTTACTCACTCTTACACTCATTAGAGAGTGGCACACTAGTTGAGGAGGAGAAGCTACTGCTAGGAGACTATCTTTTATGCTTGGGTTTTATATCATTGCTCTATCTATTTCTGAGGAAGTTATTGGGATTTTTCACCTTTATGGTTTTCCCCAAGGAAACTCTGTGTGTCTATTGTCTCTTGTGATTGCTTCTTGTGATTGATATGTTGTACATGTTATTCTCTCAGATAAGATCCTAGATCATATTGAATTGATGCTAAAAAATTAACATGGTTTTAGAGCTAACCTGAGAAGAAGACATTGTCCAGTTGCGGAAGCTAGGGATTCTTGTTTTTTGGGTTTCTCTCCACATATATTGAAATGCAGGAGGCTATATTGACTCTCCTCAGCAAGGCGCATCTTTTTGTCGAAACAGAATTCAATTCTGAGCATTTTAAGATTTTGACCTAAAAATCAGGTTTTCCACAAAATGTAGAATTTTTGAAATACGAGACCATGGTTGGATGCTCCTCAGAAAAATTGAAGTTTAGAGCTTTGGATCGAAATTTTTGCTTGGGTGAAGCTCTGGGAAAATGAAACCCTAGTTTGGGGTCCTCTCTAGTGAAGCTGAAAATTAGGGTTTCTGCAAAAGTTGGAATTTCTGAAATTTGAGACCATGGGTGGAAGCTCCTTAGAAAAATCAAAGTTTAGAGATTTGGATTGAACCTTTTGGTTGGGTGAAGCTTCGGGAAAATCAAGCCCTAGTTTGGGGTCGTGTTGAGTGACGCCGAAAATTAGGGTTTCTGCAAAAGTTGGAATTTCTGAAATCTAAGACCATGGCTAGAAGATCCTCTGAAAAATTGAAGTTTAGAGACCAAGATCGAATTTTTTGGTTGGGTGAAGCTCGGGGAAAATCAAACCCTAATTCAGGGTCCTCTCTAGTGAATCGCGAAGTTTCAAAAACAATTTTGAGGGGTGAAACTTTGCAGTTTTCAAATTCTGAGTATACTAGCTTGATCAGCTCATCAAGGGACATGTTTATTCATTTCAGAAGTTTGAAATTCAAAGTTTGAATTTTTAGGGTTTCTCTCACAAACCCTAATCGAGCTCGAGATCCAGTTTTCAACAAATCAAATGGTAAGACCTAAATATGACAAGTATGACTTACAGGTATGTTTTGAAATCTGTTCATGATTAAGTTTATAATATGATTGTCCTCATGTTATTGAGTTTAGTAACAATCTTGTTTAATCTTAGACTTGTCTTATCACCCTAGTAAAAGTGTGAATGCATGATAGAAGACATTCATTGATTAGGGCTATGACACTTATGATTGTATTATGATTGTACTAATGCACTGTGGTGTTGTATGAGGAGAATGTTATCCGCTAACATGAAAGTTACAAATCAAGTTCTAGATCAAGACCATGATGACATGAAGACAAAGACTCATCCATAGTCATGGATCACATATAGGTATGTATAATTTGGTTCTACAATGGTTAAATTATGAGTTATGTAGGTCATTGAAGAGAACAAGAAATTAATAAACATAACTAGCAAATATGATGACCAGGTATGTTTTTCCTTTATCAAGTTAGAATCCTTCCCTATGTAAGGATCTTATACTTTTGTATAATTGATCATGATTACTCATGAAGTTACAAGTTTGAGTAATCTAGGGTTTATGCATATTATGTTCCTTACTTTGATTAATGATATGACTAACCAGAAAAGTCATATATAAATCTTGAATACTAATGCTTATTATCTGTGTTTGAAAAGATCATGACTATACATGCTTAGTATTATTGTGTTTTGACAGTATTAAGATTATACTAATGAATGTATGATTATGTATGAGATCTTGAGGATAACACAATGATGATACTAGTAAGCATGCATAGTGATCGAGGATGGATATAAGTTCAAGGATAGGTAATCCAGGAAGCAAATATCGAGAGGGAGCACACTCCAGTAGTTCCTGCAAGGAAACAAAGATTGAGAGGGAGTCCACCCAACAAACAAACAAAGATAAGTATTTGAATTGTCATTTCTTGTATATTTGATTGTTTAAATAATACTGTTCAATGATGTATATACTTATGTTCCTAGACTTAGGTTGTGTATTATGCATATTAGAATAATTGCATTAATGAACATTATACTACTAATATGCATGTAATGGGTAAGTGGCCTATGGAACTGTACAATATTCCATTGCTACTTATCTAGAATGAAACCTCTTTGCTGACATGTTGGAGTTGTGCACACTCTTAACAATGTTCTGGTAGAGATTATAAGGCATCTAGAAAGTTACAGGATGTGGATAAATGTTCTATTGAAGCATTGGCTAAAATAATTGCATGACTGTATGACATATTTCTTTACATGTAAGAATTTTTTTTGAAAACTATGAGATGTTTCTAATCATGCAATTTAACTTGTATTTTAGGAAAGATTGTATACCATCACCTACAAAAGAAGGACCCTCCTCGAAAGGGGGAGTGATGTGGTCGATAATGAGGATACTTGTATGAATGATGAGGTCGATGATATCAACAATAAGGTTGATAAGTGGTCCTTAGACTTTGTCTAAGTGTACGAGGAGGGATTGTGTCATCCCTAGATGAGGAGGGATTGTATCATTGCTGGACTTCGGTCCCTGAATTGATCCGTAGACATATGTCTCCAAGAAATGGTCCCTAGTGGAGGAGAGGGATTGTATCATCGCTGGACACATGTCCTAAAAGAGATATGTATACATATGTCTCCGAGAAAGTGGTCCCTAGTGGACGTAATAGGACTGCATCGTCCCTGAACATTTAGTTCAAAATGTACATGATAGGACTGCATCGTCCCTAAACGTTTAGTTCAAAATGTACGTGATAGGGTTGCATCATCCCTGAATGTTTAGTTCAAAAGGTACGTGATAGGACTGCATCATCCCTGAATGTTTAGTTCAAAATGTACGTGACAGGACTATATCGTCCCTGAACAGTTGGTTCAAAATGTATGTGATAAATTCTAGATTTGTTCTAGGTCACATCTAGTATGAAAAAGGACTGGCTCTGTGGTGGTAAATCCTAGATTTGTTCTAGGTCACATCCAATATGAAAAAGGACTGTATCTGTGGTGGTAAATCCTAGATTTGTTCTAGGTCACATCCAGTATGAAAAAGGACTAGCTCTGTGGTGGTAAATCCTAGATTTGTTTTAGGTCACATCCAGTATGAAAAAGGATTGGCTCTATGGTGGTAAATCCTAGATTTGATCTAGGTCACATCCAATATGAAAAAGGACTGGCTCTGTGGTGGTAAATCCTAAATTTGATCTAGGTCACATCCAGTATGAAAAATGACTGGCTCCATGGTGGTAAATCCTAGATTTGATCTAGGTCACATCCAGTATGAAAAGGGACTGGCTCCATAGTGGTAAATCCTAGATTTGATCTAGGTCACATCCAGTATGAAAAAGGACTGGCTTTGTGGTGGTAAATCCTAGATTTGATCTAGGTCACATCTAGTATGAATAAGGACTAGCTCTGTGGTGGTAAATCCTAGATTTGATCTAGGTCACGTCCAGTATGAAAAAAGACTAGCACTGTGGTCGGGATTGATCATCCCGCAAGTAGATTAGGATTGTATCATCCTTGGACTTATGTCCTAAAGTGAGAGGGATTGATCATCCCGTAAATGGATCATGTGGGTTGTAGATTATGATGATGTTGATGTACTGCAAGGCCATGGCCACACCTATGGCATCGAACTTGAAGCTTCTGTATGATGTTTCATTTGATCCGGTTGATGTCAATGTGCATCATCAGATGTTTAGATCCTTGATGTGCCTAACGAACACGACACCAGATATTTGCTTTGCGGTGAACACATTGAGCCAGTTTTTGACGGATCCCAGAGGTGTTCACCTGGTTGTTATAAAGCATATTCTGAGGTACCTGAAGGGTACAATTGATTATGGGTCAAGTATGATGCGAATCAAAATTTTAACTTGTAGGGTTATGTTGATTAGGATTGGGAAAGCAGTGTTGCAGAAAGGAAGATCACTTATGGGTGTTGATTCAGTATGGGATTATGTGTGATCTCTTGATTTAACAGGAAGAAATCCTACGTAGCACTGAGTACAACTGAAGCAGAGTATGTTTCAACGGATGAGCAGTTTGCAGATGTGTTGATGAAACCACTAGCTAGAGTGAAGTTCGAGTACTTCAGAGAGATGCTTGGTGTTCTTCAGATTGATGACACTTCGAGGAAGAAGTGATGGACACATTTGCAAGAGCCATTCCAAGCATGGTGAAAGGAGGATCCTTCCCATGGCTATGGATGTAAGCATTGTTTGATGAGCATCAGGACGATGCTCCAGTTACTATTTGTATATGCATCATCTTGGATTCTTGATATGATCAGGTGGATCATGTATTTGTATATGCATGATGTTGGATGCTTGATATGATCAGGTGGATCATGTATTTGTATCAGGTGGATACATTGTATGATCAGGTGGATCATGTATTTGTATATGCATCAGGTGGATACATTGTATGATCAGGTAGATCATGTATGATGACATGTATTAGGTAGATACTTGGTATGCATCAGGTGGATGCATTGTATGATCAGGATGATCATGGATGATGAGCTTCAGGATGTTGCTCCAAATGATATGCATCAGGATGACTATGATGATCACCAGGATGATCATGTGATGATGTACATCAGGATGTTGTATGGTGAGTATTAGGTTGATACTCTGTGGCCATGGACAGGTTGTGCAGATGAGCATATAAGTTGACCTGGGAGATTCGATAGGTTGGGCTGTGTGCCCATAATAAGTCCCGGGATGCTCTTTCGAGGCATTGCTTTGGGAGGACATATAATATGGCCCTTAGAGATCTGATAGGTTGGGTTGTGTGCCCGTAATCAGTCCTGGGATGCTCTTGCCAGGTTTTGTGACACATGTAATAAGTCCTGAGGATTCCACAGTATGGCCAGTGATGATGGAGACCTGTAGGCCGTGGGCCTACATCCAGAATGAAAAAGGGCTAGCTCTGTAGAACTTCCTACGATGAGCAGATTAGAGATTGATTGAGATAGCAATAGCAGTGACGATGACGATGATCCAGAGAAGAAGACTTGTGCTAGCAGATCTATGTCGAGAAATACCTTCCTAGTTAAGAGGGAGTGTTGATGTATATGTAGCTTCATAATGTATTTCACATATGTATATTGTACTCCTATAGAGATGGTATTATTCCTCTATACGGAAGTGTCATCATTTATATTGTAAGTGTCGTAACTTATACTTGATGGGCTGTTAGACCACCTTGATGGGGTTGGCCCTATATGAGTCATGTGGGGAAAAGGGTTATTAGGCCACCTGAGTGGGGGTTAGCCCTGTCAACATTATGTTATGTGGTTAAGTTAAGGATGACCTAGTAAGGTTATTAGGCAAGTCAAGTTAGTGTATAAATAGAGTGCGGGAGGCACTCTATTTGATCATTCACTTACTCACTCTTACACTCATTGGAGAGTGGCACACTAGTGGAGGAGGAGAAGCTGCTGCTAGGAGACTATGTCTTATTCTAGGGTTTTGTATCATTGCTCTATCTATCTCTGAGGAAGTTATTGGGGTTTTTCACCTTTATGGTTTTCCCCAAGGAAACTCTGTGTGTCTATTGTCTCTTGTGATTGCTTCTTGTGATTTATATGCTGTACATGTTATTCTCTCAAATAAGATCCTAGATCATATTGAATTGATGCTAAAAATTTAACATGGATCAACTCAAAATTAAACAATGTCATGGACAAAATCGCCCTAGGGGGACTTCCCACTCCAAGTGATTTGGAAAAAATAACATGGAGCTCATGGTGGCTCTAGGGGGTGACATATAACCTCCCTAGTGTGTCCCCATGGCACAATAATCATCAAATATATCATCTAATTGTGAATTCATGCCCAACAAGGAAAGTCTGGAGCCTCCAAAGGCTCCATAAAACCAAAAAATGTGTCAGAGAAAGATGTGTGGGCCCCACTGACTGCTGTAACTTCCCTAGAGGGTGTGGAAGACATCATACACATCATCAAAACCATTCCTATACAATTTCCTTTCCTCAGAAGCGCAAATCGAATTCCTCTTTAGCCAATTTTACCATTTTTATGCCTCTTTAAATCACCTGAAAAGTATAAAAATGTGTATAACTCAACTCATGTCACCCGGGGCCAAATATGACTGCACCAACATGTCTGAGAATATAGTAATGTAGTAAAAACAAGTGGCTACACTCATCCTCTCTATAGCACCATAGGTGAACCAATCAAATCATTGCACTACTCTGACAAGCCATTTTTAATGGAAAATCTGCATTGAAGTGATAAACTGAGAGAAATCCCAACTGAAACTGCCCGAAACTGAAAACTGACTGTTCCAATGGACTTAGAGAGCCCAAACGCACTAAAGGTTCATACTCATACACCATATGGATGACTGCATAACCATATAATGTCAATACCATGCTTGGACAATATAAAAATAATAATAATCTGCAAATGATCAAAATCATTAAAAGTACTACAGATCACTATCTGAACCTGTAAATGTTGCATGGAGCCATCTGGTGACCAAATAAGGATTAGATATCATCAATAGCTATCATCCAGGGTCTAGCCCATCTCATGTCATGTGGTTGACTTTGGTCAAACTGGGTTTGACCAAGTCAAACTGATCCATAATATGATCCAAACCATAAACATCAAGGTGTTGCAAGTGCATTTGGTTAAAGCATGCTTCATTAATCATTCCAATAGAAATATAAACATAAAGTAATAATTTCACTGGAGATCTAAAACAAGATATTCAAGGTTTTCAATATTAATAATAGCTCAGATTATAACCTCAACACTATACTCACTTCATGGCTGTGATCAATTCGCTAGTAATGGGTGAGGGTTTATAAATGCAAGGCTAGGATAAGGGATCACAGTACTAAGTCAACACTGTGACACTTCAGAAGTGGGAAAGGGGATACATGCTAAAGCATATGTTGGATAAGCAATAATACAGGGTATGGCAGTGTCTCACAAATGGGTACGTTGTGTCAAAAGTGTTTATTCAACCCCGCAGATGTCTACAACTCACATCCAAGTTGATACAGCTCCGCGAAGATATTTTATAGAGCCGCCATGACCAGGTTCCAGGAAACTGTAACTCAAGATTCTAGGGGACACTTAGAATTAGTTGTCCCAAGTTCCATCTCATATCAGAACCCGCAGGATAATGAGGAATAATCATTACAGTATAGGCCAACAGATCATTAGATATAACATAGATTTAACCACTGCTTTTTGGGCCTTTCATTCATTTCCATAGCCTTGATCCGTGTGTGTTGAAAAACACATTCTTTGTAACATCGCCACGAAAACCAAGTTAGAAATTAGAGGAAAATATTTTTTATTTTATTTTTCTCCTTTCTTTTGAAATACTTTCACCATGATTTCTTAATTCTCATTTTATAATCATAAAGAAAACTCATTCAACTTTCACTTAATTGATTTAAAGCTTACATACCTTCCTCCGGTTATACCTTAGCATTTTGAGTAACCAACCGGAATAAATGCACCACTCCGTGGATGTGCATGCACTATCGAGTAGATATTTAAAAAGGTAATAACCTTACCAAGATTTTACCCCAATATTCTATAAGTATCCTTTACATTCCAATAGAAATTATTATCCTTTCTTGCATCACAATATCCTTTCTTGCATCAATAATGTAACAGTTAGTTATCAGAAAGACATGACAATTCATCTATCTCAATCTCAAAACCTCTACCATGTGATAATAGTATTTAAACAACTTCTTCTTTTCACTTAATATATTTATAACAAAATGAAACATTACACTATATCCCATGTTTAACCATAGTAAACTTTCTTCCACAAACTCATAACTGTATAAGTCAAGTCATATGCTTTCTTCTAACTTATCTACATTACTCATAATGAATATTAATACTTATTTGGACAGACTTATGAAAACACTTTTCCCTTTTCCCATCATCATTATAAAGGAACACAAACGCATAAGATACACAAAATACACATAAGGTACATATAAGATCGAGACCAAATATAGGTGGTTCACCCGAAACCCACGGGCTAAGTCCACAAGAACTTGTCACTCATGTAATATTCTTCCAAAAGTTAGGGTTACAATGTGCAACGCAACTGTTGCGAATTCTGCCATCCACTTTATCAAGCCCCTGCCATAGAGGGTGTTAATACAAAACAGAGATACGTGTGTATTTGAACGATGCCCTAAAAGATCAAATGTGTGGGTACCCTACATCCGTTATAACCATCCATCTACAGAAAATACATAACCGCTGTAAGCAACCTAATCTATGCAGAGACTAGGTGTATATAAATACATCAATGCTTGTACAGCGATCAACTCAAACCTATATGTACATATATCATGATTCTATAGCCAGGGTTTCATCTCAGTTATGACGCCCATGATTTGTAGTGATAAAGATATAGTTAAAATAACTCTGCACACTTCAGCATAGCTGAGCTCATATCTAGCTATATGCCAACGCTTTAACTACCCGATCAGATCTGTTCATACCGAACAGAGATCACTTCCCAAAGAAAGCAAACTCGGATAAATCGCTTTCTCTACAACTATGCAGAGATTGAAAAATATATCAAAACATAATAAACAGGGATCACATCATAACGCAAGTAAATACTCAGAGAAAACGCATTCTCTATATTACTGTGAGCGAATCGAAATATACAGAAGTCGAGATTACTAGCATTTTCTGAATGAAGGTTTGTAGAGGTATAGATATCCTAACCTTGCCTATATATGAACTTATAACTAAGGAAGAAACCCGATTTTGGAATCGGCTTGTTAAGAACCACTCCTCAACAAGCAGTAAACACAATCGATTCGATTGCACAAGCATAGATCCTACTCGGTAGCAATAATAAATAGCAGCATATTTCAAATTCTCAATGTAAAAGGAAGCGATCCAACACGGTTTCCAACCCAGCAAAAGAGAAATAGTTCGTGGTAGTGATTACACATCGAGATCGGCGTAAAGGTCAAAGGCAATGGATCATAACTGAACCTAGATGACCCCACATTTATACAGAACTAAAAATCAGGTTTAAAGGGATATGGAACAACATTTAGCAGAGGCAACGGATCATACTGAAACTAGATGACCCAATATTTATACGGAGCTAAAACTCGGATCTGATAAAATATAACTCTACGTTTAATATCTGAACGAAACAAGCAGATAATACAAACAAACACGTTAGCAAGGAAGCTTCAGCGTTTAACATCTGAACTACTCATATCTGATAACACAAGTCATTATGCGTATCTAATATGATATGCTACTAATAACCTAGTCTGTCACTAAATCACCACAATTGTGCATGAGATACAAATACAATATCACTCAGCAAAGAAGTCAACAGAAACTCAAAATACGATTACAACCCAGAGCAAAAACCCAGAGATCTAAAACATGCCTGGATCAAATATTTCTCTTAAGGTTGCGATGTCTCTCACCAAAGATATGTGTAGAGTTCCACGCGGGTACTGGACTGGATTTCTCTTATGGTTGCGAAAACCACCACAAAGATTATTGCCGAACTCCTTTGTAAATCCTGGATCTCGATAGTGAGTGCAAGGGAGAGTGCGAGCCCCTCTGGCTGCGATTTTCTTCCAATATAACAGAACAGATCGTGCCCCTTCCTCATGTTGTCCGCCCAATCTTAGAGAGATCTTCACTCCACTTGGAAATCGATATCTCTAAAAATTAGGCGGGGGTGATGGCAAATGGAGGTTTGTAAGGTTTGTTACCCATTTTTTTTTTTTTTTGGAGACAAACTCGAGCTTTAGTGTCAATATATATTTGGTGAATCTAACCACTAGCACTTTAAGAGAACCAAGTGTCAGTTTTTTCTAAAGCTTGGTATCTATCGGGTAGACAAACACCCTTAAGTTTCTCGGCGGGACCAAAAGAGTCCAATGCATTCTTAGCCTTACTTCCTAGTGGTTAACACAATCATCTTTCCTTTATATATAACGTATATATATATACATAAATATATAAATGCCTATCTCTAATAATTCTTGATCTAGTTGTTATCACAGCTCTTCTTTAATAATTATCGAACTAGATATTACCACAATTCATGCCTTTTATCCTCCCCGTATATATATATAACATATATATATATATATATATATATATATATTCGTACACATGTATATTTCTAGTTGTTGTCACAACTTTTTTACTCATCTATCATATATGTGTATATATATATGGTAAGTATCTAACTTTAATATGCTAGATCGTTTACTTTTCTCTAAGGGTAAAGTTAGGTGATTTAGTCATGTTATTATGTCCATATGTATATATATTATAGATATGGGATTCTTTCCTCATGGTGGACTTTCAGTATGTACATGTAGGACCAGGATAATTTCCTCCTACTTGAGCTTACCACAGTTTATGATAATTATGTGTGAACATAATTTGAGCTTCTTTGTAAGAGGGGTAGTTCCAATAAACTTTCGCGGATGGAAAGAATCACCTCATCGTTTAGTTTATGTTAGACCCTTTTTTTGGTGGCTTCTTCAAAAAAAAATAGAGTGAACGTCATTAGTTCCTCATCCGGAAATGTCTAACAAAACTAGAACTCTTGCGACTTCCTAGCCATCTCACCTTTCCCCTTGAAGGGTTCAGCTACTTATCGTTTTAGTCCCGTAATTTACAATAACATTAAAACTTAGAAGAATATCATAATGGTACTTTCAAGGTCCACCGGTGGGGCCTTGGCCTTGAGCTCCTCACCAGGGCCTCCTATATTACAATATACACATTTTTTCTTAAATCTGATAAGGATAAAAGAAGGGATATTACATCCTCCTCCCCTTAAAAATAACACCGTCCTCGGTGTTCATTATTTTCACCAGTTTGTCCTCTCTTTTGTAGTCAACCTTTGTCATTTCTGTTTGTCCTCCTTCGCGCTTTCATGACTTTTTTTTTAAGTCCCTCTTGATCACATCTGCATTTTTCACTACACAACCGGAATTCAAAGAACCGTAAAAACTTATCATCAATTCCATAATCAAACTCATAAATATAAACAATGAGCCATTTTATTACATCATATCATTTGCAATTCATGGAATATCTTTAGTCTTTTTGTGCTTTTATTATCACAAACACACTTAAATCCAATGCTCTAAGAATTGTATACTGTTTAATTTAATCAACACATCAATCCTTTGATCCAGGAAATTCTTTCCTAACACCCAAGTGCTCACGCAGCAATCCTTTCGGAGATTTCTTGCCTAACACCACAGTGCTCACACAGCAATACTTTCTCCCATGCATACTAAGCAGCGTCCTGCCTCCCGCATATGCATTTTATTATAGTTTGCCTAGGTCTTTACAGCCTGCTGATTCATTCGAGAATCCTGGCAGCTATCAACTCCCTGATTTCCAGGGAGTGTTTTAGTGCCCTTAACGCACTCTTACATAATTTCCCTCAAGCCTTCTCGCTTGAATCCCGGAATTTATTTCCCCTCAATCCTCCTCACTTGAGTCTAGGAAAATCTCTTTCAAATTATCGATTGTTTCATCATATTACTTTTCGTAACCTTACGATTACTCTGACGAATTTAGTTCTAGTTCTTTATTCAACAATAATTATAAAAATTTAAGAATACACAACAGTTATGATGTGGATCTTAAATCCTCACCTCCTTACCATGCATAATATATTACGCTCTTCCAACAATTTTCACCGAGTTTTGACGATCTGCCAAATCCCCTTGTCAGTATAACAATATCCAATTTGTATGAAATATAATAATCAGAATATTAACTTTTATAAAACAATATCTATACATGATCACTTAACCTCAATCTTATCCTCCACCATTTTAAACACAGTATTAGTTTACTTGTACAGCTTTTTCCGCACATGTTAATACCATGTAAGTAATGACAATTTATAATTGCATACCTTTATACATACCTTTATGAAGGTGACGACACATATCTTTATTGTATGATGCCCATATGCCGAGGTAGAGGCTCACTTCTATTTACACATATTAGTATTATACTCAACATCTTGTGAAATCCATAACCAAACTGAAATAGGTAGTCAAAGTAAGGTATACGTTTATCTCATAAATCTAAAATACAAACCTTTATAACACCCACTCAAATATCCCAACATCCATAGTAGAGATCACTTACTAAGGAGTATATATAATGAGCTCATGTATTTTCATCACATACATCTTGTTAACTAAATAGAATGCACATGTGTACTTTTAAGTAATTTTGACCATCTTCCTTTTGTTGAACTAACTAGCAAGGTTACAAACCAACTCCATTATTACACATTAGTATTGCATCTTTTATCCTATACAATTATATATTAATCGAAATTGGTTAGTAAGGAGACTACTAACAATTATCCTCTTTTAAAATCTGACAATTTCCTAGTCATAGAAGATTTTTCACTAGCTCAATTTATTACCTTTATTTAAGGGAATAAGATACATTAGTCCATCAAGACTATACTTCTTGTGGCCTATTAGATGGCATAAGAAATAAACCTGTAATTCCTAGTTGAAATTTCTTAGAGAACAAGATCTTCAATATCAACAATAATTATTCTTACTTCATGACTAGGAGAATATATATAACAGTGACATACTTATTCACGTTTGCTCCTCCTGCATCGTGCATTATTACATAATTTGCATATTCTTTAACCAATAACAAATGAATATGAATGAGAATTTTAGAGGAGTTTTGATATCATCAAAAAAAAAAAAAAAAAAAAAAAAGGCCATTGATCTGAAAAATTAGAGTCCCCTACCCATGCCCTGTGCCACTGGAAGACTACAGACAAGGAGCTTTTCCTTTTCAATTGAACCTCATTTAATTCCAAATCAAATGAGACATTTTTTTTTTTTTAAACCAAGAAACTTTTTCATGAACCTTACCTTGGCACCTGATATTATAGTCTCAACAACCTAATAATCTCATAACCTTTCTATGAGATTGAGACACACTTTATCATTCGAATTTCAAAGTTCTGAGTTGTATTTAAGCAAGGCACAATTTGCATAACGACTGGTATGTCTCTTAAAATATTCGTAACTCTCATTTAATTTCAATATTTTGAGTCAAAATCTAAATATGTGGAAAAGGCATAGAGTCTGTTTTGTATAGATGGATGGTCACATAGACAAACTAGTGCCTTAAAATTGGTCATTTGCTAGTATTAAATCTTTTGAATAGACTCAAATGATAATTTAACCGAATCCTAACATTTCAGGACTGTAGATGACTTTGAAGGAGACAATATTTCACACTATAATTGTATTTAACATGCAAGCCTCAAATTTCCAGGTAGACGGGCTGAGCATTTATCTATTCAAAATTGCACTTCTGGTTTAAAGAGTTCGCACAGTCAAACATATCATACTACACTTGTCTACTTCACAGACAATAATATTATTTGCTTAAAATAAAAAAAAATAAAAAATAAAAAAGGAAACCTTTGCAATATATGCCCAACCTTAAGGCGACAGAATCTACATGGGGATTTCATGCTATTTCAAGAATTCTTTTGCTAATTAGGACTTGGGAAGTTTAACTCTAATCCTCCATTGAATTACGACAACCCTGAGACCTACAAATTTTTGTATGAACTCTTTCTAACAATGGATCTGAATACTTTCTAATTTCAATTCTTCGATGTAAACATTTGTATTGGTTGTTATTTTCATTTGCATGGTTTTCAACTGGACTGCTATGCCGAGTTCGTGCTGAAACGATTTCAACAATAGGTCCTAACAAAAGGAATTTCCACACATGCTTTTGGGTTTGAATTCCAAGCTCATAACAAAGTTCAAAATTCCGAGATTTTGAATTCGATCATTGGATGAATATTTAATCCACTTAAACCCTACATATCGAACTGGATATCACCCAATCCAATGAAAATTTGTGAGTTAAATAACAAGGGCACCATCAAGCAATAAAATAATTTAAAACCAACAACTCAAACACGACAGTGAATCTTATCATGCAGAATTAATACTGACCACCATTTCGAATTTAAATAAAATACCAATACCAAACCATCTATATCTTCATACAAGGAGTAGGGAGAGGGAGAGTGCAAGTAGAAAGCCAGTCGAATAGAGACAGAAAAAAAACTACTTTACCAGCAAAATATTTGATATGAGCTTTGCTATCAATCAACATACCTTTTGATTCCTCGACGGCCTTTACTTTTTAGCAGTAGAACGGTCACACTCTATAATGCGAACCTCAAGCAATGGAGAGGATAATTTGCAATCCAAGGCGATCTGTGAGTTACCTCCTGCCCAGCTTGAACTGCCCATTTACTTATTTTCAAATGGAGTCCCTCACCTGATTCATCAAACTCATTTCTTCATGTTGAGCCCACTATAGGCCCGAGTGCTGTAACATGCGCTCTGATACCATATGTAACATCGCCACGAAAACCAAGTTAGAAATTAGAGGAAAATATTTTTTATTTTATTTTTCTCCTTTCTTTTGAAATACTTTCACCATGATTTCTTAATTCTCATTTTATAATCATAAAGAAAACTCATTCAACTTTCACTTAATTGATTTAAAGCTTACATACCTTCCTCCGGTTATACCTTAGCATTTTGAGTAACCAACCGGAATAAATGCACCACTCCGTGGATGTGCATGCACTATCGAGTAGATATTTAAAAGGTAATAACCTTACCAAGATTTTACCCCAATATTCTATAAGTATCCTTTACATTCCAATAGAAATTATTATCCTTTCTTGCATCACAATATCCTTTCTTGCATCAATAATGTAACAGTTAGTTATCAAAAAGACATGACAATTCATCTATCTCAATCTCAAAACCTCTACCATGTGATAACAGTATTTAAACAACTTCTTCTTTTCACTTAATATATTTATAACAAAATGAAACATTACACTATATCCCATGTTTAACCATAGTAAACTTTCTTCCACAAACTCATAACTGTATAAGTCAAGTCATATGCTTTCTTCTAACTTATCTACATTACTCATAATGAATATTAATACTTATTTGGACAGACTTATGAAAACACTTTTCCCTTTTCCCATCATCATTATAAAGGAACACAAACGCATAAGATACACAAAATACACATAAGGTACATATAAGATCGAGACCAAATATAGGTGGTTCACCCGAAACCCACGGGCTAAGTCCACAAGAACTTGTCACTCATGTAATATTCTTCCAAAAGTTAGGGTTACAATGTGCAATGCAACTGTTGCGAATTCTGCCATCCACTTTATCAAGCCCCTGCCATAGAGGGTGTTAATACAAAACAGAGATACGTGTGTATTTGAACGATGCCCTAAAAGATCAAATGTGTGGGTACCCTACATCCGTTATAACCATCCATCTACAGAAAATACATAACCGCTGTAAGCAACCTAATCTATGCAGAGACTAGGTGTATATAAATACATCAATGCTTGTACAGCGATCAACTCAGACCTATATGTACATATATCATGATTCTATAGCCAGGGTTTCATCTTAGTTATGACGCCCATGATTTGTAGTGATAAAGATATAGTTAAAATAACTCTGCACACTTCAGCATAGCTGAGCTCATATCTAGCTATATGCCAACGCTTTAACTACCCGATCAGATCTGTTCATACCGAACAGAGATCACTTCCCAAAGAAAGCAAACTCGGATAAATCGCTTTCTCTACAACTATGCAGAGATTGAAAAATATATCAAAACATAATAAACAGGGATCACATCATAACGCAAGTAAATACTCAAAGAAAACGCATTCTCTATATTACTGTGAGCGAATCGAAATATACAGAAGTCGAGATTACTAGCATTTTCTGAATGAAGGTTTGTAGAGGTATAGATATCCTAACCTTGCCTATATATGAACTTATAACTAAGGAACAAACCCGATTTTGGAATCGGCTTGTTAAGAACCACTCCTCAACAAGCAGTAAACACAATCGATTCGATTGCACAAGCATAGATCCTACTCGGTAGCAATAATAAATAGCAGCATATTTCAAATTCTCAATGTAAAAGGAAGCGATCCAACACGGTTTCCAACCCAGCAAAAGAGAAATAGTTCGTGGTAGTGATTACACATCGAGATCGGCGTAAAGGTCAAAGGCAATGGATCATAACTGAACCTAGATGACCCCACATTTATACAGAACTAAAACTCAGGTTTAAAGGGATATGGAACAACATTTAGCAGAGGCAACGGATCATACTGAAACTAGATGACCCAATATTTATACGGAGCTAAAACTCGGATCTGATAAAATATAACTCTACGTTTTAATATCTGAACGAAACAAGCAGATAATACAAACAAACACGTTAGCAAGGAAGCTTCAGCGTTTAACATCTGAACTACTCATATCTGATAACACAAGTCATTATGCGTATCTAATATGATATGCTACTAATAACCTAGTCTGTCACTAAATCACCACAATTGTGCATGAGATACAAATACAATATCACTCAGCAAAGAAGTCAACAGAAACTCAAAATACGATTACAACCCAGAGCAAAAACCCAGAGATCTAAAACATGCCTGGATCAAATATTTCTCTTAAGGTTGCGATGTCTCTCACCAAAGATATGTGTAGAGTTCCACGCGGGTACTGGACTGGATTTCTCTTATGGTTGCGAAAACCACCACAAAGATTATTGCCGAACTCCTTTGTAAATCCTGGATCTCGATAGTGAGTGCAAGGGAGAGTGCGAGCCCCTCTGGCTGCGATTTTCTTCCAATATAACAGAACAGATCGTGCCCCTTCCTCATGTTGTCCGCCCAATCTTAGAGAGATCTTCACTCCACTTGGAAATCAATATCTCTAAAAATTAGGCGGGGGGTGATGGCAAATGGAGGTTTGTAAGGTTTGTTACCCGTTTTTTTTTTTTTTTTGGAGACAAACTCGAGATTTAGTGTCAATATATATTTGGTGAATCTAACCACTAGCACTTTAAGAAAACCAAGTGTCAGTTTTTTCTAAAGCTTGGTATCTATCGGGTAGACAAACACCCTTAAGTTTCTCGGCGGGACCAAAAGAGTCCAATGCATTCTTAGCCTTACTTCCTAGTGGTTAACACAATCATCTTTCCTTTATATATAACGTATATATATATATAAATATATAAATGCCTATCTCTAATAATTCTTGATCTAGTTGTTATCACAGCTCTTCTTTAATAATTATCGAACTAGATATTACCACAATTCATGCCTTTTATCCTCCCCGTATATATATATAACATATATATATATATAAATTCGTACACATGTATATTTCTAGTTGTTGTCACAACTTTTTTACTCATCTATCATATATGTGTATATATATATGGTAAGTATCTAACTTTAATATGCTAGATCGTTTACTTTTCTCTAAGGGTAAAGTTAGGTGATTTACTCATGTTATTATGTCCATATGTATATATATTATAGATATGGGATTCTTTCCTCATGGTGGACTTTCAGTATGTACATGTAGGACCAGGATAATTTCCTCCTACTTGAGCTTACCACAGTTTATGATAATTATGTGTGAACATAATTTGAGCTTCTTTGTAAGAGGGGTAGTTCCAATAAACTTTCGCGGATGGAAAGAATCACCTCATCGTTTAGTTTATGTTAGACCCTTTTTTTGGTGGCTTCTTCAAAAAAAAATAGAGTGAACGTCATTAGTTCCTCATCCGGAAATGTCTAACAAAACTAGAACTCTTGCGACTTCCTAGCCATCTCACCTTTCCCCTTGAAGGGTTCAGCTACTTATCGTTTTAGTCCCGTAATTTACAATAACATTAAAACTTAGAAGAATATCATAATGGTACTTTCAAGGTCCACCGGTGGGGCCTTGGCCTTGAGCTCCTCACCAGGGCCTCCTATATTACAATATACACATTTTTTCTTAAATCTGATAAGGATAAAAGAAGGGATATTACATCCTCCTCCCCTTAAAAATAACACCGTCCTCGGTGTTCATTATTTTCACCAGTTTGTCCTCTCTTTTGTAGTCAACCTTTGTCATTTCTGTTTGTCCTCCTTCGCGCTTTCATGACTTTTTTTTTAAGTCCCTCTTGATCACATCTGCATTTTTCACTACACAACCGGAATTCAAAGAACCGTAAAAACTTATCATCAATTCCATAATCAAACTCATAAATATAAACAATGAGCCATTTTATTGCATCATATCATTTGCAATTCATGGAATATCTTTAGTCTTTTTGTGCTTTTATTATCACAAACACACTTAAATCCAATGCTCTAAGAATTGTATACTGTTTAATTTAATCAACACATCAATCCTTTGATCCAGGAAATTCTTTCCTAACACCCAAGTGCTCACGCAGCAATCCTTTCGGAGATTTCTTGCCTAACACCACAGTGCTCACACAGCAATACTTTCTCCCATGCATACTAAGCAGCGTCCTGCCTCCCGCATATGCATTTTATTATAGTTTGCCTAGGTCTTTACAGCCTGCTGATTCATTCGAGAATCCTGGCAGCTATCAACTCCCTGATTTCCAGGGAGTGTTTTAGTGCCCTTAACGCACTCTTACATAATTTCCCTCAAGCCTTCTCGCTTGAATCCCGGAATTTATTTCCCCTCAATCCTCCTCGCTTGAGTCTAGGAAAATCTCTTTCAAATTATCGATTGTTTCATCATATTACTTTTCGTAACCTTACGATTACTCTGACGAATTTAGTTCTAGTTCTTTATTCAACAATAATTATAAAAATTTAAGAATACACAACAGTTATGATGTGGATCTTAAATCCTCACCTCCTTACCATGCATAATATATTACGCTCTTCCAACAATTTTCACCGAGTTTTGACGATCTGCCAAATCCCCTTGTCAGTATAACAATATCCAATTTGTATGAAATATAATAATCAGAATATTAACTTTTATAAAACAATATCTATACATGATCACTTAACCTCAATCTTATCCTCCACCATTTTAAACACAGTATTAGTTTACTTGTACAGCTTTTTCCGCACATGTTAATACCATGTAAGTAATGACAATTTATAATTGCATACCTTTATACATACCTTTATGAAGGTGACGACACATATCTTTATTGTATGATGCCCATATGCCGAGGTAGAGGCTCACTTCTATTTACACATATTAGTATTATACTCAACATCTTGTGAAATCCATAACCAAACTGAAATAGGTAGTCAAAGTAAGGTATACGTTTATCTCATAAATCTAAAATACAAACCTTTATAACACCCACTCAAATATCCCAACATCCATAGTAGAGATCACTTACTAAGGAGTATATATAATGAGCTCATGTATTTTCATCACATACATCTTGTTAACTAAATAGAATGCACATGTGTACTTTTAAGTAATTTTGACCATCTTCCTTTTGTTGAACTAACTAGCAAGGTTACAAACCAACTCCATTATTACACATTAGTATTGCATCTTTTATCCTATACAATTATATATTAATCGAAATTGGTTAGTAAGGAGACTACTAACAATTATCCTCTTTTAAAATCTGACAATTTCCTAGTCATAGAAGATTTTTCACTAGCTCAATTTATTACCTTTATTTAAGGGAATAAGATACATTAGTCCATCAAGAATATACTTCTTGTGGCCTATTAGATGGCATAAGAAATAAACCTGTAATTCCTAGTTGAAATTTCTTAGAGAACAAGATCTTCAATATCAACAATAATTATTCTTACTTCATGACTAGGAGAATATATATAACAGTGACATACTTATTCACGTTTGCTCCTCCTGCATCGTGCATTATTACATAATTTGCATATTCTTTAACCAATAACAAATGAATATGAATGAGAATTTTAGAGGAGTTTTGATATCATCAAAAAAAAAAAAAAAGAAAAAAAAAAAAGGCCATTGATCTGAAAAATTAGAGTCCCCTACCCATGCCCTGTGCCACTGGAAGACTACAGACAAGGAGCTTTTCCTTTTCAATTGAACCTCATTTAATTCCAAATCAAATGAGACATTTTTTTTTTTTTAAACCAAGAAACTTTTTCATGAACCTTACCTTGGCACCTGATATTATAGTCTCAACAACCTAATAATCTCATAACCTTTCTATGAGATTGAGACACACTTTATCATTCGAATTTCAAAGTTCTGAGTTGTATTTAAGCAAGGCACAATTTGCATAACGACTGGTATGTCTCTTAAAATATTCGTAACTCTCATTTAATTTCAATATTTTGAGTCAAAATCTAAATATGTGGCAAAGGCATAGAGTCTGTTTTGTATAGATGGATGGTCACATAGACAAACTAGTGCCTTAAAATTGGTCATTTGCTAGTATTAAATCTTTTGAATAGACTCAAATGATAATTTAACCGAATCCTAACATTTCAGGACTGTAGATGACTTTGAAGGAGACAATATTTCACACTATAATTGTATTTAACATGCAAGCCTCAAATTTCCAGGTAGACGGGCTGAGCATTTATCTATTCAAAATTGCACTTCTGGTTTAAAGAGTTCGCACAGTCAAACATATCATACTACACTTGTCTACTTCACAGACAATAATATTATTTGCTTAAAATAAAAAAAAATAAAAAATAAAAAAGGAAACCTTTGCAATATATGCCCAACCTTAAGGCGACAGAATCTACATGGGGATTTCATGCTATTTCAAGAATTCTTTTGCTAATTAGGACTTGGGAAGTTTAACTCTAATCCTCCATTGAATTACGACAACCCTGAGACCTACAAATTTTTGTATGAACTCTTTCTAACAATGGATCTGAATACTTTCTAATTTCAATTCTTCGATGTAAACATTTGTATTGGTTGTTATTTTCATTTGCATGGTTTTCAACTGGACTGCTATGCCGAGTTCGTGCTGAAACGATTTCAACAATAGGTCCTAACAAAAGGAATTTCCACACATGCTTTTGGGTTTGAATTCCAAGCTCATAACAAAGTTCAAAATTCCGAGATTTTGAATTCGATCATTGGATGAATATTTAATCCACTTAAACCCTACATATCGAACTGGATATCACCCAATCCAATGAAAATTTGTGAGTTAAATAACAAGGGCACCATCAAGCAATAAAATAATTTAAAACCAACAACTCAAACACGACAGTGAATCTTATCATGCAGAATTAATACTGACCACCATTTCGAATTTAAATAAAATACCAATACCAAACCATCTATATCTTCATACAAGGAGTAGGGAGAGGGAGAGTGCAAGTAGAAAGCCAGTCGAATAGAGACAGAAAAAAAACTACTTTACCAGCAAAATATTTGATATGAGCTTTGCTATCAATCAACATACCTTTTGATTCCTCGACGGCCTTTACTTTTTAGCAGTAGAACGGTCACACTCTATAATGCGAACCTCAAGCAATGGAGAGGATAATTTGCAATCCAAGGCGATCTGTGAGTTACCTCCTGCCCAGCTTGAACTGCCCATTTACTTATTTTCAAATGGAGTCCCTCACCTGATTCATCAAACTCATTTCTTCATGTTGAGCCCACTATAGGCCCGAGTGCTGTAACATGCGCTCTGATACCATATGTAACATCGCCACGAAAACCAAGTTAGAAATTAGAGGAAAATATTTTTTATTTTATTTTTCTCCTTTCTTTTGAAATACTTTCACCATGATTTCTTAATTCTCATTTTATAATCATAAAGAAAACTCATTCAACTTTCACTTAATTGATTTAAAGCTTACATACCTTCCTCCGGTTATACCTTAGCATTTTGAGTAACCAACCGGAATAAATGCACCACTCCGTGGATGTGCATGCACTATCGAGTAGATATTTAAAAGGTAATAACCTTACCAAGATTTTACCCCAATATTCTATAAGTATCCTTTACATTCCAATAGAAATTATTATCCTTTCTTGCATCACAATATCCTTTCTTGCATCAATAATGTAACAGTTAGTTATCAAAAAGACATGACAATTCATCTATCTCAATCTCAAAACCTCTACCATGTGATAATAGTATTTAAGTAACTTCTTCTTTTCACTTAATATATTTATAACAAAATGAAACATTACACTATATCCCATGTTTAACCATAGTAAACTTTCTTCCACAAACTCATAACTGTATAAGTCAAGTCATATGCTTTCTTCTAACTTATCTACATTACTCATAATGAATATTAATACTTATTTGGACAGACTTATGAAAACACTTTTCCCTTTTCCCATCATCATTATAAAGGAACACAAACGCATAAGATACACAAAATACACATAAGGTACATATAAGATCGAGACCAAATATAGGTGGTTCACCCGAAACCCACGGGCTAAGTCCACAAGAACTTGTCACTCATGTAATATTCTTCCAAAAGTTAGGGTTACAATGTGCAACGCAACTGTTGCGAATTCTGCCATCCACTTTATCAAGCCCCTGCCATAGAGGGTGTTAATACAAAACAGAGATACGTGTGTATTTGAACGATGCCCTAAAAGATCAAATGTGTGGGTACCCTACATCCGTTATAACCATCCATCTACAGAAAATACATAACCGCTGTAAGCAACCTAATCTATGCAGAGACTAGGTGTATATAAATACATCAATGCTTGTACAGCGATCAACTCAGACCTATATGTACATATATCATGATTCTATAGCCAGGGTTTCATCTCAGTTATGACGCCCATGATTTGTAGTGATAAAGATATAGTTAAAATAACTCTGCACACTTCAGCATAGCTGAGCTCATATCTAGCTATATGCCAACGCTTTAACTACCCGATCAGATCTGTTCATACCGAACAGAGATCACTTCCCAAAGAAAGCAAACTCGGATAAATCGCTTTCTCTACAACTATGCAGAGATTGAAAAATATATCAAAACATAATAAACATGGATCACATCATAACGCAAGTAAATACTCAAAGAAAACGCATTCTCTATATTACTGTGAGCGAATCGAAATATACAGAAGTCGAGATTACTAGCATTTTCTGAATGAAGGTTTGTAGAGGTATAGATATCCTAACCTTGCCTATATATGAACTTATAACTAAGGAAGAAACCCGATTTTGGAATCGGCTTGTTAAGAACCACTCCTCAACAAGCAGTAAACACAATCGATTCGATTGCACAAGCATAGATCCTACTCGGTAGCAATAATAAATAGCAGCATATTTCAAATTCTCAATGTAAAAGGAAGCGATCCAACACGGTTTCCAACCCAGCAAAAGAGAAATAGTTCGTGGTAGTGATTACACATCGAGATCGGCGTAAAGGTCAAAGGCAATGGATCATAACTGAACCTAGATGACCCCACATTTATACAGAACTAAAACTCAGGTTTAAAGGGATATGGAACAACATTTAGCAGAGGCAACGGATCATACTGAAACTAGATTACCCAATATTTATACGGAGCTAAAACTCGGATCTGATAAAATATAACTCTACGTTTTAATATCCGAACGAAACAAGCAGATAATACAAACAAACACGTTAGCAAGGAAGCTTCAGCGTTTAACATCTGAACTACTCATATCTGATAACACAAGTCATTATGCGTATCTAATATGATATGCTACTAATAACCTAGTCTGTCACTAAATCACCACAATTGTGCATGAGATACAAATACAATATCACTCAGCAAAGAAGTCAACAGAAACTCAAAATATGATTACAACCCAGAGCAAAAACCCAGAGATCTAAAACATGCCTGGATCAAATATTTCTCTTAAGGTTGCGATGTCTCTCACCAAAGATATGTGTAGAGTTCCACGCGGGTACTGGACTGGATTTCTCTTATGGTTGCGAAAACCACCACAAAGATTATTGCCGAACTCCTTTGTAAATCCTGGATCTCGATAGTGAGTGCAAGGGAGAGTGCGAGCCCCTCTGGCTGCGATTTTCTTCCAATATAACAGAACAGATCGTGCCCCTTCCTCATGTTGTCCGCCCAATCTTAGAGAGATCTTCACTCCACTTGGAAATCAATATCTCTAAAAATTAGGCAGGGGTGATGGCAAATGGAGGTTTGTAAGGTTTGTTACCCGTTTTTTTTTTTTTTTGGAGACAAACTCGAGATTTAGTGTCAATATATATTTGGTGAATCTAACCACTAGCACTTTAAGAGAACCAAGTGTCAGTTTTTTCTAAATCTTGGTATCTATCGGGTAGACAAACACCCTTAAGTTTCTCGGCGGGACCAAAAGAGTCCAATGCATTCTTAGCCTTACTTCCTAGTGGTTAACACAATCATCTTTCCTTTATATATAACGTATATATATATATAAATATATAAATGCCTATCTCTAATAATTCTTGATCTAGTTGTTATCACAGCTCTTCTTTAATAATTATCGAACTAGATATTACCACAATTCATGCCTTTTATCCTCCCCGTATATATATATAACATATATATATATATAAATTCGTACACATGTATATTTCTAGTTGTTGTCACAACTTTTTTACTCATCTATCATATATGTGTATATATATATGGTTAGTATCTAACTTTAATATGCTAGATCGTTTACTTTTCTATAAGGGTAAAGTTAGGTGATTTACTCATGTTATTATGTCCATATGTATATATATTATAGATATGGGATTCTTTCCTCATGGTGGACTTTCAGTATGTACATGTAGGACCAGGATAATTTCCTCCTACTTGAGCTTACCACAGTTTATGATAATTATGTGTGAGCATAATTTGAGCTTCTTTGTAAGAGGGGTAGTTCCAATAAACTTTCGCGGATGGAAAGAATCACCTCATCGTTTAGTTTATGTTAGACCCTTTTTTTGGTGGCTTCTTCAAAAAAAAATAGAGTGAACGTCATTAGTTCCTCATCCGGAAATGTCTAACAAAACTAGAACTCTTGCGACTTCCTAGCCATCTCACCTTTCCCCTTGAAGGGTTCAGCTACTTATCGTTTTAGTCCCGTAATTTACAATAACATTAAAACTTAGAAGAATATCATAATGGTACTTTCAAGGTCCACCGGTGGGGCCTTGGCCTTGAGCTCCTCACCAGGGCCTCCTATATTACAATATACACATTTTTTCTTAAATCTGATAAGGATAAAAGAAGGGATATTACATTCTTGGATTTACATTTATTAGGCTTTTTGATCCATGTGTGTTGAGAAACACATTCTTGGATTTTACATTTATTTCACATGGCCTTTCATTCACGTGTGTTGAAAAAAAAAACACATTCTATAATGGGCTTTCGTTTAAAATATACAATAAAGTTTCCAGATACATGTAATGATGTTAGTACTATCTGTTTCAGGTCTATTCAACACAACCTAGGCAACTCAGAGCCGAGACATGATACAACAAGGCAAGCTCATCCAACAAATAGGATAAAGTGTGGGAAATTCCTCCATGTCATAAGTCAAGTAGTAAGTCAAGGTAAAACAACAACTGGAAGGTAATGGATGGATGGAGATAGTGAAATGATGCCAACACTAGCAAGCCAAACAATGGTGGGAATGATCACCTCCATTCCCCTAGGAGGGTGAAACCAATGAGTATAGACAAGAATTCCTATCATCTAAGAAGGACACTAGATAAGTACATAATAAAAACCAAGTCCAATATATATATGATTGCTAGATCATGACACTAAATGCTACAACATGCTACTAGAATTACCAAGAAAGCAATATAAACAAATACACAAGATAATACCTGATGGACCATATACCTGTGCAAAGCATTTGAACTATTATCTGTCAACTGAGAATGTGCTGCTGCAACTCTAGGAAAAGCATATTGCTCTGTATGGAAAAATGGATACATCGGTCATCAAATCTGAGTTTCCTGAGACTCAGTCATGGAAAAGGAATATACTATTGCTCATCATCATAGCAGTGAACCATAAATAGATGCTCATCTCAAGCATCTCAGTGTAAAGGACTCGATGAAAAATATGCTAGAATCTAAAATAAATATATGGTATCCCTAAGTACTATAAATGTGATAACATCTAGCTCTAGCTGGGACAAGTGCTTAGCTGAATAGAGCACTTGAGAACCTCAAAATATCTGGTACTCAACACTCTGCTACCTATATCCTCCATCAATGCACTCTAGCTCTGGATCAGCTACAAAATGTACCTGCTATCTGCAAAATGTCCAGAGCTATACCAAACTCCCAGACCGGTCGTCAGAAAAATGCATGTATATACATAAATCTCAAAAATTAAAAAGTACTCACAATAAAGTGCAGAAAATAGAAACTAATCTACTAGCATCACTTCAAATTTTATTTGTGCAGAAAAATAAAATTACAAGTACTCCAAACTACTTATGAGCTTCAAAGGCGAGCTTAGGGAAAGACAAAGGTGTCAGACTCAAAGGATAAAAAAACTAAACTACTTCTCAAGTGAGCTTATTTAGTTCCTACCTACTCTAACCTACAAGGCAAAACATGTACTAAGTGAAGTTATAAATCCAGTGCAACCATTCCTCAAATGGATTAATGACTTTTCCTTGATGTTCTTTAACAAAACAAGTCAGTATTAGATTAAAACTTAGCAAATTTAAAATCAATACACTCCTAACTTGTTCAAAATTTGATAAGGTATTGGAATGGTGCAAAATGAAATTATTCCAAGGAGGAAATTGACTGATGTAAACATCCTCCATCAAAATATCAATAGGATCATAGAAATTATTGTTCAAAAAACATTGAGGGAAAAAATGTGACAAAAGATTTAACTGCCCTTGACTAAAGTTGTCTTCCTCATCTACCTGATTAGGACAATTAATTCTTTTCACTCCATAAATGATGCATAAACCATGTAAGGATGAATTGTGAAATAAGATTGAGCCCGAGATTAGACCCACTTGTTCAAAAATGGAGAAACGATGAAATTGATCTTTATATACCTTTTCTAGCCACCAACGAGAAATATTGAAAAATTGAAAAATGTTATTCATCAAAGATAACTGGAAAGGGAAATGAAAAGATTTATCTCCACTCATGTGACAATGCTTTGACCTCTGAAAAATCTCAAAAATAAAAGAATTACCAGACCACAAACCCAAAGCAGATTCAAAGAGTTGGGATGGGAGGGTGGATTGAAAATGCGTATTTTCTCCCATACGGCTTATATTGATTGAAATTTGACAAAAGGGAAATAACTTATTGCGAGCACCCAACCCCAAAAATTGAAATAAGTTATCCTGATCAAAAATTGAATTAGGAAAAATATCAACATTAGATGAGTTAAGTTAAGGATTGTTTTTGAGCTTCCCATAATCAGTAAGATATTGGTTTGAGGATTCTATTAAGGAAAGCTCTTGATTAGTTTGATTCTATAACACCTCCAAAATTCATAAAATTTAAATTTTTTTGTGTAGTATAAATACTACAATTTACTATGTGGAAAGTATAATTATGATCGTTTAAGTCCTAGTTAACTGCTCAACTATAAATTATAATGGCGACACTTAATTAAAAAATTCATTGTTTAATTAATGCGTCTTAGCCACTGAATACATAATTCTATTTGACTGTCATTAATATGATGATTTAATGCTTAAGATGATGTTGATATTTATTTTGCTATTCTTTGGGTTGTAAAATGATATTATAGTTATTATTATGATGTTATTACTAAACTTGTATTTCTTTGTTGAAGGGGTTCCTTGTGACACCTCGAATCTTACTTAGCGTTAAGCTAATGCATTCTTCTACTTTGACCAGGTTACAAGTGAGAACATGCATCCAAAGAATTGGTATTAATATTATAATAGAGGTTATTATGGTGACAAGCAACTTCTTACTCATTACTGGTTAGACTGTAATTATGAGACTTAGTCAAATCTTGGCTAAGATCTCGAGATTCCTAACCCAATTTTAGTGGTGATAAACCCTTGTTTCTATAGTTGATTTATAATAGTTGGTTAACTCTTCACCATAGATTTAGAGGTTCCTAGGTAATCTCAAAGGCGTTGTTTATTTGTGATCTGAACTATATAAAAAGTGGTTCATCATAAAAATATTGAACTATCAAATAATCGTTGGCATGAAACTATAGAAAAGGTGTTTGATATTTCAACCGTAGTGGTTGACAGATCATGCATTAAATGTGCCCACGTGATTGACTTGGGAATGACTCCAAATATAGGGAAAACCTTATCCATGCGCTAAGGGTTTCGTCTTTGGCATTCACATTGTGTTTTTCAGAGGGTTGGAGAGCCATGCTCTCTCGGCTGCTATGGCTATGAGCCATTTGAATACAGTCTTGTTTTAAACTCTGTCACAGAGGATTTTATCATTTATCATGGCCTTCATATAGTTATAGAGTGAGGTTATGGTTCTCGTCACTTGGATTTCAATCAACAAACTTCTGGAAATCTCTCGGCTGAGTTCGAGGTTGGTGAAGGTAACGTTCTGCAATCCTTAATATTTTTATGTGTTTATAATTATTTTACTAAAACTCTTCATACAGTGTTAATCAATGTTTAACCTCTCATTTTTCTTGTTTGTCAGGGTTTCTACTCGTCCCTGGTATCGTCATGGGTCTCGGCGATAGCTTGGGACAAAGCATAACCTGCTCCAGTGGTTGGGAACCACGATAAGATTCGGGCCCATCCACAAGAGTGATACCTCTATCAACAATGTTTAGTACAATGATGGTTTTCTAGCGTTGTTTGTCTACGAACATGAGCTATTTACCATTTCTTGGAATGGTGTTGCTATTGTAATATGTCTGCTGGCTTAAACCAAAGTTAGGGTTTTGATCACTGTTTGTAAAGGAATTTGTTTTGTTTTGTTTTGGGTACCATTCTGGTAGACCAGAGCAATGTCCCTACTTTGTACTCATTTATGGAATTAAATAGTGTTTACTGGTTTCGATACTTGCATCTACTTGAATGTTAATAAAGTTTTTTCTCTCAGCCTCCTTTATACTTTATTATTTGTATTTTGGTCAACGTATTTTGTTTTGAAGCCAAGCCCTTTTTCGTAAATTATGATGCAATGTTAAGTATGGTTTCTCCGTTCTGAATATCATATCCATGGGGTTAAACCCTAAACCCTGTCATGTATTTAAATTTTATATTGTATAACTTAAGGGTGGGCGAGCTCTCTATCGAGACTTGAACCCTTGACCTTTTACTCTTTTGATAACTTGTTTACATAAAAAGGAAATGAAGCATCCATAGATGTCATCGAGCTTTGTTCTTGATGAGTTCTATATCTCGAAAGTTGTTTCGACTATATTGGGAAGATGGTTAAGTTTTTATTATTTAAAATTCATACATAAAGATACTGGGAACAACTGTATGTATTTTGGTTGACAAACCTGGGGTTGTATTAAGCCAGTTCATAATATGAACTCTGGGTGAGCCCTTACGGGTCTTGAACCCTTGTTACAGGATTATTATAGTTTTAGTATATTGAATAAGTATTTACTACAGTCTCACGACTATTTGATATTTGATAAAGAGTGATGTCTACAGGGTTCAACCCTTGACATAATTGATATTGTTATATACTATATACTAGTTGCAGGGTTCGACCCTGAACTATCTTTTAAACTTGTAATGCTATTAGATTATGAATGTACAAATTATGTAGATCTGTTATGGGGATATCGAGTAGTAGCAGAATAATTTCATAATATATATTTTATTAGATGTATTGATAGTTATGTGAATTCATTTTCCCAAAATTTAGGATCTTTATTTTCGATTTGTATTCTTATACCATACTTTGTTTATGAAAGATACTCCTTTGTTTTTAAAGTGAACTGTAATAAAATATGTTATTGTTCTATGTTGATCCTGTACATATCGATACTTTTGTTTATATGATGATAACTTCTTTATGAATCGATGATGTAACTATTTCTAGTTTATGTACAATATGATCTACGTGTGTATAAATAATAGCATGAATCTCAACATTTACATATCTAGGGTTTATAAATGTATCTACTTGTGTAAAAATCTATGATGATTTCAAATAAAGATTTTGCTGCTAAGTTTTCAATATTATTTGTTTGTAAATAATTAATGTTTATATTGAATAATTATATGTTAATGGGAGCAACATTCTGCTTATAGAAATCTATTCTATTTTGAACTTGGATAAATCATAAGAAAAATGAATATGAACTCTAGGAAGATTAGGTTCTGTAAATTTATTACAGTATACTTACTAAAATGAAGTTTATATCCGACATATTATAAGAACAATTCCTTTACTCAAAATTTACAGATCATTTCATCTATGTTAATTAAACATATTCTTGTACTAGAGTACATCACGAAAGTGAAAGGAAAAATACAGGAAGGAATTTATAATCATCATTCTACATTTTTCCAATCTTTATTCATCCATTCATTGTACAAAAATAATCTATTAGTTCAGTAACCTATCACTTCTAACAGCTAAATTGATATCTAGGAAAACATCTGAAAAACTATAATAACGTATAAATACAGTTTCCAGAAATAGATCAGCAGTTTAGAAGTAAATAATTTAAAAACAAATTAGAACCTATTAATTGATAGGGTGGACAAACACCCAAAGAGGACCGTTCCTCCCAAAATTTTTTAGAAAGCAGCCAAGATCACTTGCTTTTGGACCCCGGAGCCTATTCACTGAACCACCAGGATGAAGTTACTATGTAGAAGCAAGACCAATGTGTTTGTACTTAAGGAATCAAGAATACTTGCATACAAAACACTCTGTTTGTACTTCAGCAATCATGGAGACTTGCATACAAATCACTCTTATGTACTTCAGCAATCGTGAAGACTTGCATACATATCACTCTTATGTACTTCAAAAATCATGACGACTTGCATACATATCACTCTCTCTGCACTTAGCAAGATAAGACAGTCTTACTTTGCAAATCATTAGCTAGAATCCCCTCATCAAATCTCTTGTGTGCTCAGTTCTAACAACAAAAGGAAAAATTTGTGAGTCTCTGCTCAATTCGATGGCTATAAAAGATTGCCTAGGTCTTTTTGGTCAGTTTCACATTTAATGAGCCACCTGCTCAGTTTCACCATCCTTCGGTGACATGACCACATTAGGGAAGTTTCCCCCTGCAACAACTAGTAAGCAGTGCAGATGCTGCCACTTGTGCATTGCCTTCTACACCAGTTTCATTCCTCCTAGTGGGTCAGTGAACACTCTTCAACATTCTCTTTGGGTGAGTGTCTCCTATTTAATTTAATAAATAATAGTATTATTCATTTACAATCATCCTTGACCATCCTTGGTCATTATCATAAAACTTTACAATAAAAGTTAAAATAATGTTTTTCCACAAACATAAAATGTTTCAAGTATTAGGTAGGTTACAAACACCCCCTCTTAAGTTCAACATCATCCTTGATGTTGCTTATTTATCATCAGAGTCTTCCTGGAACATAATTGGATATGCTTCCCGCATATGACTCTCCAATTCTCAAGTTGCTTCATCTGGACTAAGGTGCTTCCATTGCACTTTTACTTGTCCAATGGTGGGATTTCAGAGTAAAATTTCATGCTTGGCGAGGATACAATCCGATTCCAACTGAAAATCTCCTTCTGGTTCCACCTATATTCCATTCCAATCAATTACATGAGTAGCATCTTGTACATACTTTTTCAAAATAGAAATATGAAATACATTATGTATTTTCAGATTAGGTGGTAAGGCTAAATGATATGCCATTGGTCCAATTATTGATAGTATTTCAAATAGTCCACAATACCTGGTGCTAATTTAACACAACTCCCCAACTTAAAAAGAGATTTTCTTGGGTTTACCTTGACAAAAACATGCTCACCTACTTGGAATTCTTTCTCAATTCTTTTTAATTATGCATGACTCTTTTGTCTGTCTTGTGTAATTTTCAAATTGCTTTTTACCTGCTTCACTGTTAGTTCCATCTCTTTCAATAATTCAGGTCCTAACATCAATCTATCAACTGGATTACTCTGTGAGATCAGATTATTACACTTCCTACCATATAGAATTTCAAAAGGACTCAGTTTAGTTGAAGCTTGATAGTGATTATTATAAGCAAATTCAACTGAGTGCATATATTCTTCCCATTTAGTTGGTTGATCTTTAACATACATTCTCAACATATCCTCTAGAATCTGATTTACTCTTTCAGTTTGCCGTCAGTTTGCAGATGAAAATATGTGCTGAAATTTAATTTAGTATCCAAACCTTTAAACAATGATCTCCAGAAATTTCTAGTAAATTTAGAATTTTGATCATAAATTATTACCTTTGGAATTCCATGCAAACAAAAAACTTGCTTCATAAACACATCAGCAATGTTAACAACCTTAAAAGTAGTTTTGATAGGTATAAAATGAGCTTCTTTGCTAAGCTTATCTACTACTACCATTACTGAATCATTCTGCTTTTGATTTTTAGGAAAACAAGTTATAAAATCAATGTTGATAATTTCCCACTTCCACTCTGGAATTTGTAATGGCTGTAATAGGTCAACTGGGTGTTGATGCTCAGTTTTAACTTGCTGACTTTCAAATCACCTAGCTATGTATTCAACCACCTCATTCTTCATATTTGGCTAAAAGTAATATTTTCTTAACATTGTTATCATCTTTTGGTAACCAGGGTGTCCTGAATAAGGAATTTTATGTACTTCATTTAAAATCAGCAACTTAATTTTAGGTACATTAGGGACATACAATCTATTTTTATACAATATTAAACCCTTTTCATTTAAACTATAATCTGTTATTAAATTTTCAAAATTATTTTTTGCAAGTTTTTCCTGTAATTTCTAATAATTTTTATCCAGTTTTATCCCTTCTTCAAGCTGATTTTCTAAATCTGTTTTATGAGTATTGATTGCTTCCATAAAGTTCAATTTTGCATTTCTGCTTAAGGCATCAACTACCTTATTTTATTTACCTTTTATTTGCTAGATCTCGAAATCATATTCGCTAAGGAAAGCTAACCACCTAGCTTTCCTTGCGTTCAGATTTGGTTGACCCAAGAAATATTTTAGACCTTTATTATCTGTTATTAATGAAAACTTTATACCGATTAGATGATGGTGCCACATATTTAAAGCATGTATCACGGTAGCCAACTCTAAATCGTTGGTAGCGTAGTTCTTTTCATGAATTTTCGACTTTATTGACTCATACACTATCATGTGACCTTCTTGTGTTAAGACTCTGCCAAGTCCATCATTGCATGCATCAGTGCATACGACAAAGTCTTTGTTTGGATATGCAATTTTTAAAATAGGTGTTGTAGTTAACAGTTGTTTCAATTTCTTAAAACTTTCTTCACACTTTTGATCTCAAACAAATTTCTTTCCCTTTTTCTATAAAGAGGTTATGCGATTTGCAATCCTTGAGAATTCTTCTATAAACTTTTGGTAGTAACCTATGATTCCCATGAATGATCGTACATCTGTTACATCTTTAGGGACATGCCATTCGTTAATTGCTCTTATTTTATCTGGGTCAATTGAGATTCCATCCTTGGATATCACATGACCTAAATATTGTATTTTATCTTTGAAAAAATCACACTTACTGAATTTCGCGTACAGTTGTTAGGAACCCATGTCAACCCTTCTATTTACTTTTTTAGTATATTGTTGTTGGACACATATGCTTTGTAATTCGTCCCATAGTATTGTTGATCCATAGTTTGTTTTATTGTTGTTGGACACATATGCTTTGTAAGTCGTCCCGTAGTAATTGTTGATCCTTATTTTGTATTTGCCCATTGTTTGTATTGACACATGGTATTGACCCATGGTATTGGCGCCTAGACTTAGTATATAAGTTTGTGTTGAGACCAATGAAGGTACCGTGAAGTTATTTGTATTGAGCTTGCTCAAAGAAGGTTTCCCCCTCGAATTGGCCTGCCATCAATATAAAAGTGATTCTGAGTTCTGTTATTTCATGTGTTTTCATTAATTAATTATTGCAGGTTCTTCACATCTGGTATCAGAGCACTTTCTTGGGATCGCTGGGTGAAATTTATGCCAATTTTTTTTTACAACTTTGGATCTGGGAATAATCCCTATCTGCTTAACTATGGAAAGTACTTGGGCATAAGCCTGAAAACTCATTATGAGGAGTACCACAGGAACCCCGAAGTAGCTGGCCCATTGAGAGGACTTGCCAACGAAAAGGGAAACGACCCCTACCTGATTGATTAGTTCCCACCTGTGAGGTAAACCAAGAGCTGTCATTTGTGGAAAAGTGGTTATCAGTTTTACCTGAGCCGTGGAGTGAGGGGTACTACCCAAATACGTAAGCCATCAGACAACATTGGTATCCGAGTGAATCCCTTGAACCGATAGGAAGCCACACTTCCGCGTCATTTCAGCTCCATTCCGAATCGTTTCAGATCTAGCCGTTTCAAATCCATTCTGAGCCATTTCAGATCCCTTTTGACAGTCGTCCTAGATCCAGCCATTTCAGATCTATTCTAAAAGTTGTTTCAGATCCAGCCATTTTTTATCCATTAGACATCATTTCATATCCATTTGTTTCCGATCCCTTCTGCGCAATTGCAGATCTATCTGTTTTCAATCCCTTCCACGGCATTGCAGATCCATTTCTTAAAAAAAAAAAAAAACCCTCAACTCTATTTCCCTTGAAAATTCCCGAACACCCCTGCAATCCCATTCTGCTTATTTCATTCCTGATGACCCTATCCCAAATTCTACTTCTCAAAACCAGAAATTTCACATTTGTCTATTTTTAGGGTTTGCGAAAACTTCTTCAATTTTCACCCACTTGCCTCCAAATTTTGCCACCGTGTTCATTCCCTATTTCTGCTTCCTTGTCCCTCTTTGACAAATTTTCTCATTCTTTCACCCCGCTTCTGAAATCTCCATTTTTTTCCTTTCCTATCCATTAGAAAGTGTCCAAAACCTATTCAAACCCCAATTACCCATCCGAGTTTTTCCCAAATCCAAATTTCCCTTTACTAAATAAGCTTTTGATTGTGTTTTACTATCCATTCCCCTCCCCCTCCAAAAAAAACTCCTGGTTGTGGTTGTCATCCACGCGGGAGCAAAAAACATGGAGGAAGCACTTGTAGCCATCCAAACCAAACTCCAAGATCTGGATGAAAAATTTCTCAGCCTCCATCTTCAGCATTTAGCCATAAACAATAACCGACAACAAGAATCTTCTGCAGCCAATGGGTTCTCCTCTTCCAGCACTTGCCGTGGTCCAAAGCTTGAATTTTCTCGCTTCAATGGTACTGATCCGACTGGATGGATCTATCGTGCAGAAAAATATTTCAGTCTGCATAATACTTTTGATGTTCAAAAAGTTCCACTTGCATCCTTTCATTTGGAACAGGAAGCCCTTCAATGGTACCATTGGTACATCAAGGCTCATGACGAGCCAAAATGGACAGAATTTTGCCAACTCCTTTTGCAATGATTTGGTCCTAGTGCTTTTAATGACTTCACCAGAGCACTCACTAAACTTCATCAAATTGGCACTGTGAGAAAGTATCAGACAAAATTTGAGAAACTAGCCAACCACACAGAAGGATTGTCTGATGACTTCTACAAGAGTTGTTTTATCAATGGTCTTAAGGATGAAATCTGCCCAGAGGTCAAAATGTTCTGTCCCAACACAATGATGGAATCCCTGGGGTTTGCTAAGTTAGCAGAAGACAAGATTGCCACCCAACAGTGCTCCAAACCCACTTTTGTTCCCTTTCGAAATATGGGTTCTCAACGACCTCCAATCCCGTCATCTCCTCGACCAACTCCTATCAAGAATTTGTTTGAAACATAGATGCAGACATGCAGAGAAAAAGGGCTTTGTTATAATTGTGATGAAAAATTTACTCGGGTACATAGATGTGTTCAACAAAAGCTCTATCTTTTGGATGTGAGTTTTCCACCCGCCTCTGAAGTTGGTGAAAAAGATCCAGATACACCGGATGATCAGGTCAACATTCAGGAGCCACCTATTGACCTTCCATCTCAGGAAGACCACCCAAAGATATCTCTCCATGCTTTATCTAGCGTCACCACCCCCCAAACAATGCGGGTCAGGGGTTGCTTCGAGAAGCTTCCTCTTACAATACTCATTGATTCTGGTAGCACTCATAACTTCATTGACCCTTGGATCACCAAACATGTTGATTGTTTTGTCCTTCCTTGCTCCAACTTTGAAGTCATGGTTTCCAATGGGAGCACCTTACCTTGCAAGGGAAAGTGTCACAATGTGCGTATATTTCTGTAAGATTATAACCTGCGCTCTAGCATGTTTTCCTTGTCCTTAGGCAGATGTGATGTGGTTTTAGGCATTCAATAGTTACGCACACTTGCCCCATCTTATGGGATTTTGCTGAACTTTGGATGCAGTTTTCAGTCAATGGGACACAACACAAATTTATGGGTTTACAACCAGGGTCTCTCCGCATCATCAGTTCACATCACTTGGAAAATATCCTTAAGAAGAATTCACATGGTGTCATCACTCAGCTCCATTCCATTCAGATGAACCCACCAACAGTCTCCACTACTTCTAGTGGTACAATACCACATCTAAAATGACACCAGATGAAGTAGTTTATCGACAAGCACCGCCAGTTCTTCTTCCATACACGCTCAGCAGCTCCCAGTTCAGGCAATTGACTTAGTTCTTCGAAACTGTGATAAGATTCTTCTCATTCTGCAGGACAATCTTCACATGGAAAGAATCCGACAAAAACAAGAAGCCGATCAGCACCGTTCTGAGTGCACTTTTCACGCAGCTGATATGGTCCTTCTTTGTCTACAACCTTCCAAGCAATCCTCCCTGAAACTCAAAAGGCGTCAGTGGGATGGAATGCAACCCGAGGATGCTACAGGGGGAACCACTCCTCCAGATTTTGCATCGATTTCCAAATCTAAAGCTTTGTGGACAAAGCTTTTTCTAAGGGAGAGGGGATGTTAGGAACCCATGTCAACCCTTCTATTTACTTTTTTAGTATATTGTTGTTGGACGAATATTCTTTGTAAGTCGTCCCGTAGTATTGTTGATCCATAGTTTGTATTATTGTTGTTGGACGCATGTGCTTTGTAATTCATCCCGTAGTAATTGTTGATCCATATTTTGTATTGGCCCATGGTTTGTATTGACACATTGTATTGACCCATGGTATTGGCTCCTAGACTTAGTATATAAGTTTGTGTTGAGACCAATGAAGGTACCGTGAAGTTATTTATATTGAGCTTGCTCAATGGAGGTTTCCCCCTCGAAGTGTCCTGCGATCAATATAAAAGTGTTTCTAAGTTCTGTTATTTCTGCTATTTCATGTGTTTTCATTAATTAATTATTGCAGGTTCTTCACAACAGTTGATGTTCTCTCAAGACTTGTAATATTATTCATAAGTGTTCTTCATGTTCTTCCTTAGTCTTTGAATAGATTAAAATGTTGTCAATAAAAATAATTACAAATTTATCCAAATACTTATGTAAGACATTATTCATTAAACACATGAAAATTGTTGCAGCGTTAGTTAGCCCAAAAGGCATAACTACAAATTCGTAATGACCATAATGGGTTCTCAAAGCAGTTTTAAAGATATCTTCATCTTTTATCCTAACTTGATGATATCCAGATCTCAAGTCTATTTTCGAAAATATTGTTGCTCGGCGTAATTGATCAAACAGATGATCTATGCGGGGCAAGGGATATATGTTTGTAATTGTCATTTTATTCGACTGAAGGTAGTCTATGCATAGACACAAAGTACCATCCTTCTTTTTAACGAAGATGACAGGTGCTCCCCAATGAGACGCACTGGGTCTTATGTAATTTTTATCAATCAATTCTTTTAACTGTGATTTTAATTTGTTAATCTCTAAGATATTCATCCGGTAAGGAGCTTTTGAGTTGGGTACCGCACCAGGTATTAGCTCAATGGTGAAGTCCAATTCTCTTTTCAGAGGTAATCCTGGAATTTCTTCTGGGAATACATCTGAAAAGTCTCTTAGGATTGGTATATATTTTAGTTTTAGTTTATCTTCATTTGTAGTATGTTCATCATTTATTACATTCACAACAAATACTCTACATCCTTTACATACATCCATTTTCATTTGTAATGCATAAATTTGTCTAAATGAAGTTTTTCTAGGGATTCCTTTTACTGTTACTATTTCTCCTCTATCATCCAAGCATGTAAATGTCTTTTCAAAACAATTCAGAACTACCCTATGCTTTTCCAACCAATCCATTCCGATTAAAACATCATAAGACCCTAACGATAATACATTCAGCTTTGCTTGTGTCTTTAATTGATTCATAAGCAAATCACATTTTTTAACAAAATCAACTACCTTCCTTTTGGTTCATGTAGATAACTGAACAAACCAAGAGTTTGCAAACTTTTTTACTTTCAATTTACATCTTTTTACTATATCAAGTGATACATAACTCAACGTAGCTCCTGGATCAATTAAAATAGAGATGGGTTTGTTCTGTAGCATACCTTCTATTTCGACCATTGAAGTTTGATGATCATCCTGTCGATTTTCCAAGGCTGTGTTGATTCTGGGCATTTCCCTCGCTAAGTCACCAACTGTTGGCTCTTCCTACACTGTATGGATGTTACTGACAGTTCTTTTATTGTTAGGACAATTTATTGAATAATGTGGCCCTTCACATTCATAACATTTTATAGGTTCCTTTTGCTCATTATTTCTAGCATAATTATTAGGCATGTTTCTTGCAGCTGTAAAATTCTGTGGTGTATTACTTTTAAAATTATTTCCTTGAAAATTTCTGCTAGTGAAATTTCGCTTGTTATTTCCAGCATTCCTATTAAATTTAAAAATTTTCCTTCTTTGTTCGAAATTACTTGGTTTATTATTCTTCCAGCTAGATACACCTTCTCTTTTTCTATTCTGTTCAAAACAAAAATTTGCTTTTCTCATAGCTTCCTCAAGAGTCTTAGGGTTTTCGTACTCAATTATGTCTTTGATATTAAGAGGTAAGCAACCCATAAATATGTGTATTTTAGGCTTCTCGTCCACAATGTAAGGTACATATCTTGACAAACTTAGGAATTTACTGCTTAATTCTTTCATGTTCATAGAGCCCAATTTTAAATCATAGAATTCTTTAGCTTTTTCTTCGTAGTACTATTCAGACAGAAACTTCTTCTTAAAATATTTCTTAAATGTACCCCAAGTTACACTCCTTTCTTTAATTCCTTTTACTCATTTTATATCCTGCCACCAAATATATGTTTTCCCAGTCAGATTATAAATGGCCATATTAGCTTTCAGCTTATTTGAATAATCATAAATGTGAAAGTATTTCTTCATACCTGATAGCCATGCTTCGGTTGCTTCTCCCTTTTCATTTTCACCATTAAACGTTGGGGGTTTTATCTTCTTGAACTCCCCTGAAATCTGTTCATATGGTTTATAATTCCTCATTTTTGGTCTACAGTCACTTTCATTGTTGTCACTGGAATACTTATGTTTCTGTTTATGTATTTTAACATTAATTTTGGAAGAAGAGCTACTTTCATCATTAGATAATTTTAACTTCTTACCCTTGTTTTGATAGGACATGGTTCCAGATTCAAAATTAAATTCTGTTCTTTTATCTTTTTCGTCATTATGAAATTTATCTAGTAATATCTGATTCAGTTCTTCTTGTGCCTTCAGAATTCTTTCATTTTGTTCCTTAACAGTTTTTATTTCAGTTTTTAAATCTTTAACCATTTTAAATAATTCAGATGCATTATCATTTGATTCCAAGTAAATATTTTCTTCGTTAACATGTTAATGTTCATTATTATTTTGTTCATTATGATGAGATCTATCCTCAGCAAATTCTTCTAGTCCTTCCATACCTACAAATTAGATACCAAATGTTCTGTACAGAAATAAAATAAAATAAAATAAAATAAAAAATAAATAAATAAATAAAACAAAAATCAGTAACTGTGTTCTCTATTTAAACTTTCAATTGCGCGAGTGAGCCACTTTCAAGCCTAGTGTTTGAAATTGCACTCTGATACCACATGTAACACCTCCAAAATTCATAAAATTAAAAAAAAAAAATTGTAGTATAAATACTACAAATTACTATGCAGAAAGTATAATTATGATTGTTTAACTCCTAGCTAACTGCTTAACTATAAATTATAATGGCGACACTTAATTACAAAACGCATTGTTTAATTAATGCATCTTAGCCGCTGAATACATACTTCTATTTGACTGTCATTAATATGACAATTTAATGCTTAAGACGATGTTGATATTTAATTTGCTATTCTTTGGGTCGTAAAATGATATTATAGTTATTATTATGATGTTATTACTGAACTTGTATTTCTTTGTTGAAGGAGTTCCAGAGAAAATTTTATGGGCGAAATTTCGCCAATTGGCTCTTTTTTGGGTTTTTTTTCAAAAAATAAATTCGCTATTTGGTCATTTTTAGTCTCTAATATTGCCTATATTTACATAAAATATTTTGTTTTATCATAATATTCGCCAAAATTTGTAATTTTCAGTAGTAAATTGTATGTTTCATATTTAATATTCGCCTACCTATCTATATATATGTTTTTTCCAATCCAAAATAATCGTCTAGAATACTACACTTAAGTATACTATTAGAATCCATAAAAAATACCCTGAGGGGTTCCTTGTGACGCCTTGAAGCTAATGCATTCTTCCACTTTGACCAGGTTACAGGTGAGAACATGCATCCAAATAATTGGTATTAATATTATAATAGAGGTTATTATGGTGACCAGCAACTTCCTACTCATTACTGGTTAGATTGTAATTATGAGACTTAGTCAAATCTTGACTAAGATCTGGAGATTCCTAACCCAGTTTTAGTGGTGATAAACCCTTGTTTCTATAGTTGATTTATATCAGTTGGTTAACTCTTCACCATAGATTTTGAGGTTCCTAGGTAATATCAAAGGTGTTATTTATTTGTGATCCGAACTATATAAAAAGTGGTTCATCGTAAAAATACTGAACTATGAAATAATCGATGGCATGAAACTATAGCAAAGGTGTTTGATATTTCAACAATAGTGGTTGACAGATCATGCATTAAATGTGCCCACGTGATTGAATTGGGAATGACACCACATATAGGGAAAACCCTATCCATGCGCTAAGGGTTTGGTATTTGGCATTCCCATTGTCTTTTTCAGAGGGTTGGGGAGCCATGCTTTCTCAGCCGCCATGGCTATGAGCCATTTGAATACAGTATTGTTTTAAAATATGTCATAGAGGTGGTTATGATTTATCGTGGCCTTCATATAGTTACAGTGAGAGGTTACGGTTCTCATCACTTGGATTTTAGCCAGCAAACTTCTGGAAATATCTCAGCTGAGTTCAAGGTTGGTGAAGATAAGGTTCTGCAATCCTTAATAATTTTCTGTGTTTATAATTATTTTACTAAAACTCTTCATACATTGTTAATCAATGTTTAAACTCTCGTTTTTCTTTTTTTTCAGGGTTTCTACCCATCCCTGGTCTCGTCTTGGGTCTCGGTGATAGCTTGGAAAAAAGGATAAGTTGCTCCAGTGGTTGGGAACCACGGTAAGCTTTGGTTCCATCCCCAAGAGTGATACCTTTGTCAGCAATGTTTAGTACAACGATGGTTTTCTAGCGTTGTTTATCTACAAACATGAGATATTTAGCATTTCTTGTAATGGCATTTCTATTGTAATCTGTCTTCTAGCTTAAACCAAAGTTGCGGTTTCGACCACTTTTTGTAAAGGAATTTGTTTTGTTTTGGGTGCCATTCTGGTAGACCCGAGCAATGTCCCTGCATTGTACTCGTTTATGGAAAGAAATAGTGTTTACCGGTTTCGATACTTGTATCTACTTGATTGTTAATAAACTTTTTGCTCTTGTCCTCCTTTACAGTTTATTATTTGTATTTTGGCCAACGTATTTTGATTTGAAGCCAAGCCCTTTTTCATAAATTATGATGCAATGTTAAGTATGGTTTCTTGGTTCTGAATATGGTATCCACAGGGTTAAACCCTAAGCCCTGTCATGTATTTAAATTTTATATTTATAATTTTATATTGTATCACTTAAGGCTGGGCGAGCTCTCTCTCAAGACTTGAACCCTTGACCTTTTACTCTTTTGATAACCTGTTTACATACAAAGGAAACGATGCATCCATAGATGTCATCAAGCTCTGTTCTTGATGCGTTCTATATCTCTAAAGTTGTTTCGACTGTATTGGGAAGATGGTTAATTTTTTAATGTTTAAAATTCATACATAAAGATATCGGGAACAATTGTATGTATTTTGGTTGACAAACCTGGGGTTTTATTAACCCGGTTCATAATATCAACTCAGGGTGAGCCCTTACGGGTCTCGAACCCTTGTTACAGGATTATTATATTTCTGGTATATTGACAAAGTATTTACTACAGTCTCACCACTATTTGATATTTGATAAAGAGTGATGTCTACAGGGTTTGACCCTTGACATAATTGATATTGTTATATAACGTATACTAGTTGCAGGGTTCGACCCTAAACTATCTTTTGAACTTGAAATGCTATTAGATTATGAATGTACAAATTATGTTGATCCTAGGTACAGCAACTATAATCCCCTACTGTCACCTGTGTATGATCATATAGGTCTGATACTAAGGCTACCATAAGTACGAAATATCCTGGAAGAATAGTCGTGAGCCTGATCAAAATGCATGGGAAGGGTAACAAAGCGTGAAGTCTAGATGGACTCCCATATGTGAATCGACCCTAGTTTATGGTTAAAAGGAAAAGCGAGGAGATATCCTCAACAAATCTGATCTTCCACAGCCTCGTGCTTAGCTCTGGTTTTAGTAGAGTTTCCCATGAATATTTGATACAAATGGGTTTACCTATATGACAGTCGCACTACAATTCTTGAGTAATGAAACAAGCTTCGAGTAGTTTAAGGTGTTTTAAGCTCGAAACTCTAGCATGTACTAGTTGGTGTCATGTATCTCTAGAAATAAAATCGTTTCTAATTGATTTTATTAAGATTCTTTTTAAGGTTACTTTTTACTCAGTGGGGCAGTGCATTGTGTGATGTGGTTGCAACAGAAAGTAAAGTGCATAAAATGAAACAAATTTCAACAACAAAAAGACTTTTTATTTTTCGTTTAATATCCTTTCCAAACTGAAGAGTAAGCAAACCTAAATAAAGCTTTCTTTTTGTTTTCTTTTCAAATTCTGAACAAAGTAAACTATGCTACTCTATAAAAATTATAAACCTCACTAATCTATGCTACCAAACTTATTTTGCTTTTTCTGTTATATATGAACGAAAAAGAACTTGAAAGCGGAAGCAAGTAAGACCTACAAAATATGTGCAAGTATGGAAAAATGACTCTAAAGTTCACAACAATCGAATCAATGACCCAACAAAGACTTGTCCTACGAGTTTTTTCAAAGGAAAAAGCTCTTGAACTTGGAAGCAAAGTGTGAAGAAAACGAGGAAAGATGCTTAAAACTGGAAATCAAACTGGAAAGAATGCTCCAAAGCACCAAACCCTAACAAGAACACTAAGCCAAGTAGTAGGTAGGAAAGTGAACTAAAGAGAACCTTACTAACATAATGACTGAAAGGTGAAGCGAACTAAAGCACTTCAAACTCACTTGATACTAGAAATGACAGCGAGGTCAAGAAAAGTTGGGACTCAAAAAGTTTTGGAAGACACCCCAAAAACTCCAAAAAATGGGTCAAACCCTAAAACAAAGGATGATACACCCAAAGAGAATACAAGTGTTGCAACAAACAACAAATGCTAAGCACAAAGGTTTGTAGGTCAGCAACACATTACTAGGGTATGGATGAGTAACTATGTTCACTAAGGAACAAAGCACAGTCTCCAAAAGAGTCACAAATCAACCAAACACTTCAAAAGTAAACAAGTGACCAAAAGATGACCTAAAGGACTCAAAAGAGGCTAATGAGGCTCAATGAAGTATTACAGACCTCAAAGACCAGTCAAGAAGACCAAAAACAAAGTTAGAAACCCACCCAAACAGGCAGAAAACTCAACCCTACTTCAAACAAAGAGCTATAGGAATGTGCCCTACTGTGCAGTAGATAAACTAGCGCATTTGGGGATGTGTGCACTACTGGGTAGAGGCAAACAGGTGCATATGCGCTACTGTATGTACAATAGAGTAGCGCACAGGTCTTAAAAAGTAAAAAACTAACCTTGCAAAGGTGTAAAAAGACTAAGTCAAATAAAGGGAAGCAGGTAGGGACAACCTACAGAGATTCTCAGAAGATTAAAAGGGTTAAGAGGTACTGGAAAGACAACAAGAAGGGTTTCCTAGAGCAGAAAAAACAACCTCCCCAGCAGAGTCGCCAGTCTGTTGGCGGGAAATACTACCCTATAGTGAGGAAATAGACACTATCAACTTAAGAGGGTGACAGGTAAACATACTAATTGCATTATAGAAGTGTTTATAAAGGGAAATAGATCAGAGACCTTGAGGACATAGCTTATGAACGAAGTTTGATCCTAGCTTTTGTCCAACCTTGCGCTCGATCCTCCACTCGATCTCCCGTTCGATAAACCTGCAATACAAAGACCTTTCTTAGCATATCTTGTCCAATGTAATAATTATGGAATTGAAAAGTAATTCAAACATCAAGCATTAACCAACATTGATCCAAACAAATACATAGTCCATTAAGCATTTGATTTGGGATGAGAAAGATGTTTGAACCTTTATTGTCAAAAACATATGAATGATACAAAGTATGCCTGACTTTGCAGCATGCTCATGCAACCTGATCCTAGGCTCCTGCTCCTCTCCAAATTCAAAGTTTCTCTAGCATAACATCCTTCAATACAAGCTTCTCATTTAAGAAGAGTCTCTCTATGGATCTTATGTGTCTATCTATCTATCTAACCCCTCTCTTCAAACCTCCTTGTATTTATAGGACAAGGTAGGTAGTTCAGGTCGAGTAGTGGTTGAAGGGAAAGTTGGGAAACCAACTGCAACTAATCCCTATTCATCAAATTAATATTTTTTTGATCATATTTAAGATGTGCATGACAATTTCACAGTGAAGTAGTGCACAGTGCGTGACTACAATGTTTAACAACTAGCGTTTGCCACTTTTTGATGTTGTGCAGTAGTTTACTAAAGTGGATTAGCACATATCAGGAGGTGTGCACTACTATATATCTTACAGAGTAGGGCATATGCGCTAGTTTGCTTAAGAAGACTAGCGCCCATGCCAAAATATGATATTTTTTGGGGTTTTGTCAACTTGCAAGAAGGTGAGTCAGGTCAAAGTGTCATCTTAGCTTATCATGCTCTTCAATCCAAGTTGTCCTTTTGTGTGATCAACAACTCAAGGTGATCACGGATGGAGAAGTGTAGAGTTGACCTATAACAACCCCCGAGCTGGGCACAAAATCCACTAGGTTGTAAGGTTAATGCTCTCTTTCCTTTATTTGATTTTTATTTATCTTTCCTTTCCTTCTTGCCTTCGAAGATAAAGAAGGAGGGGAAACAACCCCTTTTACGAACACCATAGTGCCCTCTTTATAGTAACAGTTAGGTTTGGACTATAAAGATAAGTTCTTGTTAGAAATTGACTTATTTAAATTTTAGTTAATCTTAACTGCTTGACTTACTCAGTCGACCTTTAGTTAATTAGTTAACTCATATTTAACTGACTGAAATAAGTTACTTTACATAATTATTTTATCTAAACATAACTAGATATGTGACATTATCCTTTAAATTAGCTAACCTTAACTTAGTGTAGCTAATCTTTAACTGATTGAATTTCATAGTCAATCTTTATTTAATTAATTTAATTGATATTTAACTTAGCTATCATTAACTTAGTTAGCTTTAACTGATTGATTTCACTTAGTCAATATTTATTTAATTAGTTAATTGAATATTAATAGCTGAGAGTTATCCATGCATACTCATGCATTTAACTGCTAGTTAATATTTTCTTCTTTGGTACATAAACTCTTATAGCTTTTTAATTATTCTAAAGATTTTACTTTTAATTGAGGAAAATCAGTCTTTCTTTAATCTTGCTCACTTTATTTATTTTATTTGCAATAATCATTTAAATATTTATCACTTTTACTTTTAATTGAGGACAATCAGTCTTTCTTTAATCTCGCTCACTTTATTTATTTTATTTGCAATAAACTTTTAAATATTTATCAATAATTACTAAGATGTTTTCTTAGAAATAATAAATAATTTTATCTTTATTCCTAATTTATAATTAGGAAAATATTAATCATTTTCTGCTTAGGAACTTTAACAAAATATTTTGTCGAGGCCAATGTACTAACGTTGTTTAGGATAACTTCTTGTTTTTACTTAATGGCACTCAATATGGGTTAGCTCCATGCAAATAGCTAGGCCAAGGTAGACTATTACTACCTTTTGACAATTAGAAGTTTCTCCGACATCCTTATCTAGAACTAATTATTAACATACTTTTAAACTTAAGCGTTTGCTTGGTGAAAATCTCACTACCGTTTAAGTGATCACGCCATTAGGATGACGACTATCATCAAAATTCATGGCTATCAAGCCATTCAACCTCTCCCCCTAGTACATTTCATGCCCCAATAGTTTCGTTGCATCAAGCCTTCAGTCTCCTAAGTCCATAAATTCACTTAACACTTAGGAAAACATAATCATACTTACAAATTTTTACCTATGTAGCTCTTTCCATGAGATCCTTGCCATTGGCGGGTACACAGTTTGTACTTTTTTTAAAGAAACCTTAAGGGAGAAAGCAAGATATTACACTTGTAGGTCCATTTTGGAAACTAGGGTTTTGCTCAGTAAGGGAGTGTGCAATTTTTGCACATGGGGGTCAACTTTGCAAAATCATTGACCGACGACCTATGGCTAACGTTCCCAGCTGAAACCTTCCTAGACACACTTGCAGGACTCCCCGAAACTCGGTTTTGTTGCATGGTTGGAATTATATGGCCCCTGTAGGTATCCAACAGGTGTCCATGAAGGCCTTTTGGATGCGAGATGGAACGAGCCATAGAATGATGAATGTGGCTCGGATCGACAAACCGTCGACTCTGTTGGATTCAATAGATCGAGATATTGCTAGGAGTACCCCTCTCCTCCTGTCCCATGGCCCAAGTGTCATTTTGTAGGTCCATTTTGGAAACTAGGGTTTTGCACAGTAAGGGAGTGTGCAATTTTTGCACATGGGGGTCATATTTGCAAAATCATCGACCGACGACTTATGGCTAGCGTTCCCAGCTGGAACCTTCCTAGGCACACTTACAAAACTCCCCAAAACCTGATTTTGTTGTATGGTTGGAATTCTATGGCCCTGGTATGTATCCAAGAGGTGGCCCTGAAGGCCTTTTGGATGTGAGATGGAACAAGCCATAGAATGACGATTGTGGATCGGATCGACAAACCATCAAATCCATTGGATTCAGGACATCATGATAGTGCTAGGGGAACCCCTATCCTCTGATCCCATGGCCTAGGTGTCATCTTGTAGGTCCATTTTGGAAACTAGGGTTTTTCTCAGTAAGGGACTGTGCAATTTTGGCACATGGGGGTCAACTTTGCAAAATCATCGATCGGGGACTTATGGCTAGCGTTCCCAGCTGGAACCTTCCTAGACACACTTGCAGGACACCCCAAAACCTGGTTTTGTTGTACGGTTGGAATTCTATGGCCCCGATAGGTATCCGATAGGTGTCCTTGAAGGCCTTTTGGATGCGAGATGGAACGAGCCATAGAATAAAGAACGTGGCTCGGATTGACAAATCGTCGACTCCATTGGATTTGGGACATCGGGATAGTGATAGGGGTGCCCCTCTCCTCTGGTCCCATGGCCCACGTGTCATCTTGTAGGTCAATTTTGGAAACTAGTGTTTTGCTCAGTAAGGGAGTGTGCAATTTTTGCACATGGGGGTCAACTTTGAAAAAACACTCACCGGGGACTTATGGCTAGCGTTTCCAGCTGGAACCTTCCTAGACACACTTGCAGGACTCCCCAGAACCTAGTTTTGTTTCACGGTTGGAAGTCTATGGCCCCGGTAGGTATCCAATAGGTGTCCTTGAAGGCCTTTTGGATGCAAGATGGAATGAGCCATAGAATGACAACTATGGCTCGGATCGACAAATTGTTTACTCTATTGGATTCAATACATTTAAATAATGCTAGGGGTGCCCTTCTCCTCCGGTCACATGGCCCAGGTGTCAACTTTTAGGTCAATTTTGGAAAGTAGGGTTTTACTTAGTAAGGGAGTGTGCAGTTTTGCACATGGGGGTCAACATTGAAATTTTTTTCTTTTGATTCTAGAACTAGACATTCAAAGAGTGGAAATAAAAGATACCACACTGCACCCTTGGTATATTTCTATGTCCTCAGTGTGCCACGTCATTTAACAACTCCTTAGTGTTCCACTATATTTGGATTTTGAGTAATTAATGTCATTTTTAAGAATTCAAAGTTCCAAATAAAAAATGGAGGCAATGTTTCATTGATGATATCCCTCTGATCCTTGCTAGCTTTTTTATATCAAAGTCACCATGAAACTTTGCCATCAAGTTATGGGGGAATACTTTCCAAATCACAATGAACAACCATTACATCATCATTTGTATCAATCAAGAACATTCAATTTTAAATACATTTTCATATGAGGATAATCCATCCTTTTTACAAACATAGGACCATGAACATCTTATTTTTTTTCATCAAAACAACATTATCGAGGAATATCATTAAACTAGTTAGGTATTTCATTTTCCATGGATTATGTATGATTACTTTTGCATTATGAAATGTGGAAAATGGACATATGAAAGAGGTAATGCACAAACCAGGGTCTTACATACTAGGTTTTAGTAAGGATAGGGTTTATATCTTCAACTATTTTATGAGAGTGAATTCATGACTAGCTATTGGTTATCATATTGGAACAAACTATGGTATTACAAACTAGGGTATATTTGTTACATATATTTGACCACATGTACATGACGACCCAATGAATTTTATTACACTTTAGTTATGCATTCCTTTTCATTGTAATAGATACTTTGTCATTGTTTTTAGCATGCTAGAGTAGGCACACTTCAACCGAACTTCATAGATGTTCATGTATGTATCGTTTGATGAAATACGATGCATTGATGAAATGTGTAGCATCTATTAGACTTCCTCTTAGTTTGTGAAAATGTCATAGGCTTACATTGATGATATGCGTAACAATATGTTACTATTATCATAGAGGTTATTCAAACATATTTTGACATATTCTGTTAACTTTTGTTTTTTCCTTGCAACATATTTTCCTTACAACCATAATCTTGATCAATGGGTATGAACCCTTGGAGTTGACAAAAAACACAATTTTAAATTAGATATCAAATTAGCATGCATGTGCTAAGTTCATTGAATGTTGAAAGATATTATTAGTTTTTTCCATTAAGATATTGTTTTCATAACACAATGGTGAGATGTTACTTGATCAATGCAATAAATGTAAGAGAATACATATTGCTTAAAATGTAATTATATAAATTTCAATAGCATAATTTATTAATTTGTGGAAGAGATAAATCATCACTAGCACAAGTGGAAACTCAAGAGAAAATATGAAATATACTGTATCATGCATTGATAGCCAAATGTTTGTAATACAAAATATGGCAAAGTAGTTGGCCCTCAAATGTCCTATCAATGTACATGTATTCCTAAGTACAACAATGTGTACATGGATGTCAATGTACATATATCACTATAACACGCGCGCATTTTGGAATCCTATCCTACATGTTAATTGACATGGTAGGGTCGGAGACCGCCCATGCCTAGTTCTAAGAAATGTGCACACATTTTGCAAATGCATGATTGCACCTAAAGGGTCTCTCAACTTCGTGCGAGGGCCCAAAAGCGATGCGAGATTTATTTAGAACTTTCATCTTTTTAAGATAATAATAGATCCATAAGAAATCAACTTATGGCCCATATCTTTCATCAACATGGATGCTTATTGTGGAATTCAAATTTAATTATATATTCAATTTGTCTTTTAATGTTGAGTTCAAAATTCTATTTAATGAGGCTAAGTTCAAAACTCCTTGTCCCTATTCTAGTTTGGTTTGCAATCTTGGTCCGTTTTCATGCCTTCACAAGACCAAATCTCAACTATATATATATGGGGATTACCCCATGCCTACCATATTGTCAATTTCAAATGCAAAAAGAACCCCACATTATCTCACTGAGTCTACATAGAGGGGAAATCCATAAGTTCTTGACCCAGATCGACTCCTTTTTCCCAATTCCACGTCCATTCTAGGGTTTTCCCATAGACACTTGATAGAGACACTCCTGGTTGAAAGTGTCTCTATAAAGTGTTTATGGGAAAACCCTAGTTTTGAATCCAAATAATTATACACTTATATGCAAAGTTTCTGACATGTATATAGCAAGGGTGCATACAACTAAAAACATGCTCTATGCATACCTGTGGACACCAAAATACGCATTATAAACATATTAAACAAGTAATTATTCAGTCAATCAAAATATTAAAAAATATTGTACGAACTATCATCATGTATATCATAAATATAAATACATAAAAATAGAAATGCCATAACTAATAACAATATTGTGTAGGGTACTGAAAATACCTCCATGTGAGATGTCACAATTTCAGTTGCAGATGCCATTGCTGCATCCAGGTTGGGAGATGTTGTGTTCTCCCATGACGGCGTCTTAGCTCTAAATAGCTATACATTGAAATAATAGTTTAAGTCAAGCACAAATACTTTAAAATTACTTTACAAATTATCAAGTGATGATTGAAAACACATTAAAAAAAGTGCTAACCTGCTCCATATAGTAGCCCTCGATCGAGCCAGGACAAGTGTGCCCGCAATGGGGACAAAGATGTGGCATTGTCCTTGTCGAACTAGAAGGCCCAACATGGCCACCACCGGTGACAGGTCTATCCTGACTATGTCCTGGAGGCCCTACACTTGCGTCTCTATTAGGGTTATCCTATCTTTCCACTATAGTTGCTGCTACAAAGGTAGTGTGTCTAAGCACTCCCCGTGCAACACTCCTCATCATGCCCTCGATCTGATTAACTTTGTATGGTAACTGAGGCGGCTGGGGAGAGGGGATGGGCTCGCACCTAGGAGATAGTGCCCCTCTCAATGGATTCCTCCTAGCAGCAGGTTGATCTTGGGAAAAGCCACTCCCAACACCCTAGGACTCGATTATGTCAAAATAGTTGACATGTAAACCAAGCACAAACTTAGCCCACGTTTTCCAAAGGAAGTATTGTGGAACCTCTCTATTATTGCAGGGAGGTTTATCGTAAACCATGAACAACATATGCATCCAATTGTCTCTCCATGGTTGGAAATGACACCAATCCATGCAGACACGTGGCTTTCTAATCTTCGGTGGTTGTTGTGTTCTTGGATCGGTGAACATACTGTACAATTGGGCCTTTGTAATATTCAAATATTTTATTTCCTCCTTGGAAATGCCCGTGGAATAATACTCTCGCATCCTAGCTCTATATTCAGTCATGTCAGTCAATTGGCAATGTGCATGGATGAGGGAGGCAATTGACCTCTCAATTGAGGTGGCAAGGGACACTTGAGATGGTTCCCCCGTGTTTATTAGATCTCGAGTGTGCACTCTCATTTCATTTACATAATGGTTCAAATCATCTTAGTCAAAATTTGGTTGGGGGTTTTGATTTTCTTGGGCATTTGGATTTTGTTGAGGGTTTTCATTGGTTCCAAGATTAGTGTTTTCTTGTGTTCCACCAGACTCCATGTTAACATTTTGTTCATTCATTGTGTGGGTTTACACTCTGCAATTGAAAATGTCTCTATTATTTTAATAATTTGGGAATTATTACAAATTTAACAGACAAAAAACAATGAATAGAATGACAAAAACAATGAATAAAATGACAAACAACATGGAATTTACCTATCCAATGCAATTCGTGGATGGATGAAGATGGTTTTTGAGTGGAAATGGTGAACTTGGTTGGTTGTAGCTCCGCACACTTGATGGTTGATTCACGCTCAGCCAGAATGGAAACAATGAAAACAAATCTGGTTTGTTTTTTTTTAATTACCTTAACAGGGGTGCTTGCGCGGATTTGTGTGCGCACGTGCTAGGAACGTGCACATGCAGCAGCGCGCACGTGCCCTGGTTCGGTACCAAACCTAATGGCTTGTGCATAGTGCCTTAGGTGCGTGCGCAGGTTTTTTTTTTCCCTGATAGCACAGTCTTGTTGCAATACTGTTGGGGAGAAACTTTGTGCGTTCGCCCAGATGTAAGATTTAATGTTCAATGCAAGTTTGTTTCATAAATATTTTACATTGCAGCTTCCATCGATATCAAGGTAAAATGAGACATTTTTGTCTTAATGGGAGGAAGTACCAGGGGCCATATGGATATGCATCATAATGCATCGATATTTTGGAGAAAATGAGATGCCAGTCAATCTGAGAATGGGAATCATGGTGGTGCACTTACCTTGGTTCCTTGCTTCCCACAGCTCACGTCTCTTCTACGTGTTTTTTTTTGTGAATAAAGAATCTAATCACTAAACAAAGCGGAAAACACCAACTCTTGATGTCGCTACAACATACTTAGATACATTTCTGTCCGTGTGTGCACTATACTTTATTATTACTTTTGTCACTTTTCCCACCAGTATCAATACATGAAGAACACATGTACTTAAGCAGGTGTACCTAGAACAAGAACCTATTAGTATAGGGATAATTCATACTAACCAATTTACGACAATATAAACTTTAATACGAAACTCTAACAAATCCATTAATAACTATATTAAACCATTAATATATTATTAATCTGGAGTACGAACTAATTATAGTGTTAATTTGAATACTATTTTAACTTAACATAGTTATATGTTTCCAACATATAACCTATGTGTTTATATTAACTTGAGCCTAGCATTAACTTGCAAGGAACTAGGCTAAAGTATAATATGTTATGAGCATTCTTATTAAAGCTATGATAATGCAAATATAAGCAATTATACAACAGTGGAGAATATCATGTAATATTTACAGTATTAGGATTAACCTAATATATATATATATATATATATATTAATTCCATATACAATTAGAACAAATATAAAAAGCATTGCATTGAGCCCCACATAATATTACTCCACACATATTGATCAATTATTAGAATGACTTGAATTTATAAACAATATATATATATATATATAGATATCGATATATCCAATGTTTTGGACCTTGGCTTAAAATGCCAACATATTAATATGTAAAAACAAGAATACCTTACCTATGTTAATAACCTTGTAAATAAAACTTAACTTTAAAACAAATATATATATATATATATATATTACATCCAACACTAAGGACTTAGGCTTAACATGCCAATGTAGTAATACGTTGAATTCTTGGCACCACTAAGTTATAACCCCGACAAAATATAAAGGTTACGTAATGTCACACGATGAAATTATAACAAGCATAACCAACGATAACCAAAGTAAAGAATAAGGTTTAAATGCAAACGACGAGGGTTTGTATAAATATAACCAACCATACTATGTTTTAAAAAATACAATAAGCTCTATGAAACCATGCAAACAACCATTCCATCATGGAAATCCTATGTAGAGTACTTGAGGAAAGAATGGGTCAACGTTGCTTGTTTTAAAGGGTTTCCTGACTGGTGATGTGCCTATGTCATGCAAGCTTAACCAACCCATTTCAAATGTTTTGAACCCTGCATTAGCTACCACTTGGCAGGTAAATGAAGATCCTCGGTGATGTGGAAGTGAACGATGTTTGTGTGAAGGTTTGGTTCATGTAGAAAATGTTGGTCGACATTAAATGACAACTCTGACTTCCAGCTGTGTTTTGACGATGTGCTACCATTTCCATGAGTTGTACTATGTAATCGACGCAAGATCCATTAAACTTCAGTTGATCTCATCGTTGATCTCAATATGCTTTGGTTTATGGGTAATCAAGTTTCATGCACCATCATTGATCCTTTCCAGCTACTCTACGACTTAAGCCTTAATTCTCCAACCACCGGTTTCAGTGGTAACGTGACCTTCCATTGCCGGTGTAAGCAGTGTTTGTAAGTGCAATGTTGATGGAAGAGGTCATTGTTGTTACGCCGAGGTCCTGAGTAGAGAGCTGCTGCTCTGTGCAGCAGGGTTAGATCATGAAAATGGAGGAATGGATTTGGTGCCATCATGAGTCACTGTGATATGATGAGCTTGCCAGCGTTTTCCAATACATGCAAGGGTAAGTGAACACATCCCTTTTCTGTGTAGTCTTCATTACTTAATCGGTATGAGTTTTCTTTTGGCCAAGACTAATGCTTGTATTATTCTCTGGTGCTTAGGTGCTGCTTGGCGACGAACTCCACTCGGCGTACAGGTAAAGTGTACCGAACTCCCACCTCGTTTTCTCACTATGGTAATTATAAAATGTTTACAGTTTTCACTTGTTACATTTTAACCGAGCTTTACTACGTGTGCAATTAAGAAAGGTGGTGGAGTTTGGCGCAAGCGTAGTGGCTCCACAACCGTCACCGAGCGTGGGGGTAGGTTCCCTAGCTTCCAGGTAACTCACCAACCAACTTGATGCCTCGGGGTGGTTTTTACCTCGTTGGTTCAGGGATGAGTTACTCAAACATTTTGAAAGGGTTTAAGTGTTAGGTTTTTGGTTTTTGCTGCTTTAAAATATATGGACATCGACCCAAAACGTAGGAGCTTCATGCTCAACTGCTGTGCAAATCGGACTTCATGACCTATGTTGTAAAATGTAAGCCTTACAGGCAAGTTGTAAATCAATTAAGTTTCTATTCAACTTTTTATAATCTCCCCGAGAAACGCTTCAGCATTCGCCGGTTGAATGACTCAGTCATGGCTTGCACTCTGTAAATAAACGTTATGGTTCCAAAATTTTGATTAATGGGAAAGATGCGAACTTAGGGTTTAAGCTTCAATACTGTGTGCAATCTTCTTTATATTATGTGAAATGGTTAAATTATTTAACTTCCAACAATGGGGCTTGCTTGTATTGTTTTCGCCCACGTTGTCTGTGCATTATTTACTTGGATTCGCAAAGGTTAAATGACACGTTTACAGTATTTAAATATTATTTGAATTCCCTGCTCCAAATGGTCATATAGGCATGCGCAGGCGTTAACAAGGTTACTGCATAAATAAATGGTTATTTAAATTGACTGTGGAAAAACATATTTAGCATATGCTCCAAGAATTGTTATTTATGATGTAAATCCTGTTTGCTAGGCTACTCCCCGAGCATAGCCGTAGGCATAAATATGTTAAGATAGTTGCATAATGTATACGTAGATTAGTTTACAAAGCAACATCGATCAAAAGGAATCAGCTCTGTGATCCAAAACTGATCCACGAAAATATAACCATCAGCCTACGCATAATTCATGGTAGATGCATTAAAATGGAGAATTGTTTTCAATGTTATTATGCTGCGTTGTTTATTTTTAAATGCACAGACTCTGTAAATAGTGATAACATAAAATGCTTGAATGGAATTGTGGAATTTTTAACCCTTCACTACATATAATAATTAGCTCTATAATATATATAAATTGTGTTAATGTGGATTCCATTCCATGGACCAAGATTCATCCTTAAAATGATATCGTGACTCTACTCTACCCTTACTAAGGGCATTAATATTAATACAAAACACATTTTGTCTATACAATGCATCTATACAATGCATCCCGTAGTATAACTAGCAATGCATGCACGAACCCATTCGATTTTTACAATGAAGTTTATACAAAATGCATACACAGAAATAGCTTAGAAAATGATCTTGATTCTCTAATCTGGAATACAAGTATTTTATATACATATTTGTAACATGAATGTATAAGCAGATTCAGAAATGAGCATTTCACTTAAACAGTTAGGAATATCTCCTATTCATCTTTTATCCCCTTTCTGGGTTGATTTATAAAAATAGGAGGGTTTATAAATATTTAAGGCTTGACATGTAAACCTCTCGGTTTACATGTATGCCCGATTTACACCATAAAATGATATAAACAAAGTTCTGCCAGTAAGATAGAAATCAATGTATTCTATATAAAATGCATACATATAACCATATTTCTATCCACTTAAATGCACCAGAACTATATCCATTCATACATCAAACTTGAACTATGAATAATTCAGGCATTACAACTTAGATCATAAAACTGTATCATATTACAAAGATCTAGAAATTTATGGTAGATCTATACTTAGTAATCAGTATAACATTATACATATAAGCAAATCTGAATAGTAAATCATTCAACGGTACTTCCAGGAATCAACATAAACAAGTTCCATTAGTGTCCATAAAAATTATCAAATAGGTGCAACATATAAACTTATCTCAAATTTGATGACCAGTGGAACCAAGCACAACCTCTCAGCCTTTGACCAACAAGATCCCCTTGCTTTCAGCCCGAGCTGAGTTCACAGTCCCCCAGCTCGGAGTGTATATTTTAAATTACCCTTAACTTGTTCCCCAATTTATTTAGGATATTTCTGTGGCAGCAGGCAACCCAACATCCAACTCAGTACTCTTGAGCTCCATGATGCTCCAGGGGCTTTTAAGCCTCAGCCATTAAGAGAATCAATTAAGCACAACCTATTCAAAGTAAATGTAGTACTCCTGCATGCTTAGGGTAGTTCTTCTACCTGCACACAATCAAGTGGCCAAGCCAATACCCAACTGTATGATTCCTCTTAATTTGGACCAGTTTGGTACTCCGAAAACTGTCCTCATTCACTTGTCTTCATTTATCTTTGGTCATTTGTTCTTCCCAGCTCCCATTTCGCTTGTGTGTTAATGATCATGAGAATGTGAATAATTGTTCAGAATGAAGTGTTTGAATGAGTTTCACATTTTATTCTCTTAGATGTGATTCTCTCATTTTGTTATTTCTTTTAAATCATTATTCTCCCAAATATTTTCTTTGGGGTTTTTCCATTTTCTCCAATAATAATTTCTTATTATTATTTTACTTGGCATTTTCCCTCCAACCCATAGGGGATTGTGACTCCCATATCATTAATGTGCTGGTCCACATGGTCATTAGAAATCAATTTATCAGATTTCTTAAATCACCTAAGTAAAATGAAATAATACTTAGCATAAATATAAAAGGGTTAAAGCCCAGCATTTGGGGTATTACACCACACTAAGCCTAGATTTTGTTTTGTTATTGGATGGCACACATGATCTCGTCATTGATGAACCATTTAGACCCCTTCAACCTCCTTCTTTGTCATAAGATTTGAGTTATGTCATATTCATGCCATAATACTATGTCATATTAAAATCAAATTAGAATGTAAAAACTACACCATGTGCATGACATACTATCAAACAATCCATGCACAAGAAAGAACTTGCAATATAGATCCCCGCGCTTAGGATCTTACTCAACCTCATACCTTTAATATAATAACCAAAAATCACCATATAAATTAGCTTTAAAGAATTGTTTGTTAATTTATCAACTTCTTTGAAATCAAAGTCCAACCCAACCCACATAGATCCTTGAGCAGTGCGTCCACATGATTGTTTAGATTATGGCTAATACTTTATTCATCATGCACATTGACTAATTAAGTCTTATTAGTTTTGGACATTCACATGTCATCTACTTTGTTTCACAAAGTCCTTGAGTATACATAAGTTTAAGATGATCAAGTTATTCAAACTGGAAGGCCAAGTCTTAACTTATGAAATCTTATATCTTTCACTTGATACCAAATCCATATTTCATATTTTTCAAGAGCATAAAGATGAAACATCTTTAAAGAGTAAAAAACATACGATATTAAAAGCGAACATAAATTTGGATTATGTTCTACCATTTCCAGCACCTCCCTTGTGTACAATCAACCTGGGATTTTTATGGAAATACAACGACAAAGGACTCGGGGTAGACAGAGTGGAAACCCATGAAGGCATGAATATTATGTCCATGTTTATAACACATTATTAAAAGAGATAACGACGTATTAACGAGAACGGAATAGGCTACTCATGTAAGTCAATGGAATTTTTATTATAAACTAATCATTATAATTGAAATTTCCAATTATATTTAATTTTGACTGAAAATTCTATATTCAAATTTCTAAATAACAGAATTGAATTTCATTATCCAAATGAGGTTTTCCATTATTATATTTCTTCAACTTACTTACTACAACTTAAAAGTTGTACTATGCGCTGCCATCTTTAGAGCCTTCCTGATGTCAAAGAAATAAAGGTAGACAAAGTGACAACCCATGTTTATATCGACCATGTTTTAGAAGAGATAGATGGAATGGAATAGGTTATCCGTGTGATTCGGTAGATTTTTTTGAAGAAAGAGATGGAAATTCTTGTCAAACGTTTTTATCAATTTTAAATGACCAATTAATGTAAAAGGGACACGTCAACAGTGATAGCCATGAAAAAAATTGAAACGTATATTTGACGTTCACCTATTTGCCTTCGCCGCCGGAAAATTTAATACCTCTCTTAAACTATATATCTTGTAACTGTACCGGTTAGTAACTACCCAATCCTGCACTTGGCACTGCTCTCTTCTATTTTGTTTGCTTCCTACTGAGTTATTGAGCCTTATTTCATCGTAGGCCCTTGGGCCCATGTTTAGGGGCGCTTATAAGAAATTAGCTCTGGTTTAGGGTTTAGTTGCAACTTACTAGGCTGGATTTTGAGACGGAGGAAGGGACAAGACTAAGAGAGGAATTAAAAATACCGGGCCTGAATTCATGGTTGTTTCAGCCGACGGTTTGGTGGTTTTATGATTCAAAATTCAAATGTATCCCAGTTCAAATTAAACTTAGGCGACCCTTCCCTTTATGAAGCAGATGTATTTGACCTGTGGATATCATTATCAGTCCATTAATATATATCCATATTCAAGCTAAATCCAGTAAACTTAGTGGTCGCCCAACATCAGGAGCATGCGATTCATGAGCCAAGAAGCAAGACTAGGCCGAATCTATTTACTAGAGAAGGGGACATTGATCCTTATTTGGCCATCACCTATGAGTTTACGGGTTCAAATGCTTTCTTAGGTGTTGGTACATAGAAAAACATGACATCATAGATGCAGCCTTGAGCGATATAAACTCCCAAGATGCCAAATATACTTCAGCAGTATGTGGGTACTTCTGAGATCATGTAAAATTAAGGTGTGTGGTGTGCCGGTTGTGGTATCTGACCAAGGATAACAATGCCATAAAATTTCACTTGATGTACTCTTATTGCATTGTGTGGCAGGATAACAATGCCATAAAATTTCACCTGATGTAATCTTATTTTTATGTGCTCTCTACCCTGAGTGTAGTGTTGCATTTCCACGTACAATTTTCAGTTTTAGTGATATTTAATGTTTTTACGATAACATGGTGGATTTTTGGGCAAGCTATTTGCCTAGTGTTTAATATTTATGGCGGACTTTACCAAACTACAGAAATGAATTGACTTAGTAATTATGGAAGAGCTTTTGTCTTGCCGAAAAGGTTTTACCGATTTTCACTAATTTAGAAAATTTGAAAGTGTCATCTCTGAATTTGAGTTAAGTTTCATTTTAAATGGATACTCCTAAGCCCATCATGGAAAGGGAGAGCTTCCCATACAGATCGAACTTCTCCTTATTCGATAATGTTGATGCCAAACATTCAAATATATAGAGAGGGCGCCAATCTATAAGAGGACGGACAGGAATTCTTAATCCAGGTTTTTAATAATACAACAAATTTGACACTATGAACTTGAAAAAATGTGGGCTGCAATTCTTAATAGTAAGTACGAGCCTTTTTTATAATACAAAAGATTTGTCACTCTATGAAATTGAAAAAACGTGGGATTAATGGAATTCACAGTAAGTGTGGTATTTTTTTTCAATAGAACAAATTTGACACTCTATATGTCACAGTTACATTTTTCCGCAACACCCACAAGCTTGTGGGAATCTTGCACTCCCTCCCAAGAGGTTGGCTTGGGCACCCAGTTGGGAAAAACGATGTTTGGTTGCACAAGACATAGCGAAGAGGAAAGTGATGGATCGAACAAAGGGGTGCGTGGACCATGCTTGGGTGCACTCCCACAAACGATGCCACACTCACCCATCGGCACATGGAAAGCCCAAGAGTGGGGTGCGGTTGCAAAATGACAAGTCGAAAAGATGAAAGGGTGTCGGGCGCAGCCTTGGACCAAACAGACGTTGGAGTAGTGGCACAATGGACCAAGTGCCCACATACACTCCAAGAATCAAACACCCAAGTGTCCAACACTTAGCTGCAAAAGATAGCTTGGGCATTGAGATTAGGTTGGGAGCCCACAAGCGAAGTCGGGTTGAAAGCCCTGGAAACGAAGTCATGTTGGGAACCCTGGAAATGAACTCATGTTGCAAGCCCAGGAAAATGAGCTCGGGTTGAAAGCCTAGGAAATGATCTCACATTGGCAACCCAGGGAAAATGAGCTTGGGTTGAGAGCCCGCATGCACATCCCCACGAGCTCAGGATGGAAGCCCGCGAACTCGAGATGGAAACCCATTTGAACTCAGGATGGAAGTTGTGCTGGAAAGCCCATGAACTCAGGATGAAATCCCGTGAAGCTTGGGATGGAAGGTGACAAAATCGAGATGGGAGCACATTGCTAACTCGGGATTAGAGCATGACGAACTTGAGTTGGGAGCCATATAAAAAGACTTAAGGCCAAAACCAAGAAGGCAGCTTGGAGGAGAAAGAAGTTGGAAATTTTGGACAAGGGGAAAGATGTGGAGCTAGGGAAGCTATCCAAGCTCTGCATTCTTGTACAGTCTATTCTAACTAAATCTAGTTGGAGCAAGGTGTTGTAGAAGAAAGAAGATCTATGGGCGTTTGCATTCGTTCTGGTTACACAGTGAGACAGTTTCGCAGCAGCGGCAAGGGTTTGCAGCAGTGGGCAGTTTTAGGAGTTAGACGCCTGTTGGAAGGGTTAACTCTCTCTTTGTATTCTGTATAACTATTGTAAGGCATGTTGTTTGTTGGGCACACGTTGGAGCTCTGCTAGGGCAACTCCACCTGTTGTAAATGATCGATTATACAAAAGATAAATGGGTTGCTGGTTTGGAAACCCCAACTTATACTTGTGTGTTATTTACTTGATATTCATGCATGTGTAAATCTGTCTAAGTGTTGGATGTTAGGTTTACATGTTAAATTGTTAAAGAAGTAAACTGTTGCAAGTGTTTAAGTTGAAATGAGTTCCACAGGTTAGGCGTAGTCGACAGGTGAAACGCTTGAGTTGGTCACGCCCTCAAGTCGTTCCTAGGTAGTGCCACACACCACATTTGGACACTGGTGACTAGCGAAAAAGTGTGGCTGTAAAAGTTGGTATCAGAGTAGAACGACTGCGACAATGAAGGGTTTTGTTCGGTACAGTTCTGCAATGTGGAGGCTGAGACAAGTTTGGTGCGACAGTCGATAGGGGTTCACTAAAATGGTCATGGTGCCAGAATTCATTAGGGTTTTCCGTAAGAAAGTGCCGCAGGTTTCAATCTTGTGATCGCAGAACCGCAAGAGTTGTAGGTTCGCTACAGGAAAACACAGAGTTTACGATTTTGAGGCTAAGTCTGGAAAAACACAGAAATTGGCCAAGGTGAAGCGACTTGAACTGCAGTTGATGGAGCAACACGAGAGTTTGATACAAGCTCTCAGGAGGGTGTTTGGGTGGAGCACCTTCGCTGCAACTGTAAAACATAACTGAATTTTCTATGGAGGACTCACACACAGGTTGACTTGGCAAGTCACCTAGTTGGGCACAACAGTAGAAATGAAGGTTGGTTGGTTGCAGAATTTCATTTGGAGCACAAGGCAAGGTGTGCCCAAGTGAAAAATGACTTGGTATGGCAAGCCAAGGGTTGCATTAGCAACCGTAGTAGCATATTTTGGTTGCCCTATGTGTAAAATTAGTCACAGGAGATCTAATGAACAAGTAAATCAATCACAATAGATGAATATAGAAAATATGGTGTAAAACTGTGCAAAACATGCAACAGTGCTCAATATCCTAGTAAGGGTGAATGATTACAATAGAATACAGTAACAATGATTGAGCAATTCGAATTTCCTAAGGAGGTCATTCAAATCACTGAGTGGAGTAGCTTGACTCCAACTAGGAGTCCTCATCATCAATCGGTGGTGGTCATCAAGGCACAAGAACCAGTCATCCAGGTGTCAATCTGAGTCTAACTGAGTGTAATATGTGTAACTGAAATGTGTAGCAATGATATAGGGAAGTGGGCTTAGTGGAGGGCACATGTGAGGCTAACTGAAGTTAGAACAAGTCATCTAGTCAATCTGGAGGTCCAGCAGAAATGAAACAGTCAGTCGGGAGTGAAACTAGCCTCAAATCAGGGAGAATCGGAGCTAACTGAGTGTAACTAAAGTGGAACTGCAGTGATAGGTGAAGAAATGCACCCTTCTCTAGCAATAGGTGAGAAGAGGGTGAATTCCTGACTAGGAGGGCTAAAAATCTGAAGTAAGTGGCTCCTGGGTGCTAGAATAAGGTGGCTAAGGTGCTGGAGGCATCAACCTGGTGACTGGGATGCATGCAAAGTGCATGCAAACCCTAGAATTTGCATGCAAACCCTAATTGCATGCAAGATCCTAAAAAACATGATGTGGATATCCAAACACCCCCCCTCAAGCTAAAGCATAATAATGGATCAATCTATCTCCACCATGATAGAACTCACCCCCAATAGTGAACGGAGGTAAGAGAACTTCTTCTCAGTGAAACTCTTGGTGAAGATGTCTGCAATTTGCTCATCAGTAGGGCAATATTGCAGAATGATGGTGCGATCATGCACCAACTGTCGAATGTAATGCATATGAATCTCAATGTGTTTGGTCCTCTGCCACTGAACTAGATTTGTGGAGATCTTGATAGCACTTTGATTGTCACAAAATATGATAGTCGAAGTAGTGCCACCAAAAACAAACTTGGAAAGAATACCCTGCAACCAAACTCTTTGAATGCAGGCATTGATTGCCCCTCGATACTCTGCCTCTGCTGAAGAAAGTGCAATGGCTGCTTGCTTTTTGCTGGACCAGCAAATAGCACTATGACCAATCATGAAAACATAACTGGAAGTGGACTTCCGATCAATGCTATCACCTTCCCAATCTGAATCAGTAAAACCAATGAAATCAAGCTCATAATCTGTAGCATAATGTATGCCAAACTGTCTCGTACCTTGCACACACTGCAAGATCCACTTGGCTGCTCGCCAATGAAGCTCATTTGGCTGCAGCATATACCTTGACATGGCATTCATGGCATATGAAATATCAAGCCTTGAGTGTGTCAAATAAAGTAGTGAACCAATCAACTGTCGATACATACTGCAATCTGCAAGCGGTGTAGAATCTCCCTCCTCAAGACTGATTCCTGAGAGGAATGGGAATGGGGCTGCCTTACATTCAGCCATATTAAACTTCAATAACAGGTCAAAAGCATATTTTTGCTGATATATAATGATCCCATCAAAATTTTGAGCTATCTCCAAGCCCAAAAAGTGAATCAGCAAACCCAAATCGCTGATGTCAAAAGCTAGATTTAAGGCAGTTTTTAGCTTGTTTATTGAAGTAAGAGTGCTACCAGTAATGAGAAGATCATCAAAATAAAGTACAATAACTAACAACTTACCTTTAACTCGCTGAAGATACACATTCGGATCAGATTTGCATCTTTGGAAATTCTGAGAAAGAAGGAAGGAGTCCATCTTTGCGTACCAAGCTCTTGGGGCCTGTTTTAACCCATACAAAGATTTCTTCAATCTGCAAACTAATGATGGATCTGATGTGTAGCCCTTTGGCTACTACATATATACCTCTTCAGCAAGGTCTCCATGTAGAAATTCACTCTTCACATCCATGTGGTGCACTTCCCAGTGCTTGGATGCGGAAATAGCCAAAACAAGGTGGATGGAATCCATCTTTGCAACCGGTGCAAAGGTCTCAGAGTAGTCCACTCCTTGGACTTGGGAGAAACCTTTTTCCACCAACCTTGCTTTGTATTTTCTGATAGAGCCATCAGCAGTAACTTTCGTGCAGTAGACCCATTTACACTTCACTAGTTTTCTTCTAGGTGGAAGAGAAACTAGCTCCCATGTGTTGTTCTTTTGAAGGGAACTGTACTCTTCATCCAGGGCACTTTGCCATCTCGGATCTCAGTGGGAAGAATAGTATGATGTGGGATCTGAACCAGCCATCAAATAAAAAATCTCAGGAAGTAATGGATCAGCAATATAAAGATCCATACCTACTTTTTGAAAGTCTTCTCTTGTTCGTCTCGGATCAACAGGATTTCAAAGGTTCGAACCAGCAGATTGAAGAGTGTTTTGGGCCCACTTTGTTAACTGAGGAGGATCATAATGGTCGGATTCTGAACCAGATATGTCATGATCATCATATGCTACTAAAATATCAGAAATATCAGAACTCATACCTTCATTATCGCTGCACGGATCTTCTTCTGGTGAAGGCAATGAATCGGCAGTCTCTTACTCGACTAGTTGCAATTCTTGAAGCGGTTCTTCAAATTTCACACTGTGCTCTATGAATATCTTTTTAGATATGATATCCATGATTTTATATGCTTTTGATTCTTCCCCATATCCTATCAATATTCACTCAATACTTTGTGGATCCAAAGCTCGTCTCTTCTTGGAAGGAATTCTAGCCCATGCAGTAGAGCCAAAAACTCTCAAATTTGACAGATCCGGTTTGTGACCAAAGAATGCTTCAAAAGGAGTCATACCTTTCACGGATGAATGTAGAACACAGTTTTGTATGTATGTAGAAACATTGATTGCTTCAGCCCAAATATTTGCAGCCAAACCTTTTGATTCAATCATGCATGTAGCCATCTCTCTCAGTGACTGATTTTTCCTTTCCGCTACATCGTTCTGCTAGGGTGTGTAGGGAACTGTATGTTGGATCTGAAGTCCACTTTGGGAACAAAGTTGCAGCAACTTGGCCTTGATATATTCTCCACCATTATCAGATCTAAGATCTTTGATCTTGCTCTTAGTGGCGGTCTCAACAGAAGCCTTAAAATCCTTGAATTTTCCAAGCACTTCTGACTTGTTTTCGAGAAAGAATACCCATGTAAAGTGGGAAAAATCATCAATAAATGTCAAAACATACCCTGAACCATTTAATGACGTATGGGGAAGCGGACCACTGATATCAGAATGTATCAACCCCAAAATTGTAGAAGCTCTGCTAGCTTTTCTGCGGTCGAATTTGTGCTCGGGGTGCTTCCCAATGATGCAACCAGTGCATATTCCCTTCGAGGAACGGAGTTGTGGAAGACCATCTACCATGGATTTGTTTGATAGCAGCAACAAATACTTATAATTAAGATGTCCAAATATTTCATGCCAAATCCTACTAACCTCATTACCATGTGTGCGAAGAGCAGTGGGCTTTGCAAGCAGAATAAAGTGTGAAAACTCATAGCATTTTGCAGTGTGGTTTGCCTTTCCGACTGCAACAAGTCTTCCACTTTTGATATCAGAAATTTCAACTGTATTAGGGCTGAATGTAACTTGCTTCAGTTCACCAGTGTGTGTCATTTGATACACAGAAAGAAGATTTGAAGCCAAGGAAGGCACATAGAGAACATTCTGAAATCTTCCATGATCTACACGAATCGTACCTTTGCCCTTTGAAGAAATTTTTGAGTCATCTCCCAAATGGATGGGGATGGAGCTGTTTGGATCGAATGAAGAAAAAGAATCAATATTTGCAGCCATATGATTCGATGCACCCGAATCTATCAAGAGAGTAGTGGGCTTCAAAATAGTTTCCATGAGTGCTTGTCCTCTTTCATGATCATCATTCCTATCCTTCTTCCTTGCACCGTCAGGAAGAGTTATGTTGTTCTTTTCCAAAAGGAGGGCCATTTGATCTATAGTCTTCTTCATACATGAAATTTTGGGATAAAAGCCAGGGTTGCAATAAGTACATTTAGATTTTTGGTCACCTTCTTTGCCCTTTTGCTTGAACTTTGAACTGGATGGTGCATCCGTTTGTTTGCCTTTCTCTCTTTGCTTGTGAGGCTCGAATTTGGGCTTCTCCTTCTTTTGCTTTCCTTTACCATTCGAGATCTTGGGTCCTTGAACATTAAGGGATGAATCTTTGGAGCTTATGGACCCCATTTGAATCAACTTGTCATGCTCTTTTGTGACGGACTCAATGAAGGCATTCAAGGTAGGCATCTTCTAATTCGGGGTAGTTAGCCGACCGGAATTGAAATTAGAGACAAATACCGAATAATCTTTACCAAGCTTGTTGAGAATGGAGAGGATCAATTGTTTATCCTCTTTGATAACTCCACTATTCTTCAACTGCAAGTTCAAGTTCTTGAATTTTGTGAAGAATTCATTAATGGTCTCAAAATTCTTAGGACTAAGGGCAATCAATTCATTCTCTAATTGAAAATCCCTAAGCTCGTCCTGCTTGCCAAATAGTGTTTCAAGTTGCTCCCATATAGCTTTTGGAGTCTTCAATCCGCTGAGATGGAAGTGAAGATCTTTGGAGATGGAGAGACAAAGAATACCATAAGCTTCATCAAGCTTCTTGTAGTGTTTGGTTCTATCTGACAAGCTGTTTGGCTCCAATTCAAGACCAAGAGTGACTCGGTAGTAACCTTTTGAACGTAATATGACTCCATATCATCTTTCCAATCAAAATAATTGAATGGGGTGAGGATAGGCTTTGAAGAAGAGTATTCCATTGCTAGGAGTGAGTGCACACTGATGTAGAGAAGCTTGCAAGGGCAGAGTAGCGAATGCAAATGATGGAGACAATAACCTGCAAATCACAATAAACCAAGAACAATGAGGTCAAACAATCCACCCTTTTAGAGTTGCATCACACCTGGGATATGAGATCAAACAATGTTGAATGGGTCCAATGTATCAGATCCAGGAATTATGTGGAAACTCAAGCTTCTGGAGTGGTATTGGATGTATTTTCAAGCTTTGCATGCACAGGAGCGAATGCCCTTGAGATCTTTCATGCCAAAACTTTTTGCAATTTTTGAGCAATTCACTCAAATCTTCTTGTAGAAACACCTGTAGAAAAGAGATCTTGTCCCTGCAATGGCTTTGATACCATGTAAAATTAGTCACCGTAGATCTAATGAACAAGTAAATCAATCACAACAGATGAATATAGAAAATATGGTGTAAAACTGTGCAAAACATGCAGCAATGCTCAATATCCCATTAAGGGTGAATGATTACAATAGAATACAGTAACAATGACTGAGCAATTCGAATTGCCTAAGGAGTTCATTCAAATCACTGAATGTAGTAGCTTGACTCCAACTAGGAGTCCTCATCATCAATTAGTGTTGGTCATCAATGCATAAGAACCAGTCATCCAGGTGTCAATCTAAGCCTAACTGAGTGTAACATGTGTAACTAAAGTGTGTAGCATTGATATAGGGAAGTGGGATGAGTGGAGGGTGCATGGGAGGCTAACTGAAGTTAGAACAAGTCATCTAGTCAATCTGGAGGTCCAACGGAAGTGAAATAGTCAGTCGGGAGTGAAACTAGCCTCAAATCAGGGAGAATCGGAGCTAACTGAGTGTAACTGAAGTGGAACTGCAGTGATAGGTGAAGAAGTGCGCCCTTCTCTAGCAGTAGGTGAGAAGAGGGTTCCTTCCTGACTAGGAGGGCTAAAACTCTGAAGTAAGTCTCTCCCGGGTGCTAGAATAAGGTGGCTAAGTTGCTAGAGGCATCAACCTGGTGATTGGGATACATGCAAAGTGCATGCAAACCCTAGAATTTGCATGCAAACCCTAATTGCATGCAAGATCCTGAAAAAGATGATGTGGATATTTGAACACTATGCACAGGCACACTCAAGAAGAGTTGCAGTGGAATGTGCACGATGAGGAAACTCTACGGAAAGACAAGATGGAAACAATAGTTAAGAGCATGGAACGAGTGGTTTACGAGGTAAGGCAAGTGTTCTAGGAGAAAATGGCAAGGGTAGAGAAAGTGTTGATACAAGGCATAGAAGATATGCAGAAGCTATAGGCGTTGGATATTCAAGTTAAGGCTTGGGAAGTCCAGAGATTGGGGTCATTACACTCTATGGAGGGAACTCAAGAAAGCACGAAGACGTAGCCAAAGCCATCTTCGAAGTCAGTCAGTTGCTACCTTTGAGAAGGTAACCACTTCGTGCGAAAATGTCCAAGGAAGGAAGAGTTGACAAGTTCGTTGGGAGAGGTCCAACAGAACCCAACTACAGAAAAGATGACTTGGGAGGAACCCCAAGTGCATCCACCTTCGGATGAGATCGTGGAAGTGGTGAATGCCTTAACCAAGTGTTTGGGCAAGTTACCAATGGATCCGTAGGAGGAGAAACAGTTTAGCCTCAGTTTTGTGGATGCGACGGTAAGTGGGGTAAAGTTTGTTGCGTCAGTGGATACAGACGCCATCCACAGTATTGTGAGGTTGATGGTAGCCAAGCTATGTTCAAGGTTGATGGTAGCCAAGCTACGTTCAAGGCAGTGAATGGAAAGAAGAACTCAGTGGATGGAATTATTAGAGGAGCACCCATTCAAATTGGCGAATGGCTCGATAGAATGGATTTTTCCATCGCACCCATAGATGACCATTCCATGATCCTTGGGTAGGACTTTTTGAATTTAGCCAAGGCGATTCCAATACCGTTCAGTAATTGGTTGGTGTTTTTGGAGAAGGCTCATGCTTGGAGTATTCCGATGACTTCCAAGGAAAAGTTGGGAAGGATGCCACGCATGTTCTCCATTCAGTTGCATGGGATAGATGACACGTCTATGAAGAGTTCTGTTGGCATCACTCAACATTTAGAAGAGCCAAGGGGCCAAGGCACATCAAAGAATGAAGATCACTTAATGCAGAGATTGGCTAAGTTGGCGTTGCAGACAGATTCAGTCTTGAGGGAGATTGAGTCATTGCACCATCAGCAACTTGTTGGTAGCGAAGCAGGGTTTGCACCAATGTTAGTAGCAGTAGAAGTTGCGAAGGTGGGCACTCCAAGTAGCACAACATGCAGAGCAAGTGACAACAGTTCGAAGGGAGTGGGCTGAGAGGTGGATTCACTTCAACATGTTGAGCAGAGTCCTGACAAAGGCAAGTGTGAGGAGGCACTTGACCAACAGCATGTTCAGTGGGTAGAACACTTGATTGCGGATGTGAAAGGTTCAATGAAACGAGGGTTTCTGTGGTAGATCTGGTTGCGGAGGTGAGGACAACTTCCCAACTCGCGATGTAGCAGACATTGTGGCTTTTTGCATGCCCGCTATTGGTGTCCAAGAGTCCTAATTGACAGTTGAAAAGTTGGTAGAAGTAGGATGCATGCCAGGGGAACCGGTGGCAGTCGTAGCCTACTTAGAAGAAAAATTTTGTTGACTAGAAGAGTCAAACGCAAAGAAGGCCAAGGAGATGGAATTCACCTTGAGCACAATTCGACAGTTTGAAGATCGGGAAGACGACGATTTAGATAGCTCGGAGAACCAAGAGGAGTAGTTGGGAAAGATTCGGCCTCTGTTTAAGGGGACAAGTAAAGGTGCAAGGAGAAGATCTAGAAAAAGACAGCAACATGCCGAAGTTGAGGAAACTTCAATGACAGTTGCGGATGTCTTCTATGTAGCCAAGCTTGGGGAGGATTTCAGCTGTAATTCTGCGGAGACAGAATTGATCATTAGGAACTTATGTGGTTTACATGAGTTTAGTGGTCAAATAGTTGGGAGTGGTAGCCTACGGCTCCACATACCATTTTTCCCAGGATGAGACTTGAGCAAGTCGGCTCACTGCTTTTGGTTGGGGTAGTGAGGCCGTGGGCGCCTTTAAGAGGTGGCCTTAGACATAATTTCAGCCAAGGTTGTGTGTGGCATACAACAAATCGTGGAACCGCAGGGGGAAGTTTCGCAACAATGGGACATAAGAAATTTTGTCCATGTGTGGTAGCATGGCACAAGGAGGACCGAAGTGCAGCAAGAAAGCCAATTTTTGACATGAGGAAGTTTGTTCTCATTGTGAATAGTGATACGGTTGGGAGTCGTGACCAAACTTGTTCAGCACGTGGGGGTTAACAGTGAATGGAAACTTGGAAGAGCTGGCCAAGTATCGCAGCAGTAGTAGGTTGAGCAGGTGTGGCTACCGGAAGAGACTTCGGAAGAAGACTCAGTTGCAACAAGTTTCTAAGTGCGTGGAGTTACTTGGAGACATTGCCGAGACGGCAACAAGCTTGAGTGGGGGAGGATGTCATGGCCACATTTTTCTGCAACACCCACAAGCTTGTGGGAGTCTTGCACTCCCACCCAAGAGGCTGGCTTGGGCGCCCGATTGGGCAAAATGATGTTTGGTTGCACAAGACTTAGCAAAGAGGCAAGCAACGGACCGAATGAAGGGGTCGGACCATGCTTGGGCGGACTCCCACAAATGACACCACACTCACCCATTGGTGCATGGCAAGCCCAAGAGTGGGGCGTCGTTGCAAAATGACAAGTCGGCAAGATGAAGCGGCGTCGGGTGCACCCTTGGATCAAACGGATGTGGGAGTAGTGGCACAATGGACCAAGTGCCCACATACACTCCAAGAAGAAAACAACTAAGTGTCCAACAATTAGCCGCAAAAGATAGCTTGGGAATTGAACTCGGGTTGGGAGCCCACAAGCGAAGTCAAGTTGAAAGCCCTGGAAATGAACTATGTTGGGAGCCCTGGAAACGAACTCATGTTGGAAGCCGAGGAAAATGAGCTTGGGTTGAAAGCCTAGGAAACGAGCTCACATTGGTAGCATAGGGAAAATGAGCTTGGGTTGAGAGCCCACATGCACATCCCCACGAGCTCGGGATGGAAGCCCGCGAACTTGGAATGGAAGCCCACTTGAACTCAGGATGGAAGCTCCATCAAAAAGCCCGCGAACTCAGGATGAAAGCCCATGAAGCTCGGGATGGAAGCCAACGAATCCGAGCTCTGCATTCTTGTACAATCTATTTCAGCTGAATCCGGTTGCAGCAAGGTGTTGCAGAAGAAAGCATATCTGTGGGGGTTTGCATTCATTCCGGTTGCATAGTGAGACAGTTCTGCAGCAGCAGCAAGGGTTTGCAGTAGTGGTTAGTTTACGCTTGTTGGAAGGGTTAACTCTCTCTTTGTATTTTTTATAACTGTTGTAAGGCGTGTTGTTTGTTGGGCACATGCCATAGCTCTGCTAGGGAAAGTCAAGCTGTTGTAAACGATTGATTATACAAAAGATAAACGGATTACTAGTTTGGAAACCCCAACTTATACTTGTGTGCTATTTACTTGATGTTCATGCATGTGTAAATCTGTCTAAGTGTTGGATGTTAGGCTTATGTTGCAAGTGTTTAAGTTGAAATAAGTTTTGCAGGTTAGGCATAGTCTACTGGTGCAACGCTTGAGTTGGTCATGCCCTCAAGTCGTTCCCAGGAAGTGCCACACACCACATTTGGACGCTGGTGACTAGTGAAAAAATGTGGCTGTGACACTATAAATTTTGTGATATCCCTCCCTTTTACCTATATATATATATTAATAAATTATAAGTATATAGAGATCTAAGTGATAGATTTCATGCATATATATAGGGAAGAATAATAATTCTTTAACAAACATGGTGATGTTTTAAAGGGAATGTTTATAAGAATTATTAAAATAGTCAATAAATACTAGTTCGACATTAGCCTATAAAACTAGTGTTTAAAAGGGTTGTTTTTAGATATTAAACATTAACTTTTTATTAGGTTGTCTCCATCATGGAGATGGAGCGCCGAAGAGTGTGAGCGATGGATATCCTTAATACGGGAATCTATTGGATCTTGCCTCGGCTGTAAGAAAGGGGATTTATTATTAGGAAGTGTTTATTAATTGGAGTGGTATATTTTAATACAAGGGAAGTTTAAATTAAAGAAAGTGAATATATTGACCTTGTGGTTAATATTATGATATGTGCCATTTAAAGCCACAACTTATATTGGAGAAAAGGGATGCGTAGGGGGAGGAGTCACTTCACCTTTGATTTCTCAACGAAATTCGTAAGGCATATTCATATATTATACTCGAAGATATGAAAAGGAAGTTTTTTCATTTATTAAAGGATCAAATATAAAATATTTGATAATTCGGTGACATTCTGTCAAGAATGAGAATGGCGGCCTTGAGTGCCGAGCCTCCTTACTTATAAGAGTTTTTTTTTTAGTAGGTCTGTCTCATAAAGCGCCAACTCTATGGAGTGACACGTGCTTTCTCGCTGGTAAGGAAAAACACCCTTCTAAAGCCACACTTGGCATTTCTACGATAAGGATGGAAACTCTTTCTCTATGTGGCAAAAACCCTAGCCAACGTGGACGGACTCCCCAAGGAAAAACTGAGAAGTCAGAAATTATGGGGGGGAAACGATGACTTGGCTGTCATTGTCTCGCGATAGGTGGGTAGGTCGATAGATGGTTAGATTACATGAGAATCCCTCATGAGCTACCTGGGCGGACTCCCCAAAGTTGTCGAGTTGCTTGTGTATAAGTGTACATGCTCACAGCCTATGGAAGAACTCTCTCTTCCACTACGGTGATATTGTTCAAAAGAAATTCCAGAAGGTTGAATTCCATTTGGGTTGCGCGGCCTTTCCAATTTTGGATTGGTGTTCTATTTTTCTGAGGATTGTGCAGTGAAGGACGGCATGAATAGAGGTGGGCGTTCTTCATAAGGGGGATGCGAACCCTACATCCGGGAGGGGGCTTACAGAAGACTGGAAATAGGAGAGTTGCGAAAAATCGGAATGATTCACCTAATAGAGGGAGGCGATCAGGTGATCTGGAGTCGGGGAGCTTGTTACCGATCTGATGGCAGGTAACCTTTCTGTCGATCTGGTTTGGTTCTGCGTGAGAAGGATGATCCCTGCACATGATTGACGAAGGAAGCCTCTATCTACTCACTCAAGTAAGCTCTGACCCTAGCTAGTTCGTATCGCGGCGATAGTGGTAAGTTACCTTCAGTACCCGAAATGTGTGTTTATTAATAAACAAAAACTGCGAGTTGAGAAGTGTAGTAATGTCTTATTTGATCGGAGGATAGTGTTCTCGGTTAAATCATGATTCATACGTATTTCTTTTAGCTACATCTTTTATTATCTAAAAGCGTGGTTACATAGATCTAAAACGTGTTGCCTTCCTTGGATCTACAAATTTTACTCTACAGCTTACCCGATCTTAGTTTGCTACTCATTATCCCCTACTGGTATTACATTTAGCACTGTATTTTCTGAACATTCCACCTCTGTCGACAAAAAACGTACTGCCTAGGTCAGGAGGTGGGCATGGCTGATTCTTGATTTTCGATCTCGGTAAATTCCAGGGTTTGTAGTATTTTTAAAGTATGTTTCCAGAGTCCCTACCGTGGAAGCGAGTTGATTGAGATTGCTTGGTCGAGTCGCCATGATACTTTCTTGTACATTGCGTTATAAAATTTCTACTGTATGGATTGATTGAGATCGCTAGATTTAAGTCACCGAGATATTATCGGGTATATTGCGTTATAAAATTTCTACTGTATGGATTGATTGAAATCGCTGGATTTAAGTCACCGAAATATTATCGGGTATATTGCATTATAAAATTCCTACGGTATGTATTGATGGGCATCGAGGCCTCAGCGTGAATTAAGATCTAAGTATCTAAAAATGTAACGAAGTGATATTAGTTATGAATGAAACTCACGGTTGAATCCCTGAATAGATCTCTGTCTTGAATTCGTAATAGCATCTGTGGATGCGTTTTAGTTAAATAATATTTTAGCATTTCTCTGCGATAGGGAAGGGATCGGGAATACATCCCTGGATTTGGGATACATTCCTGTACAATTTCTTTCCTGATAGCGCATACTTTATCTCGGTTGCAGGGTAAGCTCATTCTAGATGTTATTAGACATTCTTTGTGGTTAAAAGTGTATTATCTTTTTTTTGGATTAAATAAGCTATATTATCTATGTTGGATAAATGTGTAATACATCCTGATTGAACTCCATTAGTATATCTAAGTGGATGAGGCTTGTGTAGTACATCTATGTGTTAGATCTATGCATGCGTCAGGGTCAGGATAACTCTACAAGAGTTCAACCCCCATCTTTTCCTGTTATATTTTTCTAATGTATAAGTTAATCGGCCAACAGTATGTGAAGATCAAACTGAGATAGGTCTAGGTAAGTATGTGTTTATTATCAGAGATAATTCTATACGTTAGCATGGAATGTCTTAAAATGTCCTCTAGGGGAGAGACAATTGAGAAAGTGGAATTTGCAACAACTGAGTTGCTGGATGTAAAAACCCCTATGTGATGAATAATAAATGCGACCTTTGTGGACGTAGCCCGGGGATTCGGGTGAACCACTGTATATCTCGTCTCGATCATATGTGTAATGATGGTGGCTCCTTGTTTATGACAATGTCTAAGTGTATGTTATGGTAATGATTAATGAATTGTTGTCTATGCTGACTATTGATGTAATTATTGTTTTCAAGCATATTGAAGCTTATCATTAATGGGTAGCAATCCCTTGGAATTGTTTAAGGAAAAGTTAGAAAAATGTGTTAATGTAATTATGTGTGTTATTGGCAATTATTTACGTTTTGTTCATGCTAATGGCTAATGGAATTTAAAGATGAAGAATATGAAATGAGACTTAAGTTTTGGTAGGGGTTCTACATGCTTGATTAGTTAGGGTTCACATGACTTAATGATTAAAGTGCATTCCCTACAATTTCATCTCAAAACAAATATGAGTAAATGTAATTAGGTTAGAAGAAGCATTTGTTTCTACTTATATGGGTATCTGATGCCTCTTCAACACAAATACTAAACTCGGTTAGTTGGGTTTGCTACATTGTGAGAGTCCATCATGTTATTTTACGTTTGACAAATAAGTCTTTACTACATAGAGCTTTAATGGAAGAAAAAATTAAATTTCACCGAAAAAACTAACTCGTGTTATTTTGGAGATCTTACATATGGTATCAGAGCACAGGTTGCAAACACTCGGGCATAGTTGGGCTCAGTTGAGGAGGTAATATAAGCTGGTCAAGGGAACTCCATCGATAAGAGGCAAACAAAGGATTTATGTTCTGAGGAACAAGCAAGAGGTAATCGACAAGATGTCTTTTAAATCGCAAGTAAGTATACTTCACTTGTTAAAGCATTCTAAAGGAAAAGCATTGGCTATATGTGAGCATTTATATGTTTCCTCTCGAAGTTGAATGATCTTCTATTTTTTTTAAATACTAGAGATGAACATCTCCGCATGCTCTACAATTAGTTTCATTAAATGATAAGAAAGTATTCTTTAAAAATGATTAAAATAGTTGGACTATGTTCCTATCTTTATCTTGGTGATCTTGTTAATATTTTCATATACATTGATCGTAATGATAGTAATGAGAATCATAGGAGCATTTGCAGGTTCAAAAGTTCATAAGGGTTGTATAAACATAATTAGGATTATGTATCTAATGAAAGATGTACATTCATATCTGGTCGAATGATGCCATTGGTAGGGCTTTAGTACATATATAAGTCAAGTCATAGACATTCATCATAGGTACTTGATTGCTTCAATTATATTTTATGAGGATTAGAAAAGTTCTAGACTTGGAAAGGTGACTATACATTTAAAGACAGGATAGCAAACCTATTGAATCATAAGGATTGAATGAATGATAGTTAGGTCATATAAAGATATGTATATATAGGTGGAAGTTGAAACACTCCAAAACGTTATATAGTATGTGAATTATGAAGGGATCCTTATCATGTTAGAAAATACATAAATTGTACTAAGGGAGTAAGCCGTGAAATTCTCTATGTAGGCCATCTGTTATGTAGAAGGAAATTTTTCATTATTATTTACGATCTCGGAATTGGAATAATAGACGTTTTACAGTGGATGATTGATCGAAAGACGAATATAAGAATTGACAAAATGTTTTTGAGGGAGCTATATTGATCTTAGCCTTGATAAGTAGAAGATATGGAAGATGTTTGTGCATTATATTGAATATTACATGTGATGGTTTCGATATAGAATACTGGTTTTGTGTTCTTCCTTAATTGTTATGTGACATGGTAGAAAAGAATGATTAGTTGATTTTTATAAATATATAATCTTCAAGGTTAATGTAAGTAATGTTATTATCCAAACCATAGATGGTTAGAAGAATTGTAAAACTTTTATGAATGATTAACAAAGGGTCATCCTCAAGGTAAAAGATTGAAAGGATAGGAATTAACTCCATTTGGTTTAAACGGACATTCTACTGTGAGAAATTTTCTAGGACTAGGAAATTGCCATCCTTGTGAATGATTTTCATGACCTTCGACTTAATTCTACTTCCATAAACGAGTATCCTTCGTCATTATAACCTTATCTGAAGATTTCAAGGGATAAAAGAGAATAATTGTTAAGAACCCCCTTGTCTCTTTGCAGTATAGGATTGTATATAATAAAGAAGTATAAATGTGTGACATGGGAACACGCTGGTAGCCTTGCTTGAAGGTTCAAAAGGATGATGGTTATAATTACTCAAGAAGTATACATGTGTATTCAAAGTAGTTAAAAAAAAATGCTTATGATAAAATGTTATGATTTCATTTTGTACATTCTATTTTCAGGAATCCTTACTAGGAATGTTGGGATACTGGGAGTGGTTGACAGAAGGAATTATGCCTTCATGTGGTCAAAGCTTGTGTTATATGTATGGATACTTGAAAATTCGTTAAAGAATGCATGAGTACCTTTTATATATACCTCTTACTTCAGTAATTTCTACTAAGATAGACGTGGGAAACAATGAGGAATAGTGATACTTTTATTTTTGCTCAATAATTATGCCGACTTGCTATTCATGTACAGTTATATGTTTTCTCAAATTGATTATTTTATTAAAACGGATAGATTATTGGAAACCTAGAACCAACATGAAATAAATACAGGTTAGTAGGAGGCGGTAATCTTCTGACGTCCTTATGTTGCCACAAGGAATGACTGTTTTTATCTATTATGTGTTAAGGAAAACATTGCTGACATGGAATACAGGGTAGATCGGAAATCATCTTTGAGACAGTAATCGAGGTAAACTGGACCCTCGGCAGATGAAGGTGAGCTATGCGGTCGCCTTTGTAAAGGTATATGGTTATCATTATAAGGTATGCAAGTATGTTTTAGAAAATGGGTTATTCCTATGTGATATTAGTATATACAAAAGAGAAGTTGTATAACTAAAATAGGAAGTGTGTTTGAATGGTGAAGGATAAATTTCGAGGTTAAGAAATCATAATGTCCACGAGTCACCATAGGAATAATATTTTTTTTTTTTGGTTTTTCTCTTTCAAGGGATTATGTAATCCTATTAAGTAAGTGAGTTATGCTTTGGAAGGAGAAAAACGTTTACTTCATATGATCAAGTATGGATATGGTAGTTTGAAGAATGAATGATTTTCTTATTTACAATATTTGATTTTGTTATATAAATTGTTACTAACAATTGAATTTGGCAGATGGCCAAAAACTTGGCGAAACTTGTTGAAAGACAAAAGCTTAATATTGAGGATGAAAGATCCACATTGCAGCTTTTTAATTATTGTTGAAGAAAGAACTAGAACAAATTGGTCCGAGAAATTATAGGGTTACAAAATGTAATATGATGAAATAATTGATGAATTTGAATGAGATTTTCCTAGACTCAAGCAAGGCGGCTTGGGAAAATAAATTCCGGGACTCAAGCGAGAAGGCTTGAGGGGAATTGTGCAAAGAGTGTTATAATGGCATTGAAATACTTCCTAAAATCAGGGATTGAACAGCCACTAGGATTCTCGGGGAATCGGCTGGCTGTAAGACCTAGGCAAGCTATAAGAAAATGTATATGTGGGAGGCAGGACGCTGCTTAGTATACATGAAAGAAATGTTTGCTGCGTGAGCACTAATGTGTTAGGCAAGACATGAATGAAATGTTTGCTGCGTGAGCACTAAGGTGTTAGGCAAGGCATGAGAAAAAGGATTGCTGCGTGAGCACTAAGGTGTTAGGAAAGAATCTCCTGGATCAAATGAATGTTGTTTGTTGTTGAGTTTGTCAACAGTATACAATCAGGGAACACTAGATTTATTCCATATGTTGCAAGGGATATATGCAATAAAGAACTCATGATTTATGTTCGTGAGTTTAATTATGAAGTCGATGACAGGTTATTACTAAACATTGTTTCTTTTGGATTGATGATAGTTGACACTGAACAAAGTTTCGTCGAATCCCGATTTTATTGCATAAGAATCCACGTTTATTTGCGATAAAGACATCCAGAAAGCATGAAAGCTCAAATGAGGGCAAAAACCCAAATTCATGATACAAGAAAAATAATACTCAAGAGAAAAAGACGAATTTCTGAAAAGCCTGAACACCGAGGACGGTGTTAATTTTAGGGGAGGAGGATGTGATATCCCTCCCTTTTACCTATATATATATTAATAAATTATAAGTATATAGAGATCTAAGTGATAGATTTCATGCATATATATAGGGAAGAATAATAATTCTTTAACAAACATGGTGATGTTTTAAAGGGAATGTTTATAAGAATTATTAAAATAGTCAATAAATACTAGTTCGACATTAGCCTATAAAACTAGTGTTTAAAAGGGTTGTTTTTAGATATTAAACATTAACTTTTTATTAGGTTGTCTCCATCATGGAGATGGAGCGCCGAAGAGTGTGAGCGATGGATATCTTTAATACGGGAATCTATTGGATCTTGCCTCGGCTGTAAGAAAGGGGATTTATTATTAGGAAGTGTTTATTAATTGGAGTGGTATTTTTTAATACAAGGGAAGTTTAAATTAAAGAAAGTGAATATATTGACCTTGTGGTTAATATTATGATATGTGCCATTTAAAGCCACAACTTATATTGGAGAAAAGGGATGCGTAGGGGGAGGAGTCACTTCACCTTTGATTTCTCAACGAAATTCATAAGGCATATTCATATATTATACTCGAAGATATGAAAAGGAAGTTTTTTCATTTATTAAAGGATCAAATATAAAATATTTGATAATTCGGTGACATTCTGTCAAGAATGAGAATGGCGGCCTTGAGTGCCGAGCCTCCTTACTTATAAGAGTTTTTTTTTAGTAGGTCTGTCTCATAAAGCGCCAACTCTATGGAGTGACACGTGCTTTCTCGCTGGTAAGGAAAAACACCCTTCTAAAGCCACACTTGGCATTTCTACGATAAGGATGGAAACTCTTTCTCTATGTGGCAAAAACCCTAGCCAACGTGGACGGACTCCCCAAGGAAAAACTGAGAAGTCAGAAATTATGGGGGGGAAACGATGACTTGGCTGTCATTGTCTCGCGATAGGTGGGTAGGTCGATAGATGGTTAGATTACATGAGAATCCCTCATGAGCTACCTGGGCGGACTCCCCAAAGGTGTCGAGTTGCTTGTGTATAAGTGTACATGCTCACAGCCTATGGAAGAACTCTCTCTTCCACTACGGTGATATTGTTCAAAAGAAATTCCAGAAGGTTGAATTCCATTTGGGTTGCGCGGCCTTTCCAATTTTGGATTGGTGTTCTATTTTTCTGAGGATTGTGCAGTGAAGGACGGCATGAATAGAGGTGGGCGTTCTTCATAAGGGGGATGCGAACCCTACATCCGGGAGGGGGCTTACAGAAGACTGGAAATAGGAGAGTTGCGAAAAATCGGAATGATTCACCTGATAGAGGGAGGCGATCAGGTGATCTGGAGTCGGGGAGCTTGTTACCGATCTGATGGCAGGTAACCTTTCTGTCGATCTGGTTTGGTTCTGCGTGAGAAGGATGATCCCTGCACATGATTGACGAAGGAAGCCTCTATCTACTCACTCAAGTAAGCTCTGACCCTAGCTAGTTCGTATCGCGGCGATAGTGGTAAGTTACCTTCAGTACCCGAAATGTGTGTTTATTAATAAACAAAAACTGCGAGTTGAGAAGTGTAGTAATGTCTTATTTGATCGGAGGATAGTGTTCTCGATTAAATCATGATTCATACGTATTTCTTTTAGCTACATCTTTTATTATCTAAAAGCGTGGTTACATAGATCTAAAACGTGTTGCCTTCCTTGGATCTACAAATTTTACTCTACAGCTTACCCGATCTTAGTTTGCTACTCATTATCCCCTACTGGTATTACATTTAGCACTGTATTTTCTGAACATTCCACCTCTGTCGACAAAAAACGTACTGCCTAGGTCAGGAGGTGGGCATGGCTGATTCTTGATTTTCGATCTCGGTAAATTCCAGGGTTTGTAGTATTTTTAAAGTATGTTTCCAGAGTCCCTACCGTGGAAGCGAGTTGATTGAGATTGCTTGGTCGAGTCGCCATGATACTTTCTTGTACATTGCGTTATAAAATTTCTACTGTATGGATTGATTGAGATCGCTAGATTTAAGTCACCGAGATATTATCGGGTATATTGCGTTATAAAATTTCTACTGTATGGATTGATTGAAATCGCTGGATTTAAGTCACCGAAATATTATCGGGTATATTGCATTATAAAATTCCTACGGTATGTATTGATGGGCATCGAGGCCTCAGCGTGAATTAAGATCTAAGTATCTAAAAATGTAACGAAGTGATATTAGTTATGAATGAAACTCATGGTTGAATCCCTGAATAGATCTCTGTCTTGAATTCGTAATAGCATCTGTGGATGCGTTTTAGTTAAATAATATTTTAGCATTTCTCTGCGATAGGGAAGGGATCGGGAATACATCCCTGGATTTGGGATACATTCCTGTACAATTTCTTTCCTGATAGCGCATACTTTATCTCGGTTGCAGGGTAAGCTCATTCTAGATGTTATTAGACATTCTTTGTGGTTAAAAGTGTATTATCTTTTTTTTGGATTAAATAAGCTATATTATCTATGTTGGATAAATGTGTAATACATCCTGATTGAACTCCATTAGTATATCTAAGTGGATGAGGCTTGTGTAGTACATCTATGTGTTAGATCTATGCATGCGTCAGGGTCAGGATAACTCTACAAGAGTTCAACCCCCATCTTTTCCTGTTATATTTTTCTAATGTATAAGTTAATCGGCCAACAGTATGTGAAGATCAAACTGAGATAGGTCTAGGTAAGTATGTGTTTATTATTAGAGATAATTCTATACGTTAGCATGGAATGTCTTAAAATGTCCTCTAGGGGAGAGACAATTGAGAAAGTGGAATTTGCAACAACTGAGTTGCTGGATGTAAAAACCCCTATGTGATGAATAATAAATGCGACCTTTGTGGACGTAGCCCGGGGATTCGGGTGAACCACTGTATATCTCGTCTCGATCATATGTGTAATGATGGTGGCTCCTTGTTTATGACAATGTCTAAGTGTATGTTATGGTAATGATTAATGAATTGTTGTCTATGCTGACTATTGATGTAATTATTGTTTTCAAGCATATTGAAGCTTATCATTAATGGGTAGCAATCCCTTGGAATTGTTTAAGGAAAAGTTAGAAAAATGTGTTAATGTAATTATGTGTGTTATTGGCAATTATTTACGTTTTGTTCATGCTAATGGCTAATGGAATTTAAAGATGAAGAATATGAAATGAGACTTAAGTTTTGGTAGGGGTTCTACATGCTTGATTAGTTAGGGTTCACATGACTTAATGATTAAAGTGCATTCCCTACAATTTCATCTCAAAACAAATATGAGTAAATGTAATTAGGTTAGAAGAAGCATTTGTTTCTACTTATATGGGTATCTGATGCCTCTTCAACACAAATACTAAACTCGGTTAGTTGGGTTTGCTACATTGTGAGAGTCCATCATGTTATTTTACGTTTGACAAATAAGTCTTTACTACATAGAGCTTTAATGGAAGAAAAATTTAAATTTCACCGAAAAAACTAACTCGTGTTATTTTGGAGATCTTACAAATTTGAAAAAACATAAAATGACAGGTAGTAAACACATTTAACCATCAGAAAATTTCCAAGTGACAGGCACCTAGAATTTGAAATTCCAGGCCTGGATGGAATGGATTAGGTTATCTACATGATTCGGTGGATTTTTTAATAATTTTTTCAAATACAAAAATTTAATTTACAATATTATATTTCCTAAACTTACCCAGGGGAAGGAATGTTTTACTCAACAAACATTGTCCGGTACAGTGTTATGTTGAAAGATTTAACGATTTTGGTTATTTTAAAATTACTGAATTATTGGAAAGATTGAATTTTTTGATGAATGCTCTTTTCTATATTTTTGTTTTGAAAAAACTATTATTATTAATAATTAATTTACTGGCAAGTGCAATTGGATTCTCAAAGCATTCTATAATTTCTTAACAACTTGCTGGCACATCTAAACACACCTCTTTTCGATAATTACTAAATATATACCATCGATGATGTATAAGAGGGTACTCTTACCTCAAATTGATTTAGCGCTTCACTTATCAGCATATTGATGTGAATGCTTCCTGGACAGAGACAATTCTATTGTTACAAGGACAACAGACAATAATAAATAACAACAAACAATAACATTTTATTGGAAAATATGAGATTCCATAGTCATGTCCAAATGAAAGAATAGCCAAATATATATTCATGTCTCTGATTTATTTCATAAACATAACAGTTTTAGAAAAAAAAACAAGAATTTATAGGCATAACAGTTTTGAAAAATAACACCACGAATTTATCCACATAACAGTTTTGAAAAATAAAAGGATGACTAGAATAATCTCATATCTTACATTTAAAAAAATGGTATTTCTTTATCCTGTTCCACAAGGCCGTCATTGTCCGAAATCGAAATCTGAAAACAGGGTACATGCCAAGATATATTTGAAAAAATATAATCTAATTAATATAAATAATTTGCAGGTAGTTCTAAAGGCATAGACCTTTAATTGTTTGACAATGTTAAATAGCCAATATCCATTTACATAGACTAACTATTTTAATTTAGGTTTAATTGAAAATTTTGGAAGTGGTAGGCTAGAGATCATTTAACATGTACTTACTCCATTTCTCATTCTATTATCCATACTTCATTAATTATCTCCTCTTCCATGTTTGGAGGCTTTGGGTATTAATTGGCTTTGCATCTGTAGACAAAGAAAATCCCCGGAAATAAAAAGAGTGTAGTAAGTATATTTTAAATAAGTCACTTGCTTGCCAAGATTTTTGAGAATTTTAAAGAAAATTCAACTACTTTTCAAGAAGAACCAAAACTTTGGATATTGTCCACTCAATTTTACTTGAGAACATGTGTATCTTTGTGCATTAGGAAGAAAATAAATCAAGGACTGTCCTAGTGCAATATTTAACAAGAGGAAGCCAACCCTCCATCCATTCATTCAACCTGTATCTAAAATGTTCAAACTTCACAACAAATTAAATTCAGCTGATTACCTTTATTCATAAGACTTAGAAAATGTAATACAAGTCATAATTTTCACAAAACTTATTGTATATTATTTGCTTAAAATGAGTTACATTTATAGGAGTAGATTTGGTTGAACAGACTTTTTGAATTTTGGATTTGAAGATCTCTTTCAATCTCTTAGATGTAACAAATTCTAAATAAAAGTAAACATTAATTCCAACCCCATCCCTTAATGTTTACAATACAAAACACAATTGCAAAATAAAAAATACAATATTGAATCTTGTTTGACTGGTCTTCATCAGCATTTACACCCACTTTGAAGTCTCACAGTTTGCGCTCTTTCTTCACTTAATCTTCGAGCTTCCTATTTGACTCATTTAAATTGAAACAGCTTTTGACCATCAATAAAATAATTGTAGTGATTAACAATATTGAGTACTTAACAATGTCAATGTACATAGCTCGCTGAGTTTGGCAAAGAAGTAACCAAGTAATTGGACTGATCTATGGAGATACTTCCATCTGTTGAACACATAGCTCGTTGAATCCATTAGTAATCTAGGAGAGTACTCTAGATACTGAACATATCAAAAGTATCAAATCCTACTCCTCCCAATTCACCGGATTCAAGATAATGTCATTTTATAGCAACTTGTGTTTACTGCCTTTCTGGTTTACTTGGTTTCCCTTTCTGGTCTACTTAGCAACTTCTGTTCTGTTCCCTCCGTCTCTTGGTTTTATCCGTATCCTAGCAACTTGTGTCCTCTCTTTTTATTATGATTCTAATAGCAAAAGTTTAATAGTTCGATTAACTCATTCATCAAGCTGATTGAACAGAAAGTCGTCAATGCGATCCTCTGCTATAGGAATAGCCCCACGTAATTAGAGGAACTTAATTACAATAAGTAATTCCACTCAACCAATTCATGAATGAACCGACTCTAGACAACACTTTTCTCCTTCAACCTAAGGGAGAACACCATGATATCATATTAGGAATATGGGTCTTTCTCCTCTGCTGAATGGACATTGAATATAGGTATTATCCTCTGAGTGGACATTGATAGAATATCCTAAGCGGTGGAGGAATTGGATCAGTATCGGGTGCATCATAAAATGTAACTACTCATGGCTTCTTTCCCGTGGTAGCGAAGGGTAACCGTCTCGGTCCATGTGAGTATATCGACGAACTGAATAAATAATTTATCCACTTCTCACTATATAAATGCCTCTCGTGTAAGTAAATTTGCATAGTTGCTCTATACCATTGAGCTTAACGATTTTACAATTTATAGCATAGAGCATTTACCCAAGCTGAAGCACATAAAACCTATAGTAGCTTCTCCATGTCCCGTGCATACCATTGAGTTCCATGATCCTCAAGAAGAGAGCTTGATGCTTCTCATAGTGATATGGAATCTTTTGGTTAAAATGAAGATTGGGACATACAGATATCTCATGTCTACCAAATAGCCGAGGAAACCATAAATAGCTAACTACTGAGTGGGAAGAACTGTTGTATATGATAGAACTTTCGAACTGCATCTATGACGGTGCCTGTGGGTGGAGAATAATACAAGGATATAACTCGGAGAAGTAATTAGATGCTGTGCAGTCCCACGAAGGAAAGCCAAAAAGATTGGTTCTATCCTCCAGTTCTGTCTAGATATTTAACGTTTTTGGAGCAGAGAGTGCAATGCCAAAATCAGTGATGGAATTAACTAAGTAGGAAAAGAATGAAAAGTATTCTTAAATCTATTAGGCCTGTGTGTGGGTCTCCCCACTATAAGAATATAACTCATTTCAAGTACAACTTAGCTGATTCCGGATCGATTCAAGCGATCACCTCTTCCTCCCATTGGTCAGGATAAATCCTTGCAACTGGACGGGCTGAGCTTCCGTCAATCGAGGCAAAAGCCGTTTGACCGAGATTTTGGCAGCACTGGACTTGGGCTATCTCAGCTAATCTCCTACTAACACAAAATGGTGTAGGCGGTTTCATATGATTTATTTGATTTGGTCGGGGATGGATAAATAAATAACACACACATAAGAATGGATGGGAATTGCTACTTCCTTGACCCCTTAAATATCCGTTTCCAAGCAAATCAAGAGGAGGAGGTCTCCGTCCATACTCCTCCAACCCGAAAGAGGAATTTGGGCGAGGGGATACTTAAGAAAGGAAAGCATGTGGTTTCCTATAATTGATAAGCTTCATTCAGTATAATTTATTAGCGCCCCCAGTTAGTACCTACCTAACTTGAACGTAGGAATGCACACTCTCCTGAACTTAAATAGATATATTTTCGGTAGATTCAATACAATAAGATATGCTGCTTATCGCTCCTTTTCAATCAACTTTAAGACTTTGTTCCTTATTTGGTGGGCGTTGAAGCAAGGGCCCTTCTTCGTTTAGGGTTCTTTGGAGCTCCTAAGATATAGATGAATTTGGGATGGATGAATATTTTCCCTATATTGACTCTATGTCCCATGCCCAGTGTCTTGGGGTGCACCCTCGACAAAGAATGGAGTTTTGTTTTCCCGATAATAATCGATTTCATAGGTTACCCAAACGAGTCATCACTTAAGGGCCTAAGGTAGCCGCGGGACAAAAAATAAAAATATTATGGTAGCCTCTGAGTTTATGTTGCGTGTATGGCCAAGCCTTCCTTATAGTAGCCTATTAGCTTACAAAACATAGGTAAGTAAGTAACTAGTATGCCAGGCCAGGGAAGTCTTTGCAAAGCCTCTTTCTATAGACGAAGTATGGCTTTTAAGTTTATTCATGACTCATATGCCATCGGTACCTAGACGTAGCAGGAGGAATTTTATAAATAGATTCCTTACTATTTTTAGCCCCGGGAGATCGTTAGAGGTTTACTTCGTTACTTAAGGCACTATGGAAATAAGGCTTCCCAACGGTATATTAATAAGAGCCTAGGGAATTGCTAGGCGGGAAAGGAAGCAGAGGCATCCCCATACTACTACAGGTAGGCATACCCAAACTGCTTGACCTATGAGACCACTAGTGGTAGGCATATGACCAATAGGCAGGGTACTATCTATGGGGGAATAGTGGGGCATGGTACCATTACTACCTAACCTATAATACCACTAGCTATGGGGGGATAGTGGGACATGAGACCACTAGTGGTAGGCATATGACCAATAGGCATGGTTACCTCTATAACACTCCCAAGGAAGGTAACCTCAACACTAACAACACTTCTAAGGTAACCTCCTAAACCTCACAGAAGGGATGTTGGGGCATTCATTGTGAGGGTTTTAATCCATTAAGGAAGCTAAATATCGACCATGAATGGTTTTGAAAATGGTAATTAAAAGGTAAAACTCTTGAATCTTGGCCAACCAATTAGCCATTTTTCCTTGCAAATAAATTTGGGACCGCAAGCACTTGCCATGGGGAAAGGAACTTTAACAATTACATGCTTACCTAAAACATAGTGCCTGAATATGCTTAAGGCAGTGACTAGTGCAAAAGCATGTTTTATACCAATGGGTATTTTCCCTCATTATAGGGCCAACACCCATTAACGATGAATTTACGCGACATGGCGTACTAACTAGGTGCATCACTTTAATTCCCTCGGCGGTAATATACTTATCATTGTTGCAATTACCGGGGGATTTATGTTGTTTCCTGATGCAGGAGCATCCTCGCTCCTAAAATCCATTAAATTTTTAATGCCAGAATTCTACAAAGGAATATTGAGATTTGAAGAGAAGACCAAGTTCTTAATGCAAATGTTCATATTCTCTAAGTTTCTAAATTAGGTATGGGAATAATGAGCCACTATGAGAACTGATGAGTCATTAGGGCGAGGCAATAATTCATTGTAGTGAATCTGCTTGTGCTGGCAGCATTTGATGGCTCTAGAAATATAAAAAAAAAAATAGCAAGTCATTTAGAGGAGGATAAGTATGAATTTTTATTTAGAATTAGAGAGAAATCTTGGAAGTCGGTTAGGATTAAGGGAAGACGAAGAGGCACTGTTTTGTAATTAAATTGGGGGAGCGATTGAATGCTCTAGGAGGCCATAGACAGAGCGTATGAGAGTTTGGGGAAGTTGTATGTATAGTTTTATTGGCTAAATGGAAAAGAAGATTTTTATCCCGCTGTGTGTGCTATGTTTTTGTAATATATGTGAAATTGAGTCTTGCAGAATCCTGGCTTCTATGGAGCTAAAGATTGTTGATAAATTATTTTACTAATCTATCATTTGTGCAGAGAACCATCAAGAGGGGCATTTGAATGTAAATGGATTGGGCAGAGTTTCCATTGGAAATTCCAGTTCAAGAAAACGCACAGCTGGGTAGAACCTCTGACCGTAGGGTTCAAGTTATTGTGAGCTTCGGCGCAATCTCTAGGTCTCCAAGTCTCTGTAGAGAGTCTTTTTAGACTTTGTGTAAATCAATGAAGATAGTGGGATATTACATATCCATGTGAAAGGTTGAGAGATATCTTTGTGATTTTATGTCGAATTGATGAGGATGAAATTGTTGAGCCGCCTTCATCCAAAGACGAGTTCCTTCCCCTCATTGGGCTGAATTCCATAAGAGACAAGGAGGCCATGGGTTCATTTTGTGGCTATTGGGGGGGATTGTCGAGGTCCGAGTAAGGGGTCGACCCCATTTCATGTGCTTAGCGGATTGGAGATAGGTTGCTTCTCTCTAAGGAAGGCTGTCACTTTGTGGGAGAGTAGTCGCAGACTTGAGGAAGGGTCGTGAGGGTCAAGTCCTCGTTTGGCAGGCTACAGGGGCTTGAGGGAGAAGCCTCCCGCATTGTGGAGTGATAATAATTTTTGAAGCATTGGGTAGGCATTTTCACTTTGTATTAGATGGCCCAGCTTTGAGTTCCTTTGGAAAGGATCGACGGTCACTGAGCATTGATTTGGCAAATCGATGGTTGTTGTAGGTTAATAGCAAGATCGACATCGCAAATAAGCTTTGTTAAGGAGCTTACAATTTCGATGGAAGAAATCGAACACTGAGCTGGTCAACAGTGGAAAGAACACATTACAATCAGAATGTGACGAAGTTAAAGATTCCTCAGTGGAATGATGAAAGCCACAATGGTTTTGTGGTTTCGTGACATAGCAGGTTCTAGTTGATTATCACATTCAAAGCTGGAGATACATAGCTCTCATTTTGATTAACTGCGATAAGGGATTTGGTTTTGGAATTTGAGCTAGACTTGGCAGAATTCCCACTGATTTGGGGAAGAACCAAAGTTTTGATTAGAGTGCTAAGAGAAAAAGGAAGGCCAGTTATGGCTTAATAAATGATATGCAAGGAACAAGGTTCTTAAGCCTTTGAAGATAGGTACATTTGTTAAATACACACTAAAGAGAAGAGATGAGATCCTGGGGCATGTGACGGGCTCTGACCGGGTCTGGATAGGCTTAGTCTTGGGCCTCCATCAATTGGTATCAGAGCAGGAAAACAAGTATTTTTTTGTGAAGGAAGACAAACTTGTAGCAGTTTGTAAAGAAGAAGAGATAGCATGCAAGGAGTAACAGCATGAATGAAGACATCTCATCAGAAGAAGATCATAGCCCTAAGAGTAGTGATAAAGGAATCCAGTGAAGTTTTCTAGGAGGAGAAGTGTTACTTGGACCTAGTGTTTCAACTGAGGGTTGAAGCACAAGACGATAGTCGTGTTTTCAAGAGAAGAAGAGTTGTCAGAGCAGCTCTTAGAAGATGACTATCAAAAGTCATAGCAGAGGTTCAGGAGACAGCCGCAGATTGAAGAAGGAAGATGTTAGAGCTAATGGCATATGGAGGAAGATGAGTGATGAAGAATATGAGAGGGAGAAGGATAAGATAGAAGTCCATCTAGGAGTACTGATGGAGCTGTTGCAGAAGGATAAGGAAGAACAGAGATATGGCTTTCTTGTGAAAAGAAAGTTGAAGTGGCATAAGCTACAAAAAAGAAAAGAGCAACTAGTGAATGCTCAGTGTGAAGAAGAGATACCCAAGGAAAGTGGGTGTCTGGGTGGAGTCTTGAAGGTTGAAGCTTCAAGTGAGACCAAGAGGTATCAATGTTTTGAAACTGATATTTTGTGTATGTTTGCAGGTGAAAAGAATGAGGAAATACAATTTTCTGATATTGTCATGGAGAAGGAAGAAGATAAGCAGAATCTAAGTTCTGTTTTGAAAGAAGATGAGACAACTGAGTCTCATGCAAGAGCACATGCACAGTTAAAGGGAAGTGCTTCTCCTCAGCATGCAGCAGAGGCTGCAAGCAAAGAGAGTTTGGCTTATGATGATGGCCAAAAGCAGGAAGAAGCTAAGGAAGACATTAAGCATTCAAATGCTATGCTTGAGGAAGCTGGGAAGAAGAGTAATGAAGACTTTTTGAGTCCTACGGAAGACTTGGGACATCAAGAGCAAGATTTGATGATTGAATCATCAAATAAGATCATTGAGTCTTGTGGTTTTGAGATTGACAATCTGAGTGTGTTTGCAAGTATTAATGGAGGCAATCCATCTTTTGGAGTTGTCTTGAGTAAAGATGAAAGTTGGCAAGCCAGGTATGATGAAGAATGTCTTTCTGGTGAAGACCAAGTTGAGTTGCTTCATCAAAAGGAATTTATTGATTCCTTACTTAATGAGGGCAACATCTCCAAGGGAAGTGAGACAATCATGTCTCATATGAAGGAGCCTGTAATTGTTGAGGACAGAGAGGAGTTGGCTTATCTGTATTGCCAAGAAAAGGTTGTTGGACAAACACTTAGAGCTGTCACAGAAGCGAGAAATCAAAATTTTATTTGGATGAAGAATGAAGAAGCAATGTCACAGGGAGATTGTATTTGTGACAAGGAAGGAGGTAGCAGTGAAGATGAAAGTGAGACAACTATGTCTCAGACTAAAGAGGAATCAGTTCTAGAACAGGAAGATGCTGAATTGGTTACTAGATTCAGTCAAGAATCTGAAAGGAAATTGTTGGATGTTGTCAAGAAAGAGGAGGAGTGTTATTCTAGAAATGGTTGGAAGCATAGTGATGTTGTGGTTGTGAGGATTCAAGTAGAAATTGAATTGATGAAAGAAATTGCAAATATTGATAGAAGAATGTCTCAAGCAGAAGTTGAGGCGAGGAAGGCTGAGAAAGACAATCAGCAGTTTCGAGATGAATGGACAAAGTGCAGCAGAGTGCAGCGGCATAGTGAAGGAGACAAGAGTTGGTTGCAGCATCAAACTGAATTGGAAAAGACCATAGATGAAATATGGGAGCAAATATAGGTACTTAAGAAGAGCTACAACAAAATGAAGGAAGCAGTCCAGTGTGAAGATGATGGGAAAGTGAAGAATGATGAAGGTAAGGACAGTGGAGTATTACAACACAAAGTGTGGAATCCTGGTAGATTGCAGCTGAAGGAAAGATGAAGATTGAAGATTCATGATCAGGAGATCATGTTCTTCTTTTACCTTGGGAGTTTGATGTAGGAACATCCTCGCTCCTAAAATCCATTGAGTTTCTAATGCTAGAATTCTACAAAGGAATAATGAGATTTGATGAGAAGACCAAGTTCTTAATGCAAATGTTCATATTCTCTAAGTTTCTAAATTAGTTATGGGAATAATGAGCCACTATGAGAACTGATGAGTCATTAGGGTTAGGCAATAATTCATTGTAACGAATCTGCTTGTGCTGGCAGCATTCGATGGCTCTAGAAATAAAAAAAAAAAATGGCAAGTCATTCAGAGGAGGATAAGTATGAATTTGTATTTAGAATTAGAGAGAAATCTTGGAAGTCGATTAGGATTAAGGGAAGCCGAAGAGGCACTGTTTTGTAATTAAACTGGGGGAGCGATTGAATGCTCTAGGAGGCCATAAATTGGGGGAGCGATTGAATGCTCTAGGAGGCCATAGATAGAGAGTATGAGAGTTTGGGGAAGTTGTATGTATAGTTTTATTGGCTAAATGGAAAAGAAGATTTTTATCCCGCTGTGTGTGCTATGTTTTTGTAATATATGTGAAATTGAGTCTTGCAGAATCCTGGCTTCTATGGAGCTAAAGATTGTTGATAAATTATTTTACTAATCTATCATTTGTGTAGAGAACCATCAAGAGGGGCATTTGACTGTAAATGGATTGGGCAGAGTTTCCTTTGGAAATTCCAGTTCAAGAAAACGCACAGCTCGGTAGAACCTCTGACCGTAGGGTTCAAGTTATTGTGAGCTTTGGCACAATCTCTAGGGCTCCAAGTCTCTATAGAGAGTCCCTTTACACTTTGTGTAAATCGATGAAGACAGTGGGATATTACATATATGCGTGAAAGGTCGAGAGATCTCTTTGCGATTTTCTGTCGAATTGATGAGGATGAAATTGCTGAGCCGCCTTCGTCCAAAGACGAGTTCCTTCCCCTCATTGGGATGAATTCCATAAGAGACAAGGAGGCCATGGGTTCATTTCGTGGCTATTGGGGATCATCGAGGTCCAAGTAAGGGGTCAACCCCATTTCATGTGCTTGGCGGATTGGAGAGAAGTCGCTTCTCTCTAAGGAAGGTCGTCACTTTGTGGGAGAGTAGCCCAGACTTGAGGAAGGGTCGTGAGGGTCAAGTAATCGTTTGGCAGGCTGCAGGGGCTTGAGGGAGAAGTCTCCTACATTGTGGAGTGATAATCATTTTTTGAAGCATTGGGTAGGCATTTTCACTTTGTATTAGATGGCCGAGCTTTGAGTTCCTTTGGAAAGGATCGACGGTCACTAAGCATTGATTTGGCAAATCGATGGTTGTTGTAGGTTAATAGGAAGGTCGACATCGCAAATAAGCTTTGTTAAGGAGCTTACAAGTTCGATGGAAGAAATCGAACACTGAGCTGGTCAACAGTGGAAAGAACACATTACAATCAGAATGTGTTGAAGTTAAAGATTCCTCAGTGGAATGATGAAAGCCACAATGGTTTTGTGGTTTCGTGACATAGCAGGTTCTAGTTGATTATCACATTCAAAGCTGGAGATACAAAGCTCTCATTTTGATTGACTACGATAAGGGATTTGGTTTTGGAATTTGAGCTAGACTTGGAAGAATGCCCACTGATTTGGGGAAGAACCAAAGTTTTGATTAGAGTGCTAAGAGAAAAAGGAAGGCCAGTTATGGCTTCATAAATGATATGCAAGGAACGAGGTTCTTAAGCCTTTGAAGATAGGTACATTTGTTAAGTACACACTAAAGAGAAGAGATGAGATCCTAGGGCATGTGACAGGCTCTGACCGGGTCTGGACAGGCTTAGTCTTGGGCCTGCATCATTTCCATATAGCTCTAAAAGTACCAAAAACATTGGGAAGAAGGGCGATGCTGGTTGGAATACGAAAGGCGTTTCCGACAGTTTCGGAAAAGAAGATCCAGTTAAAGGAGAATACTAACTGGTATCGGTTATGCGACCACATAAGGTGCGAGGACCCAAATTATTTCAGTAGCTAAAGAGGGGGGCATCGATAAACGCATCTTCATCGGATATGAGCCCATTTCATAGTATTTCAATGGAAACTCCCCATGAGAGAAAGGACAATCTACTTACTCCCCGTCTGACTAATGCATAGTAGCTTCCTACCATGGTGATAAATTTGTTATGGCAATGTCGATCATAGATAAGGGCGAATGACCCTACCTGAGTTTCATCTTTCTAACATGTAAAATTGTTATGGCAATGTAGATTAGATATAAGGGCGAATTATGCCTTTACCCGAGCAGAGCAAGTTTCTATTCCCCTTTCTCGGTCCCTAATTTTGATTCCGATAGTTAATGATATGGGAACCTGAGGGTAGAGTCATCTTAGGTAGCATAGTCTACGTACGTAAATTTAGAATGCTTTGTGAATTTGTTATGCTAATGTATATTTTTGTAGAAGGTCACGCAACCTTTACCTGAAGCTATTGTTGCGTTATATTTTAGAGTTAATACTATAATGAGGTGGACGACAGACTGTGAAGGGGAGATCGAGAAGTAGGGTTTATTCTTTTACCAGTTTGAATCCAACCGATCTTGGTAGTATTGGGTGTTCCTACTCTATTAATCCTATAGGCATGCATCCGCAGTATTAGATATATGTGTGTATGCGTGTATGTGTGTGTGTGTGTGTGTAATTATGCAAATCCAAGTAGGTCATAAAAGCCTAGAGATTAAAGATGTTTGGCTTCTTAAGAGTGTATGGTATAGCCTTCAATGTATAGCCCCCTACTTGAGAGTGCATGTATAGTTATCAGTGCGTAGCCCCCTAAGAGTGTTTTTGGGTGTGGTTAAACTATATGTTAAAAGGAAGAGAGTTATATACTATGTGGTCACCATAAGATATATTCCCTTACAAGAATGGTGTAGGTGTGGTCAAAAGAGCTCGTAAATTCCCCTCCATTGTATATACAGCCCGAGATCGATATAGAGTTCCTAAGTCATTAGTAGGATATTGACCCAAAGAAGTAACCGTTCCAGCAATAACTTTCTCAGATCCAAATGCTGATCCTCCGGCTTAAGAGCTAGGTGTAAAATTTATTGATCTATAACCACCATCTCGCTAGCCAAAATCCCAAACATATATAGTTCCATGCCCAATTAAAAACCCCAGCATACCCTTGCTTGGTTTTAGATATATAGAAAGACTCAAAGTAAATAAATACTAAACCTTAGAGTTAGTGACTGATCTTAAACTAAAAAAACAGGTATACATCACCTTAAAAACAGGTATACAAACAAGTATAAAACTAAGTATCTGAACCCTTTTAACTAATACCAAGTATTAAGTTCGGGCCATGATGTCACCTCCCAGTCAGAGCGGTAACTAACTCTTAGCGGATCAGAACTAGCGGAACTAATGCTTATGCTTCTCATCCGTTATCCCCTCAGATAAGGTAAGCTCTATGTGACCTATAAGATAAGCTTTAAGACCATGCTTATCATTGGTAATTGTAATGTTTAGCAATCATGAATCATGTTCAATTGGTCGAATACTTACTTACTACGGACTTATTCCAATCTAATGCTATTTGCCTGGTAATTGCAATTAGTTATTTCAATTGAATAGATTATTTACTGAGCTGGAGAGAGTTCGAGTGCTTGCCTCAGAGCAGCTTGGCTCGACTTAAAAGCTTGCCTCAGAGCCGGGCTGCACTTTAAGGTAAGCTTTCAGACCACGTGGGCTTATCCTCCCTTGTGGAAGGTAAGTTTTTATACTTATCACTTGTCCCTCAGCTGGACCATCCTTTGTTGGGAGGTAGGGACCCATACAACTAGAATACCTAGGGGTGGAGAAATCAATGCGACGAGTTCATGGAACAATATAGTATTACCGGATAGGAAGCTAGTTTCTTTAGCCGGCCCTGGATGAGTGACATCTCCGGGTAGTTCAAGATAGTGAAATGAGGCTGTAGTTGACCATATCCAAATGAAGGCGAGATAGGGAGTGAATGATAAGTGGGAACACCTCCGTGCTCCTACTACTTTAATTGGCCTGCCTTTGTATCTAAGTAGGGTTATACCCAACCAGGGCCTTACCGCACATTATATTAAAACCTTTTAAGCTTTTTACGAGGTCTACTTCCTTTTATGGCTCCCTACCCAGTCTACTCTCGGTTTTGCCTAGCCAGATTGTTTACCTACGAAATATTGCGCTTGCACTATTGTCCCAACCTTGGGAATTTCATACAGCAATGGGATTATGCCCTTTTAATATGCTTTTTTCCGCCTTTAGGACAATACCGCGCACTCACTCTTCTTCTCGTGTATTCTATTTAATATATATATATATATATAGCCTTTCTGATGCTCTGTATTCGTCTGCCTTACTTGGTGGACGGATCCCTGGGCTCCTCCCTTTAAGCAAAGAGGATACCTTGGGAAACGTTATGAGTACATCGTATATATACATTTATAATTTATTTATAGATTTATTCCAGGAAAATGCTTTAAAATATCATTGCCAATTAAAGCACCCTCACGGGCATTATATTATTGTATGGCCTTTAAAACGCTTTGTCTATTTATTTACGCTTTAACCTTGTACACCTACACAGCCCTTGTACACCTTCACAGCCCTTATACTCTTGGTTGGGCTTGGTCGATACAGGTTCCTCATTAAGCCCGTTAAAAACCGGGTGTGAGGAGCAATGCTTTAGTTGCCCCAACTAGAATAACCCTAGGGCACTACAGTCTATGTTTACTTTTGCATGCCTACATTTTTAAGTATATGTGTATAAATGGCCAAAGAGAGACCACCCGTCTCTTGCAAGTATAGAGGCCGCAGTGGCAATAATCTTGCAAGTAGAGGTTACAAATCCTTTAGCCCTGGACCATACATATTGTTTCCGGCTGGGTAATGGGAGGGGAAATATAGGTTCAAATCCTGCTCCTCTCAATTCACCGGATTCAAGATAATGTTGTTTTATAGCAACTTGTGTTTACTGCCTTTCTGGTCTACTTAGCAACTTCTGTTCTGTTCCCTCCGTCTCTTGGTTTTATCCGTCTCCTAGCAACTTGTGTCCTCTCTTTTTATTATGGATCTAATAGCAAAAGGCATATACAAGTGACCTTCACAAACTTCCAAACATACATATACTCTTTCTTCTCCGAGAGGCAGCATGTGTTCTTACTTACATACATAGCTCGCTGTAATCTTTAAAAAGCACAAGCTCTTCACCGATTGGAGAGAGGAAAAACAACTAATAAAAAATAATGTCAAATATATATTTAATAAGAAGCTTATCACAATCTGGGTGCGACTATTCACAACAATTACCAGCAATCAATGGATTCTTATGCATGCGGATCTACAATTGAACTTTTGAAAAAGGCCAAAGCAAATTGCAGAGATATCTTCTGTTGCAGCCTCTAGGCATCCCCATAATGAATTGTGTTTATCTCTCCCTGATCTGATGGTCAAAGAGGGAGTTCCACTGGTTTACATCTAACTTAAGGATTCTCACAATGCCAATGGAAGTGATGGTGCCCAATTCGCCCTTCTTCTATTCAACTGTTGTGGTGGTATAGATGGTGTAGACGAGACAGATAACAATCTCCATTAAAAGTTACACAAGTCGTGATGTAAGAAGGAAGAAGAGACTTCAAACAATTTTCTTTTGTATTGACCAATAACAGATCCCAATTTCCCCCAGGCTCAAGGATGCGCTTCCAATCAAACATCTTCAGATCTAGTACGTAGCGAATATTTTTGACTTCCTGATCCTCCGGTGAGTAGATCCTTCAATAGTTGAAATGGCGGCTAATTATGTATTGTGTACAGGAAGCTCCTCCTATCTCGCGGTGATCTGCACAGCATCTTTACAACAAATCAGAAAACTCACACAAAAATTTTAAAAAAAAGTACACAGAAAACTCACACACCTATTTACAACAAATCAGCTACTACAGTTCTCACATTTTCCTGGGCATTCAGGTGAGGGAATTAAGCCCAGCGGAGATCTGATACCAACTTAAAAAATGGAATAGAAACCATAATTCTCACAAAACTTATTTGTTTAAAATAAATTACATTTATAGGAATAGATAGATCTGATTGAACAGACTCTTTGAATTTTGGATTTTAAAATCTCTTTCAATCTTTTAGATGTAAAAAATTCTAAATAATAGTAAAACTATGCGTTCATACACTATGTAAAGAGATTGTAAATCTTGAAAAAGTAGGTATATAAAATGCTTTATAAAATTTCTATAATATTTTAAACCATTGCGATGCAGAAAATGCAAGAGATTCTAAATCTTGAACTTGCTCAGCAAAAATTAATTATGTGATTGCTTATTCAATTATTGTGAACTGCATCAACCTGCATTCCTTGGGATGGCCTAAGTATGGTTAACAATATAAAACTGCAGAAAACAAACCGGTCTTGAAAACTTCAAAGAACACAGTAAAACAATCATTAAACTGAAAATGAAGTAAGTAAACATGGAGAATAAGCATGGAGAATAACCAGTGGGTATCATTACCTTATTTGTTATTCCTTCACCAGAGGCCTCCTTTCTAACTCTGATTCCAGTAAGCGATTCCAGTAAGCAATTCTTACGGTAGCCAATGAGGGGAAAGGAAAGAAAAGCAAAGAAAGCATGTAGACCTGCCTCATATAGTCAAATCGCCACATTGGCTGCGCGCAGAATTTCTAACTCTGATTCCAGTAAGAAATTATTTCGTCAACCAATGCGAAGAAATTATTTCGTCAACAAAGGCTTGTTTATGCATTAGGTATATTTATGAAATGCTTAAGATTTGGCCCATCTGGTTTGTAGATAAAGGAACTAATAACTTTTCTCAATTGCTTTATCCCTCCATAAAAAAATGTTAACACACATGCCCTTCGATCTGGAGATTTAGTGTCTTATACAAACATGGTTCGAATAAAACACAAGTAATTGGGCTTCACTATGCTAGTTTAGTTTGAGAAGTTTAGTTTGAGAATTGTATTTTTAGAAATGGTGATTTTATTTTTTTGAAAATTAATGGGAAAAATAACACCGAGGCCATTAAAGCTAAGAAGGCCTCAAATAATGAACATGCTTCAAACAACTCGTACACCAAAGAAATGCAATGTGCGAGTGAGACACGTGATAATGCAATGGAGGATGCCAGTGATGCATTCCTTTAAAGCAAAGCATGTAGAAAGCTTTCGGCCACCGGAAAGCAAAGCAAGTAAAAAGCCTATTTCATATAGAACATCGAAGCAAAGCAAGTAAAAGGCCTATTTCATATAGACCATGGAGGGTGCCAGTGAATAATTTTTTCAACGTAATCCCCAACATGGACTTTGATGACTACATGTTCCTGGAAAACATGTCCCTCCAGGATTTGAAGGCCTCAGATAATGAACCTGATTCAGACAACTTGTCCACGAATACAATCAAAGTCCAAGTTGAAAAAATTATTACGTGTCTCAGTGGCACCCTCCATTGCATTATTGCGTGTCTCACTGGCACCCTGCATTGCTTTCGTGCACAAGTTGTTTGAGGCATTCTTCACTTTAATCGCCTGAATTTAACAATAAAAACTATCCCATAAGGGTGTTTACAATTCTCAAACTAGAGCATAGTGAAGCCCACTAACCTATATTTTATTCGAATCATGTTTCTATAAGACCACTAAATCTCCAGATCGAAGGGCGTGAGTTAACATTTTGTATGGAGGGAATAGTTCCTTCATCTACAAACCAGATGGGTCAAATCTTAAGCATTTCATAAATAAACCTAAGGCATAAACAAGCCTTTATAGTTACTTGTATCTGTAATATTCTTGGATGGATATTTTGGATTTCGTTATTATCAATCTCATGTATAACATAAAAATATTATCAATCTCATGTATAATATAAAAATTTAACCAAACAGGGAGATATACGTTCCTATAGAATGCCTACAGTGAGTTTCCAAACAGGTTTTCATACACCTTACCTCCATTTTTAGCTTCCTGTTTTCTTTCTTAGCTTCATTTAATCGGAATCGAGAATCACTGTGGAAGGCCTTTGATAATCTTTCTCTTTAAGTGTTTATCTTTCTGCAAGTGATTCTTCTCTCTTGGTAAGAAAGAAAACATGAATATCAAAATCTGAAGCCCTTACAATTCATCTTAATGGACAGATCTCAAAATCTGAAGCTCGAGCCACTGGAGAGCAACTAGAAAGCATTATACCCAATACACTAGCTTCGAATACACCATGGAAACCTGTTATGTTACCTGAATCCCCATATTATCTTCCAAAATAATGGCTTACTGGACAGAGAGTTACGGACTGAGGTTCCACCATATTATCTTCCAAAATAATGGCTTACTGGACAGAGAGTTACGGACTGAGGTTCCAGTGAAGGCAACGTAGATAAGGTTTGATACATGTTTACCATTAGATTTCAAAGCCTCATTTTCAATTTTCTTTTGAACTCTGGAAGGCCATGCATTTTGTTTTTCAGTTATTTCACTTTCATTTCTATTGACAAACTTAAATTTAATCAATTAATCTTATTTATTTTTTTAAATAAATAAATATGTCACTTACAAGAATTGAACTTGGGTGGGAGGGTAACAAACATTCCTCCCAACCACCCAAACTACAACCAATGGACAGCAAAAAAAACCCTCTTATTTATACTATGCTCATGAATTAGGGTAATAATTACATTTACCTACTTTTACATTAAAATAAACATTTAATGCCTACTTGTGCAACATCCCACAACAAACCCTAAGAGCCCATAATAACAATTAACCCATTAAAACCCTAACAACCCATAATAACAATTAACTGATTAATAAAATAATTAGGGTAATAATTACATTTACGTACTTTTACATTAAAATAATCATTTAATGCATACTTGTACAACATCCCACTACAAACCCTAACAACCCATAATTATAACTAACCCATTAAAACCCTAACAACCCATAATAACAATTAACCGATTAATAAAATAATGACAATTATATTGAAAAATTAGTGCCAAAGAAGGTAAGTTCACATTTAATCCAATCTACATCTTCTACATTACAAAAGGTAAATATTCTAAATTTTCAACTTTTATGGATTCAAAAACACAATTGAAACAATTCCAATTTGGATTTTACCAAAAAAATATTTATGAGATTGATTCTCACCAAATCCCACATTAAAGTCCAAAACTTAGAATAAATTGACTACCATTATAAAAATGTCAAGATATAATAAAATATGATTTCACCAACTTATCATAATCCACTTGACAAAGTAAATTCACATTTTCTAAGTTATACATCATCAAGTATAATTATTGAAGTTAAGCTAGATTAAAAATGAAACGAAAATTCTCACTTTTAACAAATAAATATTAATTAATTTTAATCAATTAAAGTAGCATCTATATCATTTTGGATTTATCAACCACCACTAAGAGGGATCCAATTTCTTGAGCTATAATTTTTTTAATCATAAAATGCTTTACTAGTCAAGAAAAAGTTTACACCTTAAGCATTTTGATCTCTCAGAGTACAATCAACCTCTGCACATATAAATATAAATGAGAAACCTTAATACTCACAACGGAACTCTATAATTTACAGTTCCATGTATTTGGCTTGTTTATTGAACTATGTTAAAAGTATTCTTGTGGGGGATGACCGATGAATGAGGGGTCCTGGTCTCTTTAGGGAAACAACTAGGTTAAACAAAAAGAATTAAGGATGCTAAACAAAAAAAGGAATTAAACTAAAATCTAAATAAAACAAAAATTGAATGTAGTAGATAAGAAGAGAATAAAAGAAGGTTCAAGTGAAGAGACTCCTGTAGATTTGTAACTACTACATAGGTGGCATCGCCTAAGAAATTGACTGAGAATAGTAAATTCCTCTTATACAAAAGAGGGGGAAAAAGAATTCCAAGGGTTAATTCTCTCGATGGAAGAAAGAATAGCAATATACATCAAAGAATAGAAATCTAAAGAAATGAGAAATATGAAATATGAAAGAAACGAAATCTGTAATGAAGAGAAATATGAACAACATAAGGGGAGGAGCCTGCCTATGGTATCTGCTTGCAAATGACTAGAACCAAGTCCAATCGTGGTTGAAAATATCTATGGCCATATAGTGTGACCATTGAAATTTTGTATACTAGTTGGTAGGAGAACCTATCTGGGTAGTGTTAACAATAGTATTGTCTATATAGGTTGGAGTGTTGTGTGTTGGTTAGCAACAATATTGTCTCTGTAGGATGGAATACTCATTTTTGGTTGGTAGTGGTACTTCCTAGATTGAACCATGGAAACTGGTAGGGTGATTTGGCCGATATGGAACCCCAAGATGGAATGCAGATATGGTAATCTAAAAGGAATCTAAACCTATAATAATTCCTAAAAAAGTATCCCTAGAGAGACTAGGACTCAGCTCATGGGTGACTATGGGGAAACTAAGACTAGTGTTTCCTATAGATCTACTGTTGGGTGGTTTAGGGAAATCCCAACAAGAGTTGGATATTGATTAGTGGCACTTGGAACATATGAGATCCTGGTACTCTAGATCGTCTGTTTTAAGTTATGAATTCGTAATCCTTGTTTATGCATGATGTTGGTTGTGGAGCCTTCAATCTTCTTTATTCAAAGATGTTGTTGTTTTAGTGGTGTTTGTACCGCAGCTTTATATGATATGCACATGGACTATACACTCATCCCAGCAAGGGGGTGTGGGGGGGGGCATCTCCCTCCCATGGATGTCTGAGGGAAGCACCCCCGGGAAAGGGGGTTCGGGGGAGAATCCCCCAGAAGAACGTTTTTGGCTTGTTTTGTTGGCCAACAGTTTACGGGCACATGGTATTTGGTAGCTCGTAGCATTTTCCCATGGTAATTCCCTTTAAAAGGAAGACATTGTAATACGGTTGTGTAATGTATTGCAGCATTGTAAAGATCTATTTGATTATGTAAGAGAGACTGAGAGAGATTTAAGAGGAAGTTGCAGCTGATTTACTACAAGTTGTATCCATTCATTTGTTGCATGGTATAATAATAAAATGATTGGCAATTTCTATGTGGATGTAGCCTAGATTGGGTGAACCACGTTATATTGGTGTCCCTCTTGTATTGTGCTTATGTGATTTATATTTGCATCTTGTTTATTATTATTGCTTTATGATCTTGTTTTTCTAACAATTGGTATCAAAGCCAAAGGTCTATTTGGAATATAAACTTGCGGGAAGGAAGGGTTCCTAGTTCGAGTGGGAGCAATGGCGGAAGAAGGAAATTTTAAGGTCGATAAATTTAATGGCCAAAACTACCAGTTATGGAAGATGCAAATGGAGCACTATCTGTATCAGAAAAATCTATCCATACCATTGGGAGGAAAAGAAAAACAACTGGCGACTATGAAGGATGAAGAATGGGATGTTTTTGACAGAAAGGAACCGGGAACAATATGGCTATGCCTGGCTTCGTTGGTGGATTTCAATATCTCAAAAGAAAAGACAACAAAGGGTTTGCTAAGCACATTGGGTAAGCTGTATGAAAAACCCTCATCCTCCAACAAGGTATTTCTAATGAAGTGTTTATTTAATATGAAGAATATGTGAGAAGGTCGATCTATTGATTATCATTTAAATGAATTTAATACGATTACAATCACCTAAGTTCTGTAAAAGTGAACTTTAATGGCGAGGTTAGGGCTCTTCTAAACTTGTGTTCATTGCTAGAAAGATGGAACGACTTGGTCATGGATGTAAATAATTATGTCTCTGGTTCAAACAGTTTGAAAATTGATCATGTTGTTGGTGTTATTATTAGTGAAGAAATGCGAAGGAAAAGCATAGGTGAGACATCAATTAATATATTGACCATGGAGAGCAAGGGGCGACAAAAGGAGAGAGGAAAGAGCCCAGGTAATTGCAACAAGTCGAGGAAAGGAATATCCAAGTCCAGACTGGGAAAGATAGAGTGTTGGAACTGTGAAAAGATAGGACATCTGAAGAATGACTGCAAATATCTAAAGAAGAAAGGAGATGGACAACAAGAGACTACTTAGGAAGAAAATGTAGCAGGTGACATGTTACCCGATGCCTTTATTCTTGCATTAGATAATACTAGTGATTACTGGGTAGTAGATTCAAGGGCTTCATGTCATGCTACACCCCATAGAGATTTTTTTCACGATTATGTTCCATGTGATTTTGGACATGTTTTATTCGGTGATGATGAACCATGTAAAATTGTTGGAATGGGTAAGGTCTAGATAGAATTAAAGAGTGAAACTGAATGGTTGTTGAAAGATGTAAGGCATATTCCTGCTATGAAAAGAAATCTGATCTCAACAGGGAAGTTGGGAGATGGTGGTTGTTTATATATGTTTGGAGAAACATGGTGCAAGATCACTAAAGGATCAATGGTGATAGAAAAAGGATATAGGATAGGTACGTTGTATATATGTCCTCATAATATTGATTGTTCTATCTATTTAGCTTCCACAGGAATAGATAAAACATTGTGGCATCATAGGCTTGGCCACATGAGTGAGAAGGGGATGCAGATTCTCCACTCAAGGAAGTTGTTGCTAGATCTAAAGTAGGTAAGTTTGGAATTCAGTTAGAACTGTGTTTACGAAAAACAAAAGAGAGTTCGATTTCTCAGGGTTGGGAAATAGAAGAAGAGTGACAAGTTATATCTTGTGCATACATATGTATGTGGATCGGATCAGGTACAATATCTTGGTGGCTCTGGTTATTATGTTACTTTTATTGATGATGCAACTAGAAAAACTTGGGTTTATTGCATTAGACAAAAATTAGATATGCTTGCTACTTTTAATCCTAATGGAAAGATTTGGTTGAGAATGAGATAGGAAAAAGATTGAAGTGTCTCAGATTGGATAACGGAGGTGAGTATTGTGGCAAGGAGTTTGATAGTTACTATTCATACCATGGGATTCACAGAGAGAAGACAGTCCCAAGAACACCACAAGAAAATGGTGTATCAGAAAGGATGAATAGGATGATCAATGATTGTGCAAGGTGTATGAGATTGCATGTAGGGTTAACCTTATAGTTTTGGGCATATGATGTAGATATTGTTTTTTACTTAATAAACATAGGGCCTTCAACTGCTTTGGATGGTGGGATTCCATAGGAGGCATGGACATGTAAAAAGGTAAACTAGTCATTTATGAGAACTTTTGGTTGTGAAGCATTTTTCCATATTGATAAAGAAAACAGAACAAAGATTGAGGCTAAATCCAAGAAATGTACCTTTATTGAATACGGGGTTGATGATTTTGGTTATCACTTATGGTATTATTAATGTAACAAAATCATTAGGAGTAGAGATGTGGTATTCAATAAAAAGGTCATGTATAAAGATTAGTTGCAGGGAAAGAAATAAGAAAATGAAAACATAGAGTACACAATGCTTGATGAAATAAAAGAAAATGAAGTTCCAAAGGTGCAAGAAAATCAAGAACAACCACAGGTACGTCAAACTCCTGCAATTTTTAGAATATATACCAAGTTAAGTAGACCTCCTAAATGATACTCTCCTTCAATGTATTATTTATTCATGATTGATTATAGTGAACTAGAATGTTATGAAGAAGCAATGCAGGTGGAAACTAGAAAGAAGTGGGAGCAAGGCATGGATGGCGAGATGGACTTATTGGTAAGAAACCAGACTTGGGATTGTTAGGATATTCCTATACTCCATCCTAGTCCCACCAGTATTTTGATCATTTACATTTTCAGTCATGCATGCACCTTTTAGGGTTTGCATGCATTCTAGGGTTTGCATGCATTTTGCATGCATCCCAGTCATCAGTCCAGCACCTAGCCCTCAGTTAGCCAGCCCCCAGGAGCTTCTCACTATTCAGTTTTAGCCCTCCAGTTGCTTAGTGCGCCCTTCTTCCTTGATTTTAGGGAGCAACTCGCCCTTCTTCACCTACCAGTTCAGTTACACTCAGTTACAGTCAGTTACAGTCAGTTACACTCAGTTACATTGAGTTACACTCAGTTACACTCAGTTACATTCAGTTACAGTCAGTTACACTCAGTTACACTCAGTTACATTGAGTTACACTCAGTTACACTCAGTTACATTCAGTTACTCTTAGTTACATTGAGTTACACTTAGTTACATTGAGTTACACTCAGTTACACTCAGTTACACTGAGTTACACTTAGTTACACTGAGTTACACCTACCAGAGTTAGTTTGACTGATGGTTGACAGTTACTTGAGCATTGATGACTCCAATGATGATGATGAAGACTTCTAGTTGCACTCCGATGATCATGAGGACACCTAGTTGTGCTCCGATGACACTCCAGTGATCCTTTGATCACTCCATGAAGGCTAATTCGAATTGCCACCTTAGGCATTCGAATTCCTCATGCATTGTATTATTTATATGTCCATTTGTGATTAATAATCTAGTATGACCGAAGTATTATTGCTTCTATCTGAGTTCTACTGTACCATATTATTCTGTTGCTCATTATACTGCATGTATCACTCTTCTTCTATTTTCTTGCTTAATCATAATTATTCTCTTGTGAGATACATCATCTCTTAGATCTGCTGTGAGGATTTTCACATGGTATCAGAGCGAGGTTGAGAGTATTGTTTATCTCCATTCTTGAGAGTTTTTTGCAGGTTATTACCAAGATTTCGAGTTCAGCAGTTGCAGCAGAATCTGCATTTTTGCAGCAGTAGCAGTTGCAGTTATTCTATATTGTTTTTGCAGGTCTTCTACATCTTCAATGTATCCTGAATTAGAAGAAATCACTCCTCTTTCTCTATTCAACTATGATGAATGGAAACCAAAAATAATAGCATATTTAAAGAGCCATGATCTCTTTGATTGCTATTTTGAAAGAGAGTTCGAATCCTCTACAAAGAAGATTAAATGGTTGAATAAAGGTGACATGCACATTGGAAGAATGAAGCTTACTATGACTGATTACATATTGTACCCGACCATCTTTGAAATTGAAACTCCAAAAGAGTTATGGGCTCATCTGGATGAAAGATTCGGCAAAAAGAATGATGGTTTTGGTCCAAATCCCTTCAAAAGCAAGCAAGTTGATGCATTCGCTCCACTTGATGGTCTCTCAGATCATGATGCATTCGCTCCTCATGATGGTCTCTCAGATCATGTTGCATTTGCTCCCCTTGATGATCTCTCAGATCATGAACCAGTATCATCTCATATTGAAGTTGTTGACAAAGAACTTGCAGATTCTCCGCTCATGCTCAAACTTTCTTCTCTTTCTGTGCCAGCTCACACTCTAGATATTGCAGAAGGTCCTAAATCCTGCCTTGCACCAGAGTTTGTTGGTTTGCATCATGATCACATGATTATTTCGGAGGTAACATCAGCTATTGGAGGTAATGCATTCGCTCCTCTTCAGCAAACATCTCTTATTTACTACTATATGATCATTAGCACATGCTTTCAGAAGGTTATTGAAGAATATGGCCATTGCCACCCGCTTGAGATAATTTCTCATGCATCATATGATAGTTTTGATCTCACCCCTGCTGGTTCAAAGGAGATCTCAAGAAACTGTTTTGAAAGTCTTAAATCTGATTTTGATTTCAAGCAAACATGTAATAGTTCTTTTTGGCATAATCTCACCCATGGTGGTTCGAAGGAGAAGACAAAGGACTATATGCACATTCAAAAATTTGATCCTACCTCAGCTGATTCGAATCACAGGTTCAAGGATCATTCTAATACTGTTGGATTTGTTCTCATCACATTCGATCTGAAGAGCAAGTACAAGCACATGCTTTTTGAGCATGATCCACTTCTTCCCAAGAAGAAGATACCTCCAGACATATGACCAAGCATCACACATGCTTGAGTTTGGAGCTTTTATTTTTTTTTATGTGTGCCTTACAGTCTATTTTTGAGGAGGGGGTATGTTTCCCATGAAATTTTCCCACTTCCTTGGTTTATTGATTGTTATTATTCATTGTATTGGGTGACCTTTGGTCTTAGTTACCAGGGCCCAGGATGGATTAAGGGGGGGTGTTAGGATATTCCTATACTCCATCCTAGTCCCACCAGTATTTTGATCATTTACATTTTCAGTCATGCATGCACCTTTTAGGGTTTGCATGCATTCTAGGGTTTGCATGCATTTTGCATGCATCCCAGTCATCAGTCCAGCACCTAGCCCTCAGTTAGCCAGCCCCCAGGAGCTTCTCACTATTCAGTTTTAGCCCTCCAGTTGCTTAGTGCGCCCTTCTTCCTTGATTTTAGGGAGCAACTCGCCCTTCTTCACCTACCAGTTCAGTTACACTCAGTTACAGTCAGTTACACTCAGTTACATTGAGTTACACTCAGTTACACTCAGTTACAGTCAGTTACAGTCAGTTACACTCAGTTACACTCAGTTACATTGAGTTACACTCAGTTACACTCAGTTACATTCAGTTACTCTTAGTTACATTGAGTTACACTTAGTTACATTGAGTTACACTCAGTTACACTCAGTTACACTTAGTTACACTGAGTTACACTTAGTTACACTGAGTTACACCTACCAGAGTTAGTTTGACTGATGGTTGACAGTTACTTGAGCATTGATGACTCCAATGATGATGATGAAGACTTCTAGTTGCACTCCGATGATCATGAGGACACCTAGTTGTGCTCCGATGACACTCCAGTGATCCTTTGATCACTCCATGAAGGCTAATTCGAATTGCCACCTTAGGCATTCGAATTCCTCATGCATTGTATTATTTATATGTCCATTTGTGATTAATAATCTAGTATGACCGAAGTATTATTGCTTCTATCTGAGTTCTACTGTACCATATTATTCTGTTGCTCATTATACTGCATGTATCACTCTTCTTCTATTTTCTTGCTTAATCATAATTATTCTCTTGTGAGATACATCATCTCTTAGATCTGCTGTGAGGATTTTCACAGGGATTTGGTTCAATTTCTTGTAGGTAAAAGAGCAATGCAGAACAAATGGGCTTACAATTTGAAGAAAGAAGATGGACGCAAGAAGCAATACAAGGCCATACTTCTTGTAAAGGGGTTTGCATAGAAGAAAGGTATATATTTTGATGAAATATTTTCTACTTTTGTTAAAATGACTTCAATTAGGAATATTTTAAGTCTAGTGGTGGTAGAATATTTGCATCTTGAACAGTTAAATGAAAAAATAACCTTTTCTCCATGGGGATTTGGAGGAGGAGATTTATATGCAACATCCACAAGGGTATGATGTCAAAAAAAGGATAATTTAGTATACAGGTTGAAAAAGAGCTTGTATGGCTTGACGCAAGCTCCAAGGTAGCGATATTTGAAATTTGAGAGGTTTATGACATAACAAGGTTATACTAGATATGATTATGACCACCACGTTTATTTCAAGAGGCTAGATAATGGAAGATATATTATCTTGTTATTGTATGTGGATGATGTGCTTGTTGCAGGGTCTAACATGCAGGATATAAATGTGCTCAAGAGGAAGTTAGCTAATTCATTTGCGATGAAGGCTTTGGGTGCTGCAAAGCAAATCCTTGGTATGAGAATAACAAGAGACAGGAAAATTCGCAAATTGACATTGTCTCACGATGAATACATAAAAAAGGTGTTGGAAAGTTTTAGAATGCAGAATGCAAAACCAATTAGTACACCTTTAGCCAACCATTTCAAAACAAGTAAGGAGATGTGTCCCAAGACATAGGAAGATATAGATTACATGTCTAGGGTTCGCTATTCATCAGCAGTTGGCAGCTTGGTGTATGCCATGGTTTGCACAAAACCAAATATTGCACATGTAGTGGGAGTTGTGAGCAAGTGTATGAGAAATCCATGTAAAGAACATTGGAAGGAAGTACACTAGATTCTTAGGTATTTGAGAGGTACTACCACTCATGCATTATGTTTTAGAGGTTCAGACACTATTCTGCAGGGATATGTTGATGCATATATGGCGGTGATAAAGATAGCAGGATGATCACCATAGGGTATGTGTTTATTGTAGGTGGAACATTAGTAAGTTGGATTTCAAATATGCAAAAGGTTGTTTCAATTTCAACAACAAAATCAGAGTATGTTGCTGCTACAGAGGCTAATAAGGAGATAATTTGTTTGCAGAGGTTCATGGAGGAATTGGGTAAGAAGCAGGAGGATAGCAGGTTGTATAGTGAAAACTAGAGTTCCATTCATCTTCAAAGGAACTCAACCTTCCGTTCTAAGACTAAACATATACAACTAAAGTACTTTTCCATACGTTTTTTTCTAGAAGATGAATTGTTGAAGCTGAAAAAGATACACACTAGCCAGAATCATGCAGACATGTTGACAAGGGTAGTAACCAGACAGAAACTGAGTTCCCACTCGGTTTCAGTTGGCCTTCTAGCATGAAGGAAAAGATGAGAAATTTTCTAGATCCAAGGTTTAGAGCATATCCCAACAAGTGCAGCAGCAATGGAGTTATTGTGATCAATCTCCAAGTGGGAGATTGTTGGTTATGGAGCCTGATCTTCTTAATTAAGAGATGTTGTTGTTTCAGCTGCGTTTGTACCCCATTTTTATATGATATGCAGGTGGAATGTACACTCATCTTAGAAGGGGGGTGTGGGGGGAATAACCCCCCCATGGGGGTCTGGGGGGGACCATCCCCCTGACTGTGTGGTTTGGGGGCGAAGCCCTCGAAATAAATTTTATAGGTTTTTTTGTTGGCCAATAGTTATTGAGCCCATGGTATTCGGTAGGGCGCCGTATTATTTTCCCATGGCAATTCCCTTTAAAAGTAATACATTGTAATATGGGTGTGTAATGTATTATAGCATTGTAAATATCTCTGTGATTGTGTAAGAGAGACTAGGATAGAGTGAAGAGGAAGTTGCAGTGGATGTGCTGCAAGTTGTATCCCTTCATTTGTTGGATGGTATAATAATAAAAGGACTGGCAATTTATCCATGGATGTATCCCACATTGGGTGAACCACGTTATATTGGTGTCTCTCTTGTATTGTGCTTAAGTGATCTATATTTGCATCTTGTTTATTTTTATTGCTCTACGATCCTATTTTTCTAACACATGCATATATGTTTAATCTGATGGGTTATTTAGAGTGTCAATATGGAAATGTATGATCTATCTATTTGAAGCTATGTGTTATTTGTTGATCTAAAAGTAATGTTGGTTGTATGACAGATCTGGAAAATGTGATCTGATCCGATGTATATCTGAAACAATAACCAGAAATAGTACTAATATATCACATAAATGTTAGTAAGTAGAAGCTAAATAGTCTTGATTGATCTAACTTATGATTTGATTATTATTATTAATCTGAAATGTTGAAGTGATTTGATATGTTATGTTGTTACCCTAACTATTGCATTAGGTAGCTAAGTCTAGTACAACTCTATTAGAATGTGTGGTTACTCTAACTACTGCATTGGGTAGCAGAGTCTAGTACAATTGTATTAACACTTATGTGGTTAAAATAATTTCCGCATTGGGTACCAAACTCTAGTAAACCTATGTTATTTTCGTTACTTCCCTAATTGTTGCATTAGGAAGCTGATCTAGATTGGATTGTTAAATAGTTGTAGCACCTAACTGTGGCATTGGGCCACAAACTCCACTATAAAAAGAACTAAAATATAATTGGAACATAAAAAAAAAACCGAGATATATAAATGATGGCATGCACATGTATTGTATTGAATTAAGAACTAGATGATTATAGTAGTAACCATTTATCTAGTACATCTATGATGAGATAGTTGTGCAATATGATAAACATAAATATCTAATAGAACTACAAGAATGCTAACTACAACTTAAAATTAATCCTCATCTACATGGATAAGTTCCCAACCCACTCCACTAGCTCAGTGTGGGTAAACCATTGGACCTACTGGACTAACATTAGGCCGGATGATATAGGCTTAGGTTTTGTGCCCCCTTGGAACTTTATAATCAAAAGAGAATTGTGACCTAATAGAGAAACACAACAAGATTTATCAAAAAGAAAGAAAAATCCTAACATGTGATATATACCAAGATGCATGTTGAATGTAATGCAAATTTCGAATTATTTTAAGTATGTATTGAGCAAAAGATAAAAAATAGTCCTGGTCCTATGGCCACCTTATAGGAAACACGGTTGTTATAAAATAATAATATAGTCGAGTTAAACATTCCACTGAAAGTTTATGTTTAGACTGGTTACATAACAAAAATTGTTAATAATCAAGACTCCCTATAAGCTAGATGAATGGATAAAATAAATAAGGGATTGTGATAGCCTAGATCTTACTTACATGAGTAATTAAGTAGAGACGAGGAGCCAAATTGTAGTGGAAAACCCTTGAAAATATAGTCCCCATCTGCAAGAGAAAAGTGCCATAATTTTCAAGACAAAATCTTTAAGACGTAAATATATAGATTAATGTAGAGATGTTAAAATACATAAGCACCAGGGTGCCTAGATGCCACCCATCCAGAGATCCTTGCATCCAACATGAATATAGTGATAAGTTTAATGTTTAGAAAAGTATGACTAAAAATCATAAATGAAACTAATTAAATATAAGCATATATCTCCAATGAGTATCAAAGCATGCCTAAATAGATCATAATGGTAAAAGAAGCCAGCTAGCCTATGCATACAAGACAAGTTAATATTGTATCCTAATGACCATATCTGAATCTCATTGTCTTATTTTGTGGAGAGTTTCCTCTCGTCTTAAAGGGAGAGGTGTAATGTACCCAAAATCCTCTATGATATTTTGTAGGAAATGGGGTATAATATTTTTTTCCCTTAACATGTCTAAACAAACCAAACCTATTAGTATCAATAGTTACTTGATATTATATCAAAGAACATTCATCTCATTTACATTCTTGCATATATGAAACATGTAAATTGATTCTACTAATCTTTTATTATGTAGTTGGATTAAGATCTGTAACCAATAATAACCATTCATTGGCAATCTATTTAGTTTATAAGTTAAAGCCTTAACTTTTCACCTCATTAAGCATAGCCAACTAGCAAACATTCCTGTTTACTAATATGCTAACCTTTCAAGTAGGGAAATATGTATATAAATAAACAGTTGCATGTGGTTAGTCAAATTTAAGTTTAATGCAACTTCACTTTTTCTTTCCTTTTTAAATAAAGGAATTAAGATGAAGAAAGTATTAATAATTTATCCAAAAAAGCTTAAAATTTGCATTCCTCTTAATACATGCATCTTTCTAACCATTAATAAAAACAGTTATAAGAAGACCAACCTTTAATACTATGGGGATTTACTTAAACTTTAAGGTCTACATAGTGATACCTATAGGTATCTTGTACATCCTAGATTCATTATCAAAGCTTGTTATTTACGTATCTTTATTAAATAGTAGCAGGAGAGTAAGTGGCATTTCTACTTGTGGAGGACCACTACTCAAACTTATATGAAGAAGATTGAATTAGGGACTAGAGAATAGCTTTAGGTCATTCTCTTTTGACATAAATTATAATTTCAGGCTATTGTAATTAATGTTACTCATGGGATTAAATTTAAATGTTGAATTATGTGCTTAGCAAGACTTATTATACTCTAGTACCAACCATATTTCACATACTTTAATATATTTTGAAATAATTATATATTTATGAGGAAAACCCAGCGGGGTTGTGAACAGGCCTGCTGGCAGCAAGTCCATTCCAAGTAAAAACATAAATAAGGAAGTTTGGTAAATACAAGCAAACTCCCTAGGGTACTATACATGCTCGCTGGCAGCAGGGCCATGCTTGTATGATACCAAGGTAGACCCATCGGAGTACTGAACAGGCTCGCTGGAAGTGGTGCTATGACGGGTAAAAGAGTCATCATAATTACATTGTTATGCAAATAGTTCAATCAAATGAAGACATTGAGTGCATATATTCATGGTAAGCCAATCATTAATTTCAATGCCATTTGATAATGTCCATAAGATGATCTTAAGACCCTATCATCTAACTCATACTATATATAGGATATCACTATCCTAGAAGTGGAACCCATAATTGTAAAATTTTTATGAAGTCCATTATAAAATTTATCCATATTACTCGGATGACAGTAAGCCTTTGAAAAATGAAGAGGGATAACTGGTTTTCTATGGGATTTATAGACCATCTATATCTTAAGGTAACGCATTTTATACCAGTTAAGTACACCTATAAAGCAAATGCCATTGAAATTTTTTTATGAAGGAAATTTTCAAATTGCATGGATTGCCTAAAGCAATAATTTTATACAGGAATACCAAATTCACTTCAAATTTCTGGAAAATTCTTTTTGTTGATTTGGGTACATAGTTGAATTTTAACTCTTCCTAGCATCCAAAAGAAAATGCGAAAATAGAAAGAGTGAATAGGGTTCTTGAGGACATGCTTCGCATGTATGTGATGGACAAACCATCCAAGTGGGAAGATTATCTACACTTGGTAGATTTTGGATATAACAATGGGAAGCAAGCTTCGTTGGGCATGAGTCCATTCGAAGTTCTATATGGAAGAAAGTGCGGGATAATAGTGACATGGGTAATACAATGAACATAAGTGTAATTGGGTCAGAATTGATTAAGGAAATGGAGCAAGAGGTTGCAAAAATTAGGCATAATTTAAAGGCATCCCAAGATAGGTAGAAAGGCTATGCAGATAAGAATAGAATGCATAGAGAATTCAGTGTTGGGGATCATGTTCACCTTAGAGTGAGGCCAAGGAAGAGTTCATTGAAGCTTGGAAGTTGTGCCAAGATTTATTCAATATATTGTGGGCCATTTGAAGTGCTTGAAATAATAGGGCGAGTTGCATATAGATTTTCATTTCCTGCAAATACTAGAGTTCATAATGTTTTTCATGTTTCTTTGCTTAAGAAATATGTACATGATCCTAACCATGTGATTGATTGGGATGCGATTTAGTGGAACCCGAGGGATAGTTCCAAAACGAGCCACTATGCATCCTAGATAGGAAGGTAACACTGCTCCGGAACCAAGCTATCGGAAAAGTAAAGTTGCAATGGAAGCACTTCGGTCTCGATAAGGGTATGTGGGAGTTGAAGGATGCCATGAAACCAACATACCCATTTGTGTTCTTATTTTGAGCAAACACTAAGGATGGTGTTTTTCCAAGGGGGAGGGGATTTTAATATGCCCAATTCCAACTTGGAAAGTATTTAATCAAAATTATGTAAATTTAATGTAAATATGATAGTATGAATTCCTAGTGTGGGATCAAAGCCAAGGCCCTACTAGAGAATGGCTAGGCATGTATGATGTATATATTTTTATTTGGACCATATGGTTGGCTTACTATGCCAATTCGAAATATATGTAAATATATGTTGAAAATTAATAAAATGGTCCAAGATGGTTGTGTAAAGAGCACTAGAGGGGCTATTATTCCATGAGGGGAAAAGGAAGGGGTTATATGGAGAAGCCAAATCCTATGTTTCCATGTGTCAACATTAGAATTCATCGAAAATCTATCATGTGTGTGAAATGAGCAAATTACCTCCTCTTAACTATTAAATTCAATCATTATAAAATTATTGTGCAAATGGATGTATAATGAAAAGGTATATAGATAATATTATGAAAAGGTATATAGATAATATTGCATATATATAAGTGATTGTTATTATAAATAAAAATAGTAATTATATTAATATTGTGTTGTATGCTCTAAATAGTTGTTAAAAAGGATTGTAATAACCGTTGTTTATATATAAAATATTTATTATATATCATGTTATAGTATTTATATATATAAAGATAATGATATTGCTCCAATGGCAGCGCATTCCTCTCTAGAGTGGAATAGTAATTATAATTAAAAGAAACTTAATTTCCAACGAAAGGATTTAAGTTAATGAGAGCAGCTAGGGATCTTCCCTCGGGTAATCTTAAGGTGAATTTTGAATGTGGTGGTCGGTTGGGCGGCCTCTTCTAAGAAAGACAGTTAGTGATGGTTAGTTGGGTGGACGCTTTTACCCCTTAATATTATATACATATAATTTTTTATTACCTCGAAGATCCACTATGGATCAGGATACGAATTACCTATCAACGTGGTGAAGGTTCGATTTTGAATAGATAACAAACACTTTCTCTCGTGGCATATCGTGTTCGTCCTACCATCGTAAATGTTGAATCCAGAATCCTTTAATCCACCATGGATTGACATGATCACATGAAATGGATTGTTCTTCGTTCGTGGCTTAGCCACACTTCCCTTCCATAAAATACATGCACACATTTAGTATGTAACAAACCTAATAGAGAATACGAGTTGTAAATTATGAATAGCATGGATTCTTATTGTGGGTATCACTCCCTCTTGTTTGCTATCAACCAAATCAAAATGGTCTAAGAAAAAATGAGAGCTAAGAGAGAGAGGAAGGATTCTTCTTATCGAAACCTAATAAATCACAACCCTAGAAGACTTGGTTGAGTCATGACTAAGTCACGCTCATAACCAACACAATTATATGATTAAACGATATACTTAAGATATTGATCCCTTCGATCCAAATGATCAATGGGGATGAGTTAACATTCCCCTATGAAATCAATCTTAGGGAAATAGGACTTGTCCTCATTACTAATCAAACAAAGCAATGCTTGCACAAGCTGCAAAACATCCCAAGATACATGGCCAATCCATGGAAGGGTTAACTCCTTATATAAGGTTTATGATTGACCAAACATCAAATAAAAAATGAATGATTTAATCTACCTATGTGATCCTTTAAAGATTGGGTGAAAGAATTACCTTGAACTCGAGGTTGATGGAATGGTTGGAAGAAGATGCAGACATATATCCCTTGGTAGATTTGTTGTATGTTATACCTGTTGATTAACTCAGATGCAAAAAACCATCTCACAATTGAGATGGGGTTGACCTACCCATCATCATCGTGGAACACAAACATACCTTTGTGGCTACTCATGCTTGCACAATTTGTTGGGATGGGTCGTATCTTGGCCACCTTACATGCCAAGTTAACAATGAGTACTTATCCATGAAAGGAAACAAATTGCAGTGATAATAATCATATAATGGAAAAGGAAATACTTTCAGCAAGTCTTACCTTACCCATTGAGAGATCGAGCTATAAAAGGTGCCCCCCTCTGAACCCTTAACACATGATGAACTAGTTCTCATGGTCATGTTCAAATGAGAGCCGAGAGGAAGGAGAACCCATCTTAATGTATAAGAAAGAAGAGAAAGATGTTTTCCTTGCAGCGTGAGCAATAATCATGGAGTGCCAGACAAAAGAAAGGAAACTAGTAGTAGAGGTTTCCTTGATAGGAACCTCTGATCTTGCCACAAAAAGCAATAATTGCCACTCCCTCATGCAGTAAAGAGTGCCTACAATATGGCTGAACGTAACATTCATTGTTTGGGAAACTAATTCATTGGCCCTTTGTTGGGGCATAAATATGTTATTTAATTTCTCCAACGATTTAATGCCAACTAGGGGCTCGTAGGATTGTGAGGTGCAGGCATTGTTTGTGCAAGACTAAAGCTATGTAATTATTTCTATGTAAATTTGCAATCTATGCATTAAATTCAAATTCAAATCTACAAACTTTAAGAGTTCTTGAAACTAACGATCCTTTCAAATTCCTTCATCTACACTTTATTCTCAGGATTATTATAAAAAACAGTGCAGTGAATTGAATTCACTTATTGACATAGTACTCCTAAAGATACAAATGGGATTATATTAGATTTGATTAATTTCTAATAGTTCCTAAATTTTCCAAACCACACCAAAATAATGAACTTGTAATCTAACATTTGAAAATACAACTTGAAAATAAATTTCAAAGAAAAATAAAATCTATTCTCAAAATCAAACTTGCATGAAGAAACTAATACTATAGAATCTGCATTGATCTTCAGTAGAATCACCGGTGAAAAGCATTCACTGTGCCTTAAAGGTCACTGCTTTCACAATATCGAGTTTACAAATAGATTCTAATAAACATTACTCTTTGCAATTTTATTGAGATAATGATTAACCACACACACACATAGCTGTTGGAATTCCACTTCACACTACAACAGATCCAAAGCATTAGTACTGGAGGTAAATGCAGAAATCAAATATTTTCAAAGAAACAATGATTGATACTAAAATAAATAAACAATAAACTACCCAAAGAAAATATGGAAATTGAATAAATAAATAGAATAACATAAATGAAGATAGAGGAGAAGGGAATACTGAAGAGAGGGGGCCCTTCATCCTCCAACATACACTGCTTAAAATCTACAACACACTTGGGAACAAATTTTACAGCCAAAGAATCTTTATTTCAACATGAAAGAGAAAGTACATAAGGTATTACAAACATTGATTAGATCTATCCCTCTTCATCTCCTTCTATTCATCTATATAGAGGTGCTTTTACATCATAAATTAATTATACATGATCAGATAGGATCCCCAAATGGAGGATTCGAAACTTACAATTTTAGGCAAAATCCCAAAATCTGCGTTGTATAAATTGGGAAGATTGGCCTTAAAGCGCCCCTCATATCTCTCAAACCATAGCGTATTTTACAAAACCATTCTCAAGTTACACAATTTGTTGGTTTTTGATAAAAACCCATGTTTTTGAATCCTTAGATTCATCTCCATCTGCACGCCAATCAAGGCACAATATGGTTGTCTGGAAAAAAACTACTGTTGAAAATATGGGTTTCATTAGAACTTTTGAAAAAACCTTGGAGCTTCTCACGTGCGAGTTGGCTGCGATCCAATGAAAATAAAATCATTCTAGAAACATATTTTACCAAATCCAAGTGGAAGATTTTAATTTGGCACCCCACAACTATCTCGAAATACTCCCACTACAAGTTTTTGGAAAACTTGTAAAGAGTGAGCAAAACTTGTAATCACTGGGAAAAGCTTGTAAACAATGGAAAAAACTTATGATTAACTGTTTTTGATAAAATACTAAGTACAATCATCTTTAATTTATTAAAAATGAAAGAAAACAACCATGAACTAACCATTGAAGTATAAAAGGGCATAAAAATGACGATTTATGAGATATTATGACAAATGGAGTGATAAGGGAATGGGAAATGAAGTAATAATGATAAAATGGATATCTACAAGTGAGATAGTGACATGATGGTGACAAATTGGTGGCCCAACATCTCCCCCATGCCTAAAGGTTGGCATGTCCTCATGCCAAAAAGGGAAAGTATTGAGTATTTCATTTCTTTTATTGTACTTTATCAATTAAATGCATACATGGCATGGGAAACATGTTGAATATTGTAACTTCTAAGAATATTATATTTGTATATTATTTATTCCGGAGATGTTCCATACCTCCGATGTGATTATACTATGAATCCGGAGATGTTTATTCCTCCGAATTGGTTGTGGTAACTAGGGTTATTAGACCCACCATGTGGGGGTCAGCCCAATCAGTTATAATAGGGTATTTAACCTAATGGTTAAATACGAGCCTACATGTACTTGTGTAAAATACATGTCAGTGTAGTGTATAAATAGAGGAGGTATGTTCCTCATTTGACACACACACACACTTGAGAGAGGCGGACTTATGGAGGAGAGGTCTTCTATGGTGGAGAAGGAGATCATGTCTTTGGTTTGCATCTTTGTATATTGCTGGTCATCTATATTGAGGAAGCTTTACTGGGTTTTCTACCCCATGAGGGTTTCCCAGGATAAATCTGTGTCTCTTGTGTTTATGCTATGCTTGTTGTTTCTTCAGTGATCCTGTATATGCTATTATTGTGAAATGGAATGTAATGCTACTATTTTCTGTATTAGCATATTAAATTTTAACATGGGATCATAGCTAACCTGAAGGAAGACAAGGTATGGCACTTATGACACTTGCTTTACTTACGACAATTTGAAGGTTAGGGTTTTACATAGAAAAAACCAGTCATCGTGGAACTTTCGCTATAAATCCATTTATGCAAAGGTGCAGTGTCTGAAAAGTTTACAGGTCGAAGATAACATCCCCAGGTACCTTGTGTCCAAAGGGCACCCTCAGATTCGTTGTACTTTATGAGTTATGATCAGTACAAGTTAGGGTTTCCGCCTCTTCCAGATCTCAGTCAAAATCAGGTCACCTTGGAAAAAAAGTCATAACTTGGGCTAGGAAGCTCCAAATGAAATTTCGTAAAAAGTGACAGGTACTACACAGACTGTACTATCTCAGGAAACTTTTTCAGAGGCTGAAGGTGAACCAGTGACACTTGGCACACTGTACAAGTTCACTCTCCTGTTTTATCCCATAAACAGGTCACATTGCGACACTGGGCATAACTCTCTCTCAGAGAGTCCAATTGAGGTCAGACCTATGAATATGGAAAGATAACAGGGAGAGATATCTCAGGAAAAGTTTTCAAAGGCCGAATTTCAAACAGTGACACGTGGCATGCCGTACAAATTCGCTCTCCTGATTTATCCCATAAACAGGTCACGTTGCGACACTTGGCATAACTCTCTCTCAGAAAATCCAATTGAGGTCAGACCTATCAGAATGGAAAGATGACAGGTCAGGCTACTACAGAAAAAGTTTTCAGACCCTGTGGAGAAGAAATTTCAGAGTTATAGCAGAAACAATCAGGTGCATATTTCTGTCAAAACAGAATTATTTTTGGAGCACCTTTATTCATGGCTTCCGGAATTTAGGGTTTCGGAGAAAGTTAGAATTTTTGGAATCGGAGTCCACAGCTGAATGCTACTCAGGAAAATTGAAATTTAGAGACAAAGATCGAATTTTTGGTTGGGTATAATACCGGGCTTCATCAAACCCTAGTTCGGGTTCTTGTCCAGAAGATCCAGAAGTTTCGAAGGCAATTTTGAGGGGTCAAATTTTGGAGATTTCAAAATTGAAGAATGCTAGGTTGATCAACTCAGCAAGACACATTCTTCCATTTATTCAGAAGTGTGAAAGTCAAAGATTGAATTTTTAGGGTTTCCCTAGCAAACCCTAATCAAGCTCTAGATCAAGTTTCAGGGGGAGTTGAGGCTAAGGCCTTACATAAGAAGACTACAAAAGGTCTCGACAGGTATGACTTAAGGAGGTTCAGGTATGCCTTGAAATCTGATTCTTGATTAAGTTCATAATGTGTTTTTCTTCATGTTATTTATTTGTACAATCTTGATTAATGTTATTAATTGTCTTATCACCCTAGTAACAATATGAATGCATGTGAATGATCGAAGACATTCATTGATTAGGGCTATATGATTGTACTTATGCATTATGGTGTTGTGTAAGGTTGATGTTGTCTGCTAACAAGACACAGGTACATCACAAAAGACAAATCAAGTTCCATGACCATGACAACATGAAGACAAAGACTCACGAGGTATGTATGACTTTGTTATATTATGTTTAACCTACGAGACATGCAGGTTCTAGCTCAGGATCTCTAAATCATTGAAGAGATTGTTTAGGTATGTAGTACATAACTAAGCAGGTATACTAATCCAGGTATGTTTTCCTATGTCATGTTAGAATCTTACCTTGTGTAAGTATACTTGGTATGATTGGTTAGTAATCAAGGGTTTATGCATACTAGATCAAACAAGAATATGCATGAGTAAAAGAAGACTTCCTTGAAACCCTGAATACTAATAATCATGACTGTACATATTCAAGATTATTTAGAATTAGAATGTTTTGATAATATTGAGAATATACTAATGAATGTATGTTTGTGTATGAGATCATGAGGATGACACTAGTGTACACTTGAGCATGCACAGTGGTACAGAATGAATAGAAGTTCAGAAGACATACAGAAGATCAAGCGGGAGACAACCACACAAACATAAAAGATAAGTATTTGAGTTGTTATTAGAAATAGTAAATGATATTGCTTGTATGCATATTTGTATTCCTAGGATATATCATGCTGAGTGTAAACATTCATAAAGCATTGAACAGTATACTACTAATATGCATATGATTGGTAAATTGGACAAACATTCCATTGTTGCTTATCTAGAATGAAACCTCTTTGCTAACATACTGAGAGCTGTGCACACTCTCGATAGTATGTTCTAGTAGAGATGGAAGGCATCTAGATAGCCACTGTATGCATACAGGATATGGGAAAGTGTTGTGCCAAAGTATTGGTCAAAATAGTTGCATAACTATGTAAATGATATCTATATGCATAGTAGGTTATCATATGATTTGATGATTATGAAGTATTACTAATCATGTACTTAATTTTGATTTGTAGGAAAGATCATGATGAATGATGAACTCTGAACAAGCGATGGATGTTCAACAAAAGATTTACAAATCAAACACACTATAGAAAGCTTGTGGTTAAGAGATTCTCTTAGAAAGAGGAAGAGAATCATGATGAGATGTTTTGCTCCAAGGGACTAGATAAGACCATTCTCTTAATAATGTAATCAGGTTCTATATGGGTTCCCAGGATTGGTAGTCAATTGATGAGATTAATGATCATCATGGGTGATGTGGATCTCAACCTTTTCTACAAGGTTGAATATGGGTTCTATACACATATGACATGGATGCAAGAAGGAACTCACCATAGAGTTCAAATGATTTTGAGGCTCATTTTAGTAGACCCATCTGATGAGAGATGGCACAGATAGATATGCAGAAGATCACTCAATGCTGAGTGTGAATAATGGACAATTGACAGCTTCATGACAAAGCTTGGGCTTTACCAGAAGTAAAACTGTTCCTAACCTTTACCTTAAGGTTGTGGATGATGAACCTATCATACCATTATTGTATGACGATGATCTCTTTCTGACAAGGAATGAGAAACAGGTCATGAAAATGGCTGCAAAAATGAAAATGAAAGATCTCGGATTAATGCACTACTTCTTAGGTCTAGAAGTATGGCAAGATCCAAAAGGAATCTTTTAAATCAAGGTAAGTATGCTGTGAAGTTTCTAAAAAGATTTGATATGTTGGAGTATAAAGCCATGGCCACTCCCATGGACTCCAACTTGAAGTTGTTAGTTAATGACTCATCGTATTTAGTGGACCTAACCCTATATAGACAAATCATTGGGTCATTGATGTATTTAACAAATATTAGGCCAGATATATGCTTTGCTGTAAATACCCTAAGTCAGTATCTAGTAGAACCTAGAAAGGTTCACTTAATAGCTACAAAGCATGTAGTAAGGTACCTAAAAGGTACATTAGATTTTTGGTCTATGTTATCTTGGAGGTCATGAACTCCGTTTACATGGTTACTCAGATTCTAATTGGGCAGGAAGTGTCTCAGAAAGAAAGAGTACATCAGGTGGATGTTATAGTCTTGAATCTGCCATGATCTCATGGTTCAGCAAGAAACATTCTAGAGTGGCTCTAAGTACTGCTGAAGTAGAATATATGGCTGTCTGCTCTGCCAGCTATGAAGCAGTATGGCTTCATAAGCTTTTATATGGAGTGTTTGACTTAGAAATGGATCCCACTGTGATTATGTGTGATAATCAAAGCTGCATTAAGATGACTGAAAATCCTGTGTTCCATGATAAGTCAAAACACATTGAGATCCGTTACTTCTATATACGAGACATGGTGCGGAGAGGAGCTATCAAGCTCGAGTATATAAGCACTGAGGATCAGATTGCCGATATCCTGACTAAACCTTTGTCTCGAGTAAAGTTTGAATACTTCCGAGACAAGCTTGGTATAGTCCAGAAGGACCCTCCTCGAAAGGGGGAGTAGTATAGTATTTGATAACAATTCTGTTGCTTAAATTTTATTTTGTTGTACTTAGCTACTTACAATTATTTAGATTTAGAACTCTTATATATCTTTTATTTTAGATACATGTTTTGATGTGATGTATACATGTTTTGATGTTAGATGTATTAGTGAGAATACATGCTAGATGTATACATGTTTTGAGGTGATGTATACATGCTTTGATGTTAGATGTATTAGTGAGAATACATGCTAGATGTATACATGTTTTGATGTGATGTATACATGTTTTGTTGTGATGTATACATGTTTTGATGTTAGATGTATTAGTGAGAATACATGCTAGATGTATACATGTTTTGATTAGTAATGTATACATGTTTTGATGTGATACATGCTCTTGGACATTTGTACCTGTATAGATGTGAATACAGATGAGGATTGGATCATCCTTGAACTTAAGTTCTAAAGTGAGCCGTAGACGTGAGGTCTCTGAGAATGAAGTCCTTAGTGGAAAGTTGAGGGGATTGGATCATCCCTAGACTTTCAGTCCTAAAGAGAGCCGTAGACGTGAGGTCTCTGAAAATGAAGTCCTTAGTGGACAGTTGAGGGGATTGGATCATCCCTAGACTTTCAGTTCTAAAGAGAGCCGTAGACGTGAGATCTCCGAAAATGAAGTCCTTAGTGGACAGCTGAGGGGATTGGATCATCCCTGGACTTTCAGTACTAAAGAGAGCCATAGACGTGAGGTCTCCGAGAATGAAGTCCTTGGTGGACTTGAGGGGATTGGATCATCCTTGGACTTTCAGTCCTAAAGAGAGCCGTAGACGTGAGGTCTCCGAAAATAAAGTCCTTAGTGGACAGCTGAGGGGATTGGATCATCCCTGGACTTTCAGTCCTAAAGAGAGCCGTAGACATGAGGTCTTTGAGAATGAATTCCTTGGTGGACTTGAGGGGATTGGATCATCCCTGGACTTTCAGTCCTAAAGAGAGCCGTAGACGTGAGGTCTCCGAGAATGAAGTCCTTGGTGGACTTGAGGGGATTGGATCATCCCTGGACTTTCAATCCTAAAGAGAGCCATAGACGTGAGGTCTCCGAGAATGAAGTCCTTGGTGGACTTGAGGGGATTGGATCATCCCTGGAATTTCAGTCCTAAAGAGAGCCGTAGACGTGAGGTCTCCGAGAATGAAGTCCTTGGTGGACTTGAGGGGATTGGATCATCCCTGGACTTTCAGTCCTAAAGAGAGCCGTAGATGTGAGGTCTCTTGGAATGAAGTCCTTGGTGGACTTGAGAGGATTGGATCATCCTTGAACTCAAGTTCTAAAGTGAGCCGTAGACAGTTGTCTCCGAGAATAGAGGATAGGACTGCATCGTCCCTGGACCTTGGTTCAAAATGCACGTGATTGGATTAATCATCCTTAGACAGTAAATCTAGGAAGGATAGTCTTAAATGCGATTGTGGTTGGATTAATCATCCTTAGACAGTAAATCCAGGAAGGATAGTCTTAAATGCGATTGTGGTTGGATTAATCATCCTTAGACAGTAAATCCAGGAAGGATAGTCTTAAATGCGATTGAGGTTGGATTAATCATCCTTAGATAGTAAATCCAGGAAGGATAGTCTTAAATGTGATTGTGTAGTAAATCCAGGAAGGATAGTCTTAAATGCGATTGTGGTTGGATTAATCATCCTTAGACAGTAAATCCAAGAATGATAGTCTTAAATGCGATTGTGGTTGGATTAATCCTCCTTAGACAGTAAATCCAGGAAGGATAGTCTTAAATGCGATTGTGGTTGGATTAATCATCCTTAGACAGTAAATCCAGGAAGGATAGTCTTAAATGCGATTGTGGTTGGATTGATCATCCTTAGACAGTAAATCCAGTAATTCCGAAAGGAAGGATAGTCTTAAATATGATTGTGGTTGGACTAATCATCCTTAGACAGTAAATCCAGTAATTCCGAAAGGAAGGATAGTCTTAAATATGATTGTGATGAGATTGATCCAGTAATTCCAAAAGGAAGGATCATGTATATAGATGACGATGCTGATGATCGTGTGATGACGATGCTGCTGATCGTGTGATGACGATGCTGATGATCGTGAGATGACGATGCTGATGATCGTGTAATGACGATGCTAATGATCGTATGATGACGATGATGTTGATCGTGATGGTCTAGATGACGATGTTGATGATCGTGAGGATCCAGACGTTGATGTTGCTATAGTTGTTCAAGTGCTACAGAAGATAAAGACTCAGTACTAAAGATGTTGATGTTCCAGTAACTCGTTGAGTTACTGATGATGTTAAGAAAGCTTCCAGTGATTTATAGATGTATCATGTATGATGTATGACTCGTTGCTCCTGCAGATGTTGTTATAATTGTTGAAATATTGTAACTTCAAAGAATATTATATTTGTATATTATTTATTCCGGAGATGTTCCATACCTCCGATGTGATTATACTATAAATCCGGAGATGTTTATTCCTCCGAGTTGGTTGTGGTAACTAGGGTTATTAGACCCACCATGTGGGGGTCGGGCCAGTTAGTTGTAGTGGGGTATTTAACCCATTGGTTAAATACGAGCCTACGTGTACTTGTGTAAAATACATATCAGAGTAGTGTATAAATAGAGGAGGTGTGTTCCTCATTATACACACTCACTCACTTGAGGAAGGCGCACTTGTGGAGGAGAGGTCTGCTATTGTGGAGGAGGAGATCATGTCTCAGGGTTTCATCTTTGTATATTGCTGGTCATCTATATTGAGGAAGCTTTGCTGGGTTTTCTACCCCATGAGGGTTTCCCAGGATAAATCTCTGTCTCTTGTGTTTATGCTATGCTTGTTGTTTCTTCAGTGATCCTGTATATGCTATTATTGTGAAATGGAATGTAATGCTGCTATTTTTCTATCTTAGCATATTGAATTTTAACATGGTATCAGAGCTAACCTGAAGGAAGACAAGGTATGGCACTAAAGACACTTGCTTTACTTACGACAATTTGAAGGTTAGGGTTTTACATAGCAAAAACCAGTCATCGTAGCACTTTCGCTATAAATCCGTTTTGGAGAAGTTTTAGGATCTGAAATTGTTACAGGACGAAGCTAAGATCTCCAGGTACCTTGTGTCCAAAGGAAAACCTCTAATTCGTTGTACTTTGTGATTTATGATCTGTACAATATAGGGTTTCTGCCTCTTCCAGATCTGAGTCAAAATCAGGTGACCTTGGGAAAAAGGTCATAACTTGGGCTAGGAAGCTCCAAATGAAATTTCGTGAAAAGTGACAGGTAGTACACAGACTTTAATATCTCAGAAAACTTGTTCAGAGGCCGAAGTTGAACCAGTGACACGTGGCATGCCGTACAAGTTCGCTCTCCTGTATTATCCCATAAACAGGTCACGTTGCGACACTTGGCATAACTCTCTCTTAGAGAATCCAATTGAGGTCAGACCTATCAGGATGGAAAGATAACAGGCCGATCTATCTCAGAAAACGTTTTCAGAGGCCGAAGGTCAAACAGTGACACGTGGCACGCCGTACAAGTTCGCTCTCCTGTATTTTCCCAAAACAGGTCACGTTGCGACATTTGGCATAACTCTCTCTCAGAACATCCAATTGAGGTCAGACCTGTCAGGATGGAAAGATAACAGGTCAGGCTATCTCAGAAAACTTTTTTCAGACCTTGTGGATCAAAAATTTCGGAGTTACACCAGAAACAATCAGGTACATATTTCTGTCAAAACAGAATTATTTTTTGGTACCTTCATTCATGGCTTCCGAAATTTAGGGCTTTGAAGAAAGTTGGAATTTTTGTAATCGGAGACCACGGCTAAATGATACTCATCAAAATAGAAATTTAGAGACCAAGATCAGAATTTTTGGTTGGGCAGAAGGCCGGGCTTGATTAGACCCTAGTTCGGGACTTTAATCAGAAAAGTGGAAAATTAGGGCTTCTGTAAAAATGGGAATTTTTGAAATCTATGACCACGGCTGGAAGCTCCTCAGAAAAATAGAAGCTTAGAGCTTTGGATCAAACTTTTTGATGGGGCAAAAGAGTGGGCTTCATCAAACCCTAGTTCAGGGTCACGTCCAGTGAATCCGAAAGTTTCAAAGGCAAAATTGAGGAGTAAAACTTTGCAGTTTTCAAATTCTAAATATATCAGTTTGATCAGCTCATCAAGGCGCATATTTCTATCCTTTCGGAAGTCTGAAATTCAAAGTTTGAATTTTTGGGGTTTCTCTGACAAACCCATATCCAGCTCCAGGTCCAGTTCTTGCAAATCAAGTGGATAGGGTTAATCCTAGAAGAAGATGGATTGGTCACCTACATAAGTGAAGGAGTTCATGTTTCAGAGGGAGATGAGGCTAAGGCTTTACATAAGGAGATTACAAGCGATCTCGATAGGTATGACTCATCGAGGTATGTTTTGATATTTGTTCATGATTAAGTTTATTGTATGTTTGTCTTCATGTTATTACAGTTAGTACAATCTTGATTTTAGATTTTTTGTATCACCTTAACAAAATTATGAATGAATGATAGAAGATATTCATTGGTTAGGGTGTTGACACTTATGATTGTACTAATGCATTATGGTGTTGTGTGAGGTTGAGGTTGTCTGCTAACAAGATACAGGTACATCACAAAAGACAAATCAGGCTCCATGACCATGAAAAACATGAAGACAAAGACTCATCCATAATCTTTGTTCTACTTACGAGGTATGTATGACTTTGTTATATTATGCTTAACCTATGAGACATGCAGGTTCTAGCTCAGGATCTCTAAATCATTGAAGAGGTTGTTTAGGTATGTTGTACATAACCAAGTAGGTATACTAATCCAGGTATGTTTCCCATGAATCTTACCTTGTGTTAGGATCCCTTATATAAGTATACTTGGAATGATTGGTTATGCTTATTCATAAAGTTAGTAATCAAGGGATTATGCATATTATATCTTTTATCAATGATATGCATAAGTAAAAGAAGACTTCCCTGAAATCTTGAATACTAATGTTTATTAACTATAATCATGACTATACGTTTTCAAGATTATTTAGTACTATAATGTTTTGATAGCATTTAGAATATACTAATGAGTGTATGTTTGTGTATGAGATCATGAGGATGACTCTTGAGCATGCACAGTGGTACAGAATGAATAGAAGTTCAAAAGACATACAGAAGATCAAGCGGGAGGCAGCCACACAAACATAAAAGATAAGTATTTGAGTTGCTATTTGAAATAGTAATGATATTGCCTGCATGCATATTTGTATTCCTAGAATATATAATGCTGAGTGTAAACATTCATAGAGCATTGAACAGTATACAACTAATGTGCATATGTTTGGACAAACATTCCATTGTCGCTTGTCTAGAATGAAACCTCTTTGCTGACATGCTGAGAGTTGTGCACACTCTCGATAGTATGTTCTGGTAGAGATGGAAGGCATCTAGATAGCCACTGTATGCATACAGGATATGGGAAAGTGTTGTGCCAAAGTATTGGTCAAAATAGTTGCATCACTATGTAAATGATATCTGTATGCATAATGGGTTATCTTTTGATGATTATGAAGTATTACTAATCATGTACTTAATTTTGATTTGTAGGAAAGGTCATGGACACCGTACAAGTGGTGGATGTTCAAACAAGAAGATTTACAAATCAAACAAAATATAGAAGGCTCATGGCTAGAAGATTCTCTTAGAAAGGGGAAGAGAATCACGACAAGATGTTTGCTCCAAGTATGGTGTAATTAAAGAAGAAGTATGAATCAGGTTCTGTATAGGTACCTAGGATCGATAATAATTTGATAAGCTTAATATGGGTGATGTGGATCTCAACCTTTGCTACAAGGTTGAATATGATACACATATGACATGGATGCAAGAAGGAACTCACCACAGAGTTCGAATGATATTGAGGCTCATTTCAGTAGACCCATCTAACGAGAGATGGCACAGATAGATATGCAGAAAATCATTCAATGCAGAGTGTGAATGATTTTCAGTCACAAAGGGAGAATTGACAGTTTCTTAATAAGCTTGGGCTTTACCAAAAGTAAAGTCGTTTCTAACCTTTACCTTAAGGCTATGGATCATACTATTATAGGGAATGAAAAACAGATCATGAAAAGAAAGAAGAAAATGGCTGTAGAAATGAAAAATGAAAGATCTCAGATTGATGCATTACTTCCTAAGTCTGGAAGTATGGCAAGGCTTAGAAGGAATCTTTCTCAACCAGGGAAAGTGTGCTGAGAAATATTAAAAGGAATTGATGTGTTGGAATGGCCACTCTCATGATTTCCAACTTGAAGTTCTTAGCAGATGACTCATTAGATTTAGTGGATATAACTCTGAATAGACAAATTATTGGGCCTTTGATATATCCAACATATACTAGGTTAGATATATGCTTTGTTATGAACACCTTGAGTCAGTATCTAGTGGAAACTAGATGTGCTTATTTGATAGTTGCAAAGCATGTGATGAGGCACATAAAGGACATGATAGAATTTGATCTATGCTATCTTGAAGATCATGACCTCAGATGGCTTTTCAGATTCTGATTGGGCAGGAAGTGTTTCAGACAGGAAGAACACATCGAGAGGATGTTATTGTCTGGGATTAGCCATGATCTCGTGGTTTAGCTGGAAGCAGTCTAGTGTGGCTCTCAGCACAAGCGGAATATATGGCTGTTTGCTTTGCTAGTTGTGAAGAAGTTTGGCTTCAGGATTGTTTGACTTAGAGATAGAACCAACTGTGATCCTATGTGACAAATATAGTTGTATCAAGAGGACATAGAATCTAGTGTTCCATGATAAGTTAAAGAAGATAGGGATCTAACAAGATTTGACGCAGGAAGGAACTATAAAGTTTGAATTTGTAACAGGTTACCAATGTACTAACCAAACCTTTGTCTTGAGTGTACTTCCGAGACAAGCTTGGTGTAGTTCAAAAGGACCCTCCTCGAAAGGGGGAGTAGTATAGTCACTAATGATGAGATTGTCTCATCATACAACAAGGTCGATGTTGAGGTAACCTGTTCTCTACACCAAGGTACTTAGAAATTTTTAGATTTAGGACTCTTATACTTAGAATACTTAGTTTTACTTTTACATACTTTTGATGACACATGTATTGATTAATGTACTTGTATGGTTGAGGATACTTGTACTTGTATTGATGAGAATACATGTGGGGATTGTATCATCCTTGAACACATGTTCTAAAGAGAGCCGTAGACGTAAGGTCTCCGAGAATGAAGTCCTTAGTGGACAGTTGAGGGGATTGGATCATCCCTGGACTTTCAGTCCTAAAGAGAGCCGTAGACGTAAGGTCTCCGAGAATGAAGTCCTTAGTGGACAGTTGAGGGGATTGGATCATCCCTGGACTTTCAGTCCTAAAGAGAGCCGTAGACGTAAGGTCTCCGAGAATGAAGTCCTTAGTGGACAGTTGAGGGGATTGGATCATCCCTGGACTTTCAGTCCTAAAGAGAGCCGTAGACGTGAGGTCTCCGAGAATGAAGTCCTTGGTGGACTTGAGGGGATTGGATCATCCCTGGACTTTCAGTCCTAAAGAGAGCCATAGACGTGAGGTCTCCGAGAATGAAGTCCTTGGTGGACTTGAGGGGATTGGATCATCCCTGGACTTTCAGTCCTAAAGAGAACCGTAGACGTGAGGTCTCCGAGAATGAAGTCTTAGTGGACTTGAGGGGATTGGATCATCCCTGGACTTTCAGTCCTAAAGAGAGCCGTAGACGTAAGGTCTCCGAGAATGAAGTCCTTAGTGGACAGTTGAGGGGATTGGATCATCCCTGGACTTTCAGTCCTAAAGAGAGCCGTAGACGTGAGGTCTCCGAGAATGAAGTCCTTAGTGGACAGTTGAGGGGATTGGATCATCCCTGGACTTTCAGTCCTAAAGAGAGCCGTAGACGAGAGGTTTCCGAGAATGAAGTCCTTGATGGACTTGAGGGGATTGGATCATCCCTGGACTTTCAGTCCTAAAGAGAGCCGTAGACGTGAGGTCTCCGAGAATAGAGGATAGGACTGCATCGTCCCTGGACCTTAGTTCAAAATGTACGTGATGGGGATTGCATCATCCCGGAACTGATAGTTCAAAATGTACGTGATGGGGATTGCATCATCCCGGAACTGATAGTTCAAAATGTACGTGATGGGGATTGCATCATCCCGGAACTGATAGTTCAAAATGTACGTGATGGGGATTGCATCATCCCGGAACTGATAGTTCAAAATGTACGTGATGGGGATTGCATCATCCCGGAACTGATAGTTCAAAATGTACGTGATGGGGATTGCATCATCCCGGAACTGATAGTTCAAAATGTACGTGATGGGGATTGCATCATCCCGGAACTGATAGTTCAAAATGTACGTGATGGGGATTGCATCATCCCGGAACTGATAGTTCAAAATGTACGTGATGGGGATTGCATCATCCCGGAACTGATAGTTCAAAATGTACGTGATAGGGATTGCATCATCCCGGAACTGCTAGTTCAAAATGTACGTGATGGGGATTGTATCATCCCCGGACTTCGGTCCCTGAATTGATCCGTAGACGAATGGTCTCCGGGAAAGTGATGGTATTGATGATGTGGTTACTTGTATCGGTAGGATACTTGTATTGATGATGTGGTTACTTGTATCGGTAGGATACTTGTATTGATGATGTGGTTACTTGTATCGGTAGGATACTTGTATTGATGATGTGGTTACTTGTATCGGTAGGATACTTGTATTGATGATGTGGTTACTTGTATCGGTAGGATACTTGTATTGATGATATGGTTACTTGTATCAGTGTGGATACTTGTATTGATGATATGTACACTTGTATTGGCATGAATACGTGTACTAATGATGTGGATACTTGTATTGTTATGGATACCTTTATTGATGACGATGCTGATGATCGTGTGATGACGATGCTGATGACGTGTGATGACGATGCTGATGATCGTGTGATGACGATGCTGATGATCGTGTGATGACGATGTTGCTGATCGTGTGATGACGATGTTGATGATCATGTGATGATGATGCTAATGATCGTGTGTGACGATGCTGATGATCGTGTGATGACGATGTTGCTGATTGTGTGATGACGATGTTGATGATCATGTGATGATAATGCTAATGATCGTGTGTGACGATGCTGATGATCGAGTGATGATGATGTTGATGATCGTGTGATGACGATGCTGATGATCGTGTGTGACGATGATGATGATCGTTTGATGACGATGTTGATGATCGTGTGATGACGATGCTAATGATCGTGTGTGACGATGCTGATGATCGTGTGATGACGATCTTGATGATCGTGTGATGACGATCTTGATGATCGTGTGATGACGATGCTGACGATCGTGAGGATTCAGATATTGATGTTGCTGTAGCTATTTGAGTACTACAGAAGATAAAGACTCAGTACTGAAGATGTTGATGTTCCAGTATTGAAGATGTTCCAGTAACTGCTTAAGTTACTGATGATGTTGAGAAAGCTTCCAATGATTTATAGATGTATCATGTATGATGTTGATGACTCCTTGCTCGTGCAGATACTGTTATAATATCCTTCTCGTTAAGGGGGAGTGTTGAAATATTGTAACTTCAAAGAATATTATATTTGTATATTATTTATTCCGGAGATGTTCCATACCTCCGATGTGATTATACTATAAATCCGGAGATGTTTATTCCTCCGAGTTGGTTGTGGTAACTAGGGTTATTAGACCCACCATGTGGGGGTCGGCCCAGTTAGTTGTAGTGGGGTATTTAACCCATTGGTTAAATACGAGCCTACGTGTACTTGTGTAAAATACATATCAGAGTAGTGTATAAATAGAGGAGGTGTGTTCCTCATTATACACACTCACTCACTTGAGGAAGGCGCACTTGTGGAGGAGAGGTCTACTATTGTGGAGGAGGAGATCATGTCTCAGGGTTTCATCTTTGTATATTGCTGGTCATCTATATTGAGGAAGCTTTGCTGGGTTTTCTACCCCATGAGGGTTTCCCAGGATAAATCTCTGTCTCTTGTGTTTATGCTATGCTTGTTGTTTCTTCAGTGATCCTGTATATGCTATTATTGTTAAATGGAATGTAATGCTGCTATTTTTCTGTCTTAGCATATTGAATTTTAAAAATAATATCCTTCTCGTTAAGGGGGAGTGTTGAATATTGTAACTTCTAAGAATATTATATTTGTATATTATTTATTCCGGAGATGTTCCATACCTCCGATGTGATTATACTATGAATCCGGAGATGTTTATTCCTCCGAATTGGTTGTGGTAACTAGGGTTATTAGACCCACCATGTGGGGGTCAGCCCAGTCAGTTATAATAGGGTATTTAACCTAATGGTTAAATACGAGGCTACATGTACTTGTGTAAAATACATGTCAGTGTAGTGTATAAATAGAGGAGGTATGTTCCTCATTTGACACACACACACACTTGAGAGAGGCGCACTTATGGAGGAGAGGTCTGCTATGGTGGAGAAGGAGATCATGTCTTTGGTTTGTATCTTTGTATATTGCTGGTCATCTATATTGAGGAAGCTTTACTGGGTTTTCTACCCCATGAGGGTTTCCCAAGATAAATCTGTGTCTCTTGTGTTTATGCTATGCTTGTTGTTTCTTCAGTGATCCTGTATATGCTATTATTGTGAAATGGAATGTAATGCTGCTATTTTCTGTCTTAGCATATTAAATTTTAACAAAACATATATATACTATGCTTTTACTCCATAACCACATTTGTTTTGTTACTTACTTGAACAGATAGGAATGAAATAAGCATAGGACGTTCTAATTTTATTTTGTATTGGCAAGAAAACATGGGATGAAGGTTTATGGAGTTTAATTTTTTTCATATCAAACTAAGTGCTACCTTGAATATTTTTGAAACAAAGTATGCATTTGGTCATGTCATTTTGTTGGGTACACTTTGAAAGAAATGGTGTCATAAATGGGAAATATGAGAAGAATGGAGCACATGGAGGTGGAAACAAAGGTCTAAAAATGGAAGGAAATGGAATAAGGATTAATGGTTGTTCATGATGCTCTCCTAATCTTTTAATAATAATAATAATAAATATACTATTTTTTTACCTCGAGTTTTATCTCTAAAAAGTTGGTTGTGGATGTAGGAATCTCTGTGGAACATGAGGCTGAACATGTATGCTGGATGGGGATGAAAATATAGAACACGAAGATATGAAACTGAAAACAACTACTAGAGAGATGAAGACTAATCAAAATCTATTGAAATATATGAAAGAGTGCTGGAGCTGATAAATGCTGACTAAATGTAGAAGAGGATCATGTTGAAGAAAATAAATTGAATATGTTGCGAAAATTCTGAAGATACTGGAAACAAAAATATGAAGGCCCGAGCCGTCACTCCCCCATGCTTGAGGGTTTGCATGTCCTTATGCAAAGAGGTGAGGTGACTACTACTGAAACTGAATGACCATACTACTGAACAAACTATTGCAAACTAACATTGGAATCATAGTCTTCAACCACTACAAAAACCGATATACAATTCTTACCATGTGAATGAATGTTCTTGAAGGAAAACATGGAAAGAAATTGTTGGATTACCAGCCATTAATGTATGTCATTAACCAATGTGAAGTAACTCACCTTTAATGAAAATGAGTGCTAAAGTACCTTAGTGCATCTTGACAGGTACGAATGGATGTGCTCGAGTCAAGTCACCTGCAAGATTCATCAACTAAGAGAAACAGTTAGTATTATGATTTCTATGAATATTACATATATGGAAAATAGAATCAAGTAAGATTTGCATCTGGTGGTACAAGAGAAAATGTAATTTTAGATTTAATACATTGTGATGTGTTTGCACCTATGCATGTTCCATCACTAGGTAGATCTATGTATTATGTTTGATTTATAGATGATTTCTCAAGGAAAACATGGATTTATTTCCTTCGAAAGAAATTTGAAGTATTTTCTACATTTACAGAATTTAAGGCTCTTGTAGAGAATCAAACAGAAAAGAAAATAAAGGTGTTGAGAACAGATAATGGTGGAGAGTTATGTAGGAATGAATTCGAGGAATTCTTTAAGAAGTACGGTATAACAAGGTAGAATACTACTTCATAGACACCTCAACATAATGGAGTTCCTAAAAGGATGAATAGGACGTTGATGGAAAAGGAATGGATCATGCTAAACAGTGTCAGGATAAGACAAGAATTCTTGGCAGAGGTGGTGGATACATCATGTTACTTGGTAAATCGATCACCCACATCAACATTGGTTGAAAAAGCTCCACAAAAGGTATGGACTGGTAAGAAACCCTCTATTAAACATCTGGAATTTTTTGGCTGTGATTCCTATGTACATGTTCCAAAGGAGAAAAGGAGTAAGTTGGACAATAGAGCTGAAAAATGTATCTTTATTGGTTATAAATATGGTATGAAAGGTTATAAGATTTGGAATCTTGTAACTAAGAATAATGTTTACATCCGAGATGTTATGTTTAGAGAGATCAAAGAACTTCCTATACAGGAAGTGATTCCAATGGAAAATCTAACAGAGAAGATAGAGTTTGAGTTAGAAGATGAAGAATTTGGCTCAACAGAAGAAGCTGAATCAGAAGAAGAAGAACCTCATACCCCAGTGTTGAGGAGATCATCTTGAGAAAGAAGGTAACCAGAAAGGTATTCCCCTCCTGATTTTTGGTCTAGTTTTTCTTTATCTATTACTGATGATGATCCTAGAAATGTAAGAGAATATGTTGATTCATAGGATTGTGATCTATGAAAGAATTCCATGCTTGAAGAAATGGTAGCCTTGGACAAAAATGAAACGTGGGATCTAGTTCAGTTACCTGCTGAAAGAAAATCTGTTGGTAGCAAATGGCTATTTAAAAGGAAGTTAAATGCATAAAGTAAAGTGGATAAGTACAAATCCCACTTGGTAGCAAAGGGATATTCTGAGGTAGAGGGAATTGATTTTGGTGAAATATTTTCTCCAGTTTCAAAATTAACTTCCATTAGATTTTTTCTTTCTATTGTTGTTGCTTTTGATCTTGAAGTAGATCAAATAGATGTGAATATAATGTTCTTACATTGGGATCTAAAAGAAGATATCTACATGAAACAACTAGAAGTTTTCATGGTAAATGGAAAGAAAGAGCTAGTATGTAAACTAAAGAAGTCCTTTTATGGTCTAAATCAATCTCCAAGGATGTCGTACCAAAAGTTTGACACATACATACTTGGATTGGGGTTTGTTAGAAGCAAGGTTTATCACTGTGTATACTCCAAACAAGTTGGTGATCACTTCATTAACATAGTATTGTATGTTGATGACATGTTGCTGATAGGGCTTCATCCTATTCCCATTGACTAATTTAGGTAATAGTACTCCATCCAGACTTTGTAACTGCATCGCACCTCTGTTGGTGACAAAATTGATAACATATGGTCCCAACCAGTACATTTGCAACTTACCGGGGTGTTTCGCAAACTTACTGTCATACAACAGAACTGTATCCCCGTTCTGAAAGTGCCTCGACTTGACATGGTGGTCCTGCCATGCCTTCTATCGGTCTTTTTCTAATTTCTGGCGGAACCTTGTGATGAATCGATCTTCATCAAGTTGTATTAGTTGTGTCAACCGTTCCTCCATCACGCAATCATTGCTCATCCCTATTGTTGCTGCAACGCGCAAGCTCAGTACTATGTATTCCATGGGCTTAACTACCTCCTAGCCATAAATGAGCTTAAATGGGGTCTGGCCACTCAGTTGTTTGCAGGTGGTGCGATACACCCAAAGGATCGCTGGGATTTTTAGGTCTCAGCTGTCGCGATTCATGTTGCACACCTTGGTGAGGGCATGATCCAATATCTTATTGAACGCCTTATGCCTGAGGGTGGTAAGGCGTACTCTTCTTGTGCAGGATTTGAAATTCTTCTTTCATTGCGGAAATTTTTTGGTTAACAAAGTGCATCCCTTGGTCACTTAACAACACTTTTGGGAACCCGAACCTGGTGACCACATTGTCAAATAGGAATCATGTTGCAGTTGCGGCAGAACAATCTCTTACTGGTGCAGCTTCTGCACAACGCGTCAGGTAGTATGTCACAGTGATGATGTAACGTGACCCTGTTCTCTTCCCAGGTGGGTTGATGGGTCCCACAAAATCAATGGCCCATTTGTCAAAGTCCTACAGCGTTACTTGGGGTACTAATGGAATTTCGTCTCAGAGTGAGGGCTTCCCGATTCGTTGACATACATCGTAGTTCTTGGCATAGTCCACAGCATCTCCGTGCAAGGTTGGCCACCATAGCCCTGCTCGAAGGATATTCATAGAAGTTGCTCGCCTGCCATAACGTCCCCCAGCGATCGCATCATGAAATTCTGGTAGAATATCCTCCTGTTCATGCGGAAGGATGTCTTGTCGCAGAATCTCATCTGTGCCCATTTTGTACAATTCTCCTGCAATTAACTGGAAGTCTGCGACTCAGACAACTAGTTGCTTCTTTTGGTTGGTTGTAAACTCATCCGGTGTGTTCCCTGTTGCTAAAAATTGAATGATTTGTTCATAGTGGTTATCGACCATGCCAATTTGGAAAAACTGAGTGTCTGGTAATCCTTCATCGATGCTCCTTGCTTCTTCCCCTAACTCTATCCGTGAGAGATGATCAGGTCCCGCGTTCAATCGTCCCGGATTTATAATAATCTCAAAATCAAACTCCTGAAACAACTATAACCAATGATAGATCTTCCCCCCCAACACAGGCTTGTTCACCAAGTATTTCGGCGCGGAATGATCTGTGAACATCTTCAATGGTTGCTGAAATTTGTCTGACGGTATATCTGGTGCCACAACACTATGACTACCTTATGATTCTAGCACATATGTGGCCCTGGGATCATTCTCATCGTTGGGTTCTCCGGTGACGTTGTAACACTCCATCAAAATTTTTGGTGTCACAGTCCATTGGAGTTCCATAGGCTGTCCAGTTGGTACCGCCTCAAATATCTTCCTGTAGATCTCCTGTAGCGCGGTGTGGATCAAGAGATTTTCATCTGAGAATGAAAATGATTGGCTGAAGCTAATGGTAAGCTGCTCCCAAGAAGTCATCTTGCGTTGCAGTTCTGCTGTGACATACCAGTTCCATGGTACCTCATCTAACATGTGTATGAATGCATGTACCCACTCCTGCTTCGCTCTCGATCCCCATTTGATGTTGGCATGCGTTCAGATGCTCCTTTGGGTTGCCTCATCTGTCGTATCACAGTTGTTTGTACTCCTCAGCTTTGTCGAACCAAACCTCCATGAGGCGTTGACATAGTGGCCAAGTTGTGATGTTTGATTTATGCGCTATCCACCATCGCGTAGGAGTAGCCTTCAAGGCTTCCTCCAAGGCCAGTAGACGCTACGGTTCTGCTACTCTTTCCTCAAATTCTGTGAGAAACTTGCTCAAGTTGGGAAATCCCTCATAAGTAGGTAACACATACTCCTCTGTGTCTACCCTTCGCAGGGACTACGGTACCCATGCGCATCTTCTAAAGGACACTTCATGCAACCGGTTCTGCCAATTCTCAAGGGCCTCGTCTGAATCAGAGGATGCTGAAATGGCGCTGCGCCAAATAATTCTCCATCCGTGGTGGGATTAACATAATCCTTAGAAATGTTATACAAATTGTCCCACCCTTCTGCAAACTCATCTCTGGCTAGTTTCGTACAGCGCATCCCTTCAACAGGATCCAGTGGTGCGATGAATCTCATGTCCTGATTCTCAAATGACATTATCATTTTCTTAAAGTTGATAATTGCTTGATTCTCCATGGACTAATGTATCTCCAACAGTACCAGATAGGGGCTGGTGTTATCCACAATTTCAATGACGTCGAAATCGGCATATGTACTGAGCCCTTCAATTTTGACTGGAAGTTGACATACCCGACCGAGTGGGGTGACCTTGCTTTGGTTCGCCATTCGTAGCTGTACTGGTGACCAAGTCATCTGTGGCTTTCCCATTGTCTCCCACATCTGTTTGGTCAGAATATTCACATTCGAACCCAAATCCAGAATGATGGAGTTGATATTAAATTCTCCAATTTGTTCCGACATCCACATTTCCCTGCCTGTCTTCCTTTTGTGTATGCGATTAACTCTCTGTTCCAGTCGTGCACCCTCCCTTCGATGTAGTAGACCAACTATTTCTTCCAACGGGATCCTTTGCTAAGTCCAGGAAACTTTCCAAGAAGGCCGTTAGAGTGTTTGCCTCCCTTCGCGACTTCGTCGAGTCGAATGTATGTGGCATGTCATAGATTTCTTCCTGGAGAGGTGGTTTCTTCCTATTCCTCATTGCCTCCTATGGTTTTAGGAAGACATCTGATTTGGATTCTACATCAAACGTGACTTGCTTCCACTGTGTTTGTGTTGGTATAACATTGGTATGTGACCTGTCGCCACCTATCACCGCCCCTCCTCGTGTCACTATTCCAACCGTCGCATGGCTACTTCTAGCTTTTGTCGATATCATCTGTACATCTGATAGCGCATTCTGATTATTCTGGTTCTGGTTCTGGGGTGGATGCTTAGTTTTCCATTTCGCAATGAGCTGAGGGAAGTCCTCTACACTATGATCTACAACACTGCAGTATGTACACTGTGGATCTGGGTTGGGGCAATCTCTCTGGTAGTGCCCCTATTGTCCGCAATTGTAACATATGATTGGTCCTCTTCCTCATCCAGCAGCTCCTCCATGTCCCATATCGGTGCCTCAGCCTCCCCGGAATCCTCCCCTGAAATCTCCACGTGGTGGTCCATATTGTTGATACTGTGGTTTCCCATACGACAGTTGCTGATACTATTGCTAACCATACTACGACTGGTCATACGACGGTGGTGGATACTGTGAGTGCCCATATTGCCCCTGGTCGTATTGCTGCGGTTGGTTAAATTGCAGCTGTGGCTAGCTATATTGTGGTTGTTGTTGCACCACCGATGGTTCTTATCCCTTCATAAAATATGTGTCAGTTGTCCGATCTTGCAACAGGTCATAGGCCTTGCATTCCTTCTCATCATGGCCAACCGATTGGCAGAACTTGCAGTATAATTTTTTCATCTTTGACACCATCTTTTGCAGATGTGCACATTCCTCTGGTCGATTCCCTCTGGTCTGACCGACAAGACACCATGGCATGCCTCCTTGATGAAGGGGGTTTGGTGCCCCTGACTGTAAATATGCACAGAATTCTGGGAAATTGTCCTTATGGTGCCCCTCACCTCTGCATCTAGTGCATCATATGTCTCCACGTGTTTCCCTTCCCCTCTTCATATCCTCCATTTGAAGTGTTAAGTTGGCCAGCCGCACTTGGACTCTGTCCATTCCTATCCCTGCTTTGCTGATTGGTGAAGCCTCCAGCTTCATCGCAATTTCTAATGCTTCCGCTTGTGCCACAACCTTTTGTTGCATCAGTGGTCCTCAGATATGTGGTACCAGTCTTGCGATGAACCATTGTAGCTCATTTATCGGAAAACTCAATTTTGCTATCAATGTCTTGTACCACTTATCAAATTCCCACACCGACTCATTCAGGAATTGCTTAATCTCCTTAAGCTTAGTGACATATTGCAACTCAGATTTTGGTTTTTTAAATTTGTCAATCATCGTCGTTCTGACCTGTGCCAATGTTTTGACTATTGTTCCCACTGGAACCTTTACAAACTTCATGTACTAGTCTAACGCCCGACCCCTAAGGGTCGTTGCTAGTTGTCCCATATTTATAGCATCGTACTGGACCTGCTTCACAGTCCAGAATGCTTCACATATGAACCAATATTGTTCAGGATCCTTAGTCTCATTCCCCCAGAAGGTAGGCACCTTCTCCTCATCTGCCATCCTTACGTTGCTACTATTGTTGTTTACTAAAGCGTTATTCTTACCGCCTCACGTAGGGAAACTCTGCGAGTAATTTGGATTTCTTCCTATAAAATTCAGAGTAGTGCACGGGGTTGAAGGTACGTTGTAACTTACAATTTGTCCTCTTCCTGCTTCTAGGGTAGCCTGGTCGACGTCTCCTTTGCAATAAGGTCGCTTCCTCCCTTGTTGTCCCGTTTCACAGTTCTCTGTTTCGATCCTCTCAGGAGACTCTCTTTTAGTCCTCCTCTTCTTCTCAGGACACCAAAATATCACTCCACTCCTTAAGGTACCACACTCTTCATCAACTTCCCTTAGAAATTCGTTGTCGCTTATGTCCATCTACCCCACATCTTTTTGTCAGATCTGCATTTACGCGATACCTTCAACCTCCACACACCGATTTTTTTACTCATCGACAGACATCCTCAATATTCCCTTTTCATAGACAAGCATCTTAATCCACAGTTTTAATGATTATAGGAACCTTCCTCTTGGCCCCCTGAAGGAGTTCCTCTCTGCGTCACTATACGACTTGATAGTATCTACTGTGAACTCAGTCACATACCCTTCGAGGATACTATCCACCCAAAAATCAACAGCTCGTGATACCTTGTTATTGATTTGCTTTAGCTATCAAACCAATTCTGGGATCCAACAGTCAGGTTCAATCTTTTGGTAGTGATTCTTTCGGAACGTCAGCTATGCTAACCGTTCATGTAGCAACACCGAGAATTCACATAAGAATATTTCATGGATGTCTGAGTAGATGTATCTTTGTAGCCAACTGATTGCTGTCTGTTTAGGATCTCGCTTCTCTCTTTCTGCAAAATCCTCCGCCTTCTTGTCGAACCACCCCTAGATCTCTGGTTTTGTCAGATGCCACAACATATCCTCTTCTTTTCTTCCTCAAGGTCCCGACAATGGAACCATTTGTTGACACAACATCTATTGATAGGGGTTCACTTTGCACTGTCTCCAACAACTACCAACACAAAATCCCTTATACACCAGCCCGGAAAGGTGTAACCCCTTCTAGCAACATTTGCAGAGCAAGTGCAGTCTCACCCGAGATGGATAAGGGGGCTGATGGAACCAAGTTTCCGCAGTGAAGTTGAGGATATGATTTCAACACACATCACCAAAGATTATAACATTGACAGCATACTATTAATTCATCATTCACATATTAAGTCATTCATAGAGTTTAATAGGTAACAACATATTCAACCTACTTATTCAGATTAACCATATATCTTAAACCCATAACACATTCGCATCAAAGATACTCCAAAGCATTCACATTCATCATCACATAAAACCAGAGACAGAGATTACACCATAACCGAACATCTTCATTCATTCACTAACCCTGTGGAATGAACCTCGTAGAAACCGTCAAATCATCATGTTGCGGATACAAAACAGACCCAAAAGATATATTCAATCATCAAAAAATGGATGCCCTTAGGCTTACAATCCTACTCTATTTATATGCTTCTATTTGTTTACAAAATGGTCCACATGACCAAATTAACTAATCTAACAATTTGTGCCCTTCTGCGAACTCCGCGAATGGTACTTCTTTCGTGGAGTGACCATTTCGCACCTGTTAGCTTCCACACTTCCTGCGGACTTATCCCATGCCAACACTCCAACTTAAGCTTATTAATAAAAAAAAGGTCTACAACTTAAGATAATTCCTCTAGGCTTAATCTAAGTACCATTAACAAATATGTGTAGCTTATATGATTGATGTCAACATTTTCTGAATACACCAATACTAGTAAGGTTAAACTTGTCTATAGAACATTTTCTCTGTAATTGAGAACTTCATCAAGTCTATCAAAAATTGTTGTATCTAGATTAACTTTTGCCAAAGAAATACCCAACTAGTGCTGAAAATTTGATATCTTAAAGGTTTCAACAACTATCTTAAAAGTTTCAACAGTTATAAAACAAGAGCCACGAAGTGGCAATATCTCCGCCAACAGATTTAAGATTTAATTTTTAGTGAAATTTTGTTTCATAGATCTTTTGCATGGCTTCCATGGAGATCAAGGTAAAATGAGACATTTGTGTCTTATTGTGAGGCAGTACCAAGGTCCGTACTGATATGCATCACAATGCATCGATATTTTGGAGAAAATGAGAAGCGAGTCAACATGAGAACGGGAATCATGGTGGTGCACTTACCTTGGTTCCTTGCTTCCTTCACTAAGCCTATATTTTTTTTTGTTATTGGATGGGACATATGATCTTGTTATTGATGAACCATTTAGACCCCTTCAACCTCTTTCTTTGTCATAAGATTTGAGCTATGTCATATTCATGCTATAATACTATGTCATATTAAATCAAATTAGAATGTAGTTCTCTGTAATTGAGAACTTCATCAAGTCTCTCTAAAAGTATTGCATCCAGATGAACTTTTTCAAAAGAAAGACCCCACTAGTGCTGAAAATTTGATATCTGAAAGGTTTCAATAGCTATCTTAAAAGTTTCAATAGTTATAAATCAAGAGCCACGTAGTGGTAATGTCCCCACCCACACATTTAATATTTAATGTTCAATGCAATTTTGTTTCATAAATCTTTTACATTGCAGCTTCCATCGAGATCAAGGTAAAATGAGACATTTGTGTCTTAATGCAAGGAAGTACCAAGGGCCATACTTATATGCATCACAATGCACCGATATTTTGGAGAAACTAACAAGTGAGTCAATTTGAGAACATGAATTATGGTAGTGCACTTACCTTGGTTCCTTGCTTCCCTTAGTAAGCCTAGATTTTTTTTTGTTATTGGATGGGACACATTAGCTCGTCATCGATGAACCATTTAGACCCATTCAACCTCCTTCTTTGTCATAAAATTTGAGTTATGTCATATTCATGCTATAATACTATGTCATATTAAAATCAAATTAGAATGTAAAAACTACACCATGTACATGACATACCATCAAACAATCCATGCACAAGAAAGAACTTGCAATATAGATCCTCGCACTTAGGATCTTACTCGACCTCATACCCTTGATATAATAACAAAAAATCACCATATAAATTATATTTAAATAATTATTTGTTAATTTATTAACTTCTTTGAAATAAAACGTCCAACCCAACCCACATAAATCCTTGAGTAGTGCCTCCACATGATTGTTTAGATTATGGCTAATACTTTATTCATCATACATGTACATGTCATCTACTTCGTTACTTTATTCATCATACACATTGACTAATTAAGTCTTATTAGTTTTGGACATGTACATGTCATCTACTTCGTTTCACAAATTCCTTGAGTATATATAAGTTTAAGATGATCTCGTTATTCAAACTCGAAGTCCAAGTTTTAACTTATGAAATCTTATATCTTTCGCTTGATACCAAATCCACATTTCATATTTTTCAAGAGCACGATGAAACATCTTTAAAGAGTAATTAAAAGAAAGCATAAAATCAAGCATGTGATACCAAGATACTAGAGTTTATAAGTAATTTAAACTCAAGATACCATATGTGATTTAACACATACTCAACAACAATTTATCTTAAATTTTGTATGTGTGTCACTCTCATATCCAAACCCATTTAAACATTCACGTATCTTCTATGATACTAGTGTTTATCAACCCCATAATAAATTCCATTCTTCAAATAAAAATAGGTTATATGTTAAATTTATAATCAACAATGATGTCCAGGATTACATTACTAATAAAAAACATGCTCGCATGGCAGAAACAACTACTGTAGTTGAAGTTAGAAAGTTAGAAAATGGATGTTAAAGTAGAGTCATTGTTATGAGAAAGAGAAGCCTACGTGATATTGTTGTAGTAAATGTTAAAGTTATGCAACTCCGGGACCGGGGTCGGATGAACCTGCCAAAGGTCAGATGGAGATATTTGTCAAACTATTAGAGGGAGCTGAATTACAATGGAGCTATGAGGCTCTTCATATCTATTCCATTAGGCCCAAAGGAAAAGTCAGATTAATATACAAGCTAAGCTAGGTGTACTGAGATTTCCCATCACGACAATGAATTTCGTCTAGGGAATATAGATGTGGTGGGTGAGATTATCACTTCAGCTAACACTCCCTCTTAATCTCAACCATAAGCTATGATGGGAAAAATTACACTAACTCCCTCTTAATCTCAACTACTAGTGCCTCTGAGAGCTTACATCAAAATTACACCAAAAATTCAAATATTCATCATGCCTACTGGTCTAAGTCTCAACAAGGCTTACATCAGTTCATGTCAAAACTCAAAAAATTATCTTACTATTCTTGTTTGGGGAGGGGAATCACCCTCCCATGGGGTTTCGCGGGCAGTGCCCCTGGGAAAGGGGGTTCAGGGAAGAATCCCCAGAAAGAAATTTTATGGGTTGTTTTGTTGGCCAACAGTTTATAGGCACATGGTATTGGGTAGCTCGTAGTATTTTCCCATGGTAATTCCCTTTAAAAGGAAGACATTGTAATACGGTTGTGTAATGTATTGTAGCATTGTAAAGATCTCTGTGATTATGTAAGAGAGACTGGGAGAGAGTTAAGATGAAGTTGCAATGGATGTACTGCAAGTTGTATCCCTTTATTTGTTGGATGGTATAATAATAAAAAGATTGGCAATTTCTCTGTGGACATAGCCTAGATTGGGTGAACCACATTATATTGGTGTCTCTCTTGTATTGTGCTTATGTGATTTATATTTGCATCTTGTTTATTTTTATTGCTCTGCGATCCTATTTTTCTAACAATTGGTATTAGAGCCAAAGGTCTATTTGGCATATAAACTCGTAGGAAAGAAGGGTTCTTGGTTCAAGTGGGAGAAATGGCGGAAGTAAGAAATTTTAAGGTCGATAAATTTAACGGCCAAAACTACCAGTTATGGAAGATGCAAATGGAGGACTATCTGTATCTGAAAGATCTATTCCTACCATCGGGAGGAAAAGAAAAACAACCGACGACTATGAAGGATGAAGAATTGGAGGTTCTTGACAGAAAGGCACTGGGAACAATACGATTGTGCCTGGATTCGTCGGTGGGTTTTAATATCTCAAAAGAAAAGACAATAGAGAGACTGATGAGCACATTGGGTAAGCTGTATGAAAAACCCTCATCCTCCAACAAGGTATTTCTAATGAAGTGTTTATTTAATATGAATATGTTAGAAGGTTGATCTGTTGTTGATCATTTAAATGAATTTAATATGATTACAAATCAGCTAAGTTCTGTAAAAGTGAACTTTGATGATGAGGTTAGGGCTCTTCTAATCTTGTGTCCATTGGCAGAAAGATGGGACGGATTGGTCATGGCTGTAAATAACTATGTCTCTGGTTCAAACACTTTGAAATTTGATGATGTTGTTGGTGTTATTCTTAGTGAGGAAATGCGAAGGAAAAGCACAGGTGAGACATCAGGTAATGCATTGACCTTGGAGAGCAAGGGACGACAAAGGGAGAGAGGAAAGATCTCAGGTAATCGGAGCAAGTGGAGGAAAGGAATATCCAAGTCTAGAGTGGAAAATATAGAGTGTTGGAACTGTGGAAATATAGTACATCTGAAAAAAGACTACAAATATCTAAAGAAGAAAGGAGATGGATAGCAGGAGACAACTCATGAAGCAAATATAGCAAGTGACATGTTACAAGATGCCTTGATTCTTGCATTAGATAATACTAGTGATTACTGTGTAGTAGATTTAGGGGCTTCATGTCATGCTACACCCCATAGAGAATTTTTTCATGATTATGTTCCATGTGATTTGAGACATGTTTTATTGGGTGATGATGAGCCATGTAAAATTGTTGGAATGGGTAAGGTATGGATAAAATTAAAGAATGGAACTGAATTGCTGTTGAAACATGTAAGGCATATGCCTGCTATGAAAAGAAATCTGCTCTCAACAGGGTAGTTGGGAGATGGTGGTTGTTTATATATGTTTGGAGAAACATGGTGGAAGATCACTAAATGATCAATGGTGATAGAAAAATGAGACAGTATAGGTACGTTGTATTTATGTCCTCATAATACTGATTGTTCTATCTCTTTAGCTTCCAAAGGAACAAATACGACATTGTGGCATCATAGGCTTGGCCACATGATTGAGAAGGGGATGCAGATTCCCCACTCAAGGAAGTTGCTGCCAAATCTAAAGAAGGTAAGTTTGGAATTCTATGAGAACTGTGTTTATGAAAAACAAAAGAGAGTTAGATTTCTCAAGGTTGGAAAACATAAGAAGAGTGATAAGTTAGATCTTTTGCATACATATGTATGGGGACTGGATCAGGTACAATATATTAGTGGCTCTTGTTATTATGTTACTTTTATTGATGATGCAAATAGAAAAACTTGGGTTTATTATATTAGAATAGAAATTTGATGTGTTTGCTACTTTTAAGCCTAACGAAAAGCTTTGGTTGAGAATGAGACAAGAAAAAGTTTGAAGTGTATCAGATCAGATAATGGAGGTGAGTATTGCAGCAAGGAGTTTGAGAGTTATTGTTCATACCATGGGATTCATAGAGAGAAGACACTCCCAAGAACACCACAAGAAAATGGTGTATCATAAAGGATGAATAGGACGATCATGGAGTGTGCAAGGTGTATGAGATTGCATACAGGGTTGGCCTTACAAATTTGGGCAGATGTTGTAGATACTGTTGTTTACTTAATAAACAGAGGTCCTTCAAGTACTTTGGATGGTGGTATTCCATAGGAGGCATGGACAGGTAAAAAGGTAAACTAGTCATTTATGGGAACTTTTGGTTGTAAAGCATTTGTCGATATTGATAAATAAAATAGAACAAAGCTTGAGACCAAATCTGAGAAATGTACCTTTATTGGATACGGGGTTGATGATTTTGGTTATTGCTTATGGGATTATGAAAATAACAAAATCATTAGGAGTAGAGATGTGGTATTCAATGAAAAGGTCATGTATAAAGATTAGTTGCAGGGAAAGAAACAAGAAAATGAAAACACAGAGTACACAATGCTTGATGAAATAAAAGAAATGAAGTTCCAAAGGTGCAAGAAAATCAAGAACAACAGAAGGTACACCAAACTCCTGCAAGTTTGAGAAGACATACCAAGTTAAGTAAACCTCCTGAATGATACTCTCCTTCAATGTATTATTTTTTGATGATTGATTCTAGTGAACTAGAATGTTATGAAGAAGCAATGCAAGTGGAAACTAGAAAGAAGTGAGAACAAGGCATGAATGACGAGATGGATTCATTGGTAAGAAACCAGACTTGGGATTTGGTTCAATTTCCTCCAGGTAAAAGAACATTGCAGAACAAATGGGTTTATAGGTTGAAGGAAGAAGATGGAGGCAAGAAGCAGTACAAGGACATACTTCTTGTAAAGGCATTTGCACAGAAGAAAGGTATAGATTTTGATGAAATATTTTCTACTTTTGTTAAAATGACTTCAATTATGAATATTTTAAGTCTAGTGGTGGTAGAAGATTTGCATCTTGAAAAGTTAGATGAAAAAATAACCTTTCTCCATGGGTATTTGGAGGAAGAGATTTATATGCAACATCCACAAGGGTATGATGTCAAAAAGAAGGAGAATTTAGTATGGAGGTTGAAGAAGAGCTTGTATGGCTTGAAGAAATCTCTAAGATAGCGGTATTTGAAATTTGATAGGTTTATGACAGAACAAGGTTATAGTAGATATCATTTTCACCACCGTGTTTATTTCGATAGGCTATATAATGGAAGATATATTATCTTGTTATTGTATGTGGATGACATGCTTGTTGCAAGGTCTAACATCCAGGATATAAATGTGCTTAAGAGGAAGTTAGCTAATTTATTTGCGATGAAGGATTTGATGCAAAGCAAATCCTTGGTATGAGAATAACAAGAGACAGGAAAAATTGCAAATTGACATTGTCTCATGATGAGTGCATAGAAAAGGTGTTGGATAGGTTTAGAATGTAGAATGCAAAACCAGTTAGTACACCTTTGGACAGCCATTTCAAAACAAGTAAGGAGATGTGTCCCGAGACATGGGAAGAGATCTAGATTACATGTCTAGGGTTCCCTATTCATCAGCAGTTGGCAGCTTGGTGTATGCCATGGCAGTTCTATTATACTGAAGTAAGAACTAGCTGATTATAGCAGTAACCATTTATCTAGTACATCTATGATGAGATAATTATGCAATATGATAAACATAAATATCTAATAGAACTGCAAGAATGCTAACTACAACTTAACAATCCTAATCTACATGCCTAAGTTCCCAACCCGCTCCATTGGCTTAGTGTGGGTAAACCATTGGACCTCCTGGACTAACATTAGGTGGGATGATATAGGCTTAGGTTTTGTTCCCCCTTGGAAATTGAGAATCAAAAGAGGATTGTGACCTAACAGAGAACCCCAACAAGATTCATCAAAAAGAAAGAAAAATACTAACATGTGATATATACCAAGATGCATGTAGAATGTAATGCAAATTTCTAATTCTTTTAAGTATGTAGTGAGCAAAAGATAAAAAACAGTCCTATTCCTATGGCCACCCTATAGGAAACACAGTTGTTATAAAATAATAATATAGCATAGTTAAACATTCCATTGAAAGTTTATGTTTAGATTGGTTACATAAAAACAACTGATAATAATCAAGACTCCCTAAAAGCTAGATGAATGGATAAAATAAATAAGGGAGTGTGATAGACTAGATCTTACTTACATGAGTAAGTAAGTAGAAACGAGGAGCCACATTGTCGTGGAAAACCCTTGAAAATATAGTCCCCACCTGTAAGAGAAAAGTGCCATACATTTCAAGACAAAATCTCTAAGATGTAAATATATAGATTAATGCAGATATGTTAAAATACATAAGCACCAAGGTGCCTAGAGGCCACCCATCTAGAGATCCCTGCATCCAACATGAATATAGTGATAAGTAATGTTTAACAAAGTATGAGTACAATCATAAATGAAACTAATTAAATATAAGCATATATCTCCAATGAGTATCAAAGCATGCCTCAATAGATCATAATGGTAAAAGAAGCTAGCTAGCCTATACATACAAGACAATTTAATGTTGTATCCTAATGACTAGATCTAAATCTCATTGTCTTATTTTGTGGAGAGTTTCCTCTTGTCTTAAAGGGAGAGGTGTAATGTACCCAAAATCCTCTATGATATTTTGGAGGAAATGGGGTATAATATTTTTTTCCCTTAACATGTCTAAACAAACCAAACCTATTAGTATCAATAGTTACTTGATATTATATCAAAGAACATTCATCTCATTTACATTCTAGCATATATGGAACATGTAAATTCATTCTACTAATCTTTTATTATGTAGTTGGCTTAAGATCTATAACGAATAATAACCATTCATTGGAAGGGTTAACTTAAAGCCTTAACTTTTCACCTCATTAAGTATAGCCAACTAGAAAACATTATTGTTTACTAATATGCTAACCTTTCAAGTAGGGAAATATGTATATAAATGTAACATCCCAAAAAATTCACTAAAATTTAAAAATTTTAAATAGCAATAAATGCTGGTATTGCTTAGCTAAAGATGTTAACTTCAGCACTGCTAAACATTAAACAAAGTACTTAAAGATAACAACTCATAACAACTAACATTAGTGACTAAAATTTTATTGTACTAAAAAATCACCCAGATGTATTAACATCTGTTAGTTTAAAGAATGTCTTCAAAAGTCGTAAGTCATTATCGTCACATAAATGTCAAATGTTGAACTTACTTGTTTATGTGAATAATGTCAAATTCGTACTATGTTATGCAATTCGATTCTAGTGACTAATAGATCATTTTACTAAAATGAAGGGGTCCTTGATGAGCCCCGAGGCTTACTTAGCTATTGCTAGCTAACGCTCCTGCCTTTTACTTGCAGACTTACAGGTAAGACCGAGAATTTTAAATGAAGAAATGCCAAAGTAATTCCAATATTACTTTACTGTACAAAGTTAGTTTTTAGAAAAAAAGGAGTTTAAATGTTCTTAGAGTTCTACTCTAATCTGCAAACTTCTCAAGTATTGATCGTCCTTGGATTTATAAACTCTATATAAAGTGATTCCATACTATTCTTTCATCCCATTTCAGAAAATAGAACTATGATCCAAAAAGAATGCTAATACCTACCAAAAACCTATCTCTGGATAATCAATGTTTTGTATTAACTATAGAGTTGATAACGTAATACATTTGAATTACAAATATTTATAATTTCCTTCTATTTATGAAAAGTAGTGGGACACTACATATATACTTAAAGTGCATACTATGCTTTTATTTAAATGCATGGCTATATGTAATACAATTACATGAAACCCTAGAGAAAGGGTACGGATGATGAATTATATGCATGCTTTTTAGAGTATAGACTATGCATTTGAAACCATTGAATTTACAAACCCTAGTTCTTATACGGGCACAAGTATTGACCTTGATCAAAGGTTTGGTCAAATGTAATAATTACATGGTTGAATGATGTAACCTTATCCTATAAGAATCTATGCTAACCATGAAAGAGTCAAGGTTTAATCGCTATTATGGTGTGCGTTGGCAGGCACTCAAGCTTATGCATTTAATGTTTCCATAAATGCTATTGTAGTGGAAGGCTCAGTGGTTTCTCCCGTGGCTAACTTCACGTGATTCACTAGGATAAAACAGTGATAGTTTTTAACTTAGCACTGTAATCATTGTCGAGTTGTACCATAGTTGACATGGTAAAGTCCTAGCTAGATCTCTGTGTCGACATGCTCGTTCAAAAAGTTTGACAGAAGTGATAAATGCAATTAAATGCAATCTTGGTAAATGTATCATCGTAATCTATGGTGGCTAAATCCTCGCCGTGGATCTAAGTGTTCTTGGTTTCTGGTCTAACCCTAACCTTCACCACTACACTACCATCGACCCTAAGCCTTCAGCATTCATTTGGCAGGAGAGAATGGAGAAGGAGGCCGGCAAGCTCTCCGATTATCCAGGGTTTGCAACTTCTTAATTTTTATGCCTTCCCCGGGTTCGATAGGGTGACTTCTTTACCTGCAACTAGTTGTAGGAGTGTTGTGACAAGAGTATACAGTGCAGGGTTTAACTTATACTGTAATATGTTAAAGTTGTGATACTGTAGCCAATTGTTGATAGGGATTTTAACAGTATTTTCACTGGTTGCAAAGTTTGTAAGTTTGGCTTTCTAGAAGGAAAACAAAGTGGACCTAACTCGTAAAATCCCTGAATGTTTGAAGGTGTTGATGGTTTGGTTTTTCTTCCGCTTATACCAACAATCAGCGTTGGGCACTTCTGAAGTTTTGAGAGGTGTATTTAGCTCCTACTGTATACGACGCCAACGCCTGTGCTAGTAAATAACTATCAAGTAATGTTTCAAATCTTTTGATTTCGTTTTTACAGTTGTTAAAATGTCGTTTTGCCTTAAATATTTACACTTCAAAATTTGACCCTTTGTTACTAAAATGTGGGCAGGTGATACTTGGTGAATGTGGTAATGTTGTTGGTCTTCGAGGGAGAAGGGTTCTTGATAACCGATAAGCCTTGGTGGTGCCTCCTTGGCTCTTCACGCTGAAACTCTAATGAAGGAAGTTTTTGAGGCGGTATTGCCTATTTGTAAACTCTTAGTGGTTTGGTTTGGAAATGTTCAGATATCCACATCATCTTTTTCAGGATCTTGCATACAGTTAGGGTTTGCATGCACCTTGAATGCATCCGAGTCACCAGGTTGATGCCTCCAGCACCTTAGCCACCTTATTCTAGCACCCTGGAGCTTCTTACATCAGTTCATTAGCCCTCCTAGTCAGGAAGGAACCCACCTCTCACCTACTACCAGAGAATGGCACACTTCTTCACCTACCACTTCAGTTACACTCAGTTAGCTCCAATTCTCCTTGATTTGAGGCTAGTTTCACTCCCAACTGACTGTTTCACTCCGTTGGACCTCTAGATTGACTAGATGAGTTGTTTTGACTTCAGTTAGCCTCCCATGCGCCCTCCACTGAGTCTCCTTCCCTATATCAGTGCTACACAGTTCAGTTACACATGTTACACTCAGTTAGACTCAGATTGACACCTGGATGACTGGTTCTTGTGCATTGATGACCACCACTGATTGATGATGAGGACTCCTAGTTGGAGTCAAGCTACTCCATTCAGTGATTCGAATGGCCTACTTAGTCAATTCGAATTGCTCACTCACATGTTAGATTATTGTATTGTAATTATTCACCCTTATTGGGATATTGAGCACTGTGCATGTTTTACACAGTTTTACACCATATTTTCTATGTTCATCTGTCGTGATTGATTGACTTGTTCATTAGATCTGTTGTGACTAATTTTACATGATATTAAAGCCATTGTAGGGACAAGATCTCTTTTCTACAGGTGTTTCTACAAGAGGATTTGAGTGAATTTGCTCAAAAATTACAAAAAGTTTTGGCATGAAAGATCTCAAGGGCATTCACTCCTGTGCATGCAAAGCTTGAAAATACTTCCAATACCACTCCAGAAACTTGAGTATCCACATAAATCCTGGATCTAATACATTGGACCTATTCAACATTGCTTGATCTCCGATTCCAGGTGTGATGCAACTCTAAAAGGGTGGATTGTTCGACCTCATTGTTCTTGGTTTTATTGTGATTTGCAGGTTATTGTCTCCATCAATTGCATTCGCTACTTTGTCCTTGCAAGCATTTCTACATCAGTGTGGACTCTCTCCTAGCAATGGAATACTCTTCTTCAAAGCCTATCCTCACCCCATTCAATTATTTTGATTGGAAAGATGATATGGAGATCATATTACATTCAAAAGGTTACTACTGAGTCACTCTTGGTCTTGAATTAGAGCCAAACACCTTCTCAGATAGAACCAAACACTACAACAAGCTTGATGAAGATTATGGTCTTCTTTGTCTCTCCATCTCCAAAGATCTTCACTTCCATCTCAGCAGATTGAATACTCCAAAATCTATATTGGAGCAACTTGAAACACTATTTGGCAAGCAAGACGAGGTTAGGCCTTTTCAATTAGAGAATGAATTGATTGCCCTTAGTCCTTAGAATTTCGAGACCATTAATGAATTCTTCACAAAATTCAAGAACTTGAACATGCAGTTGAAGAACAGTGGAGTTATCAAAGAGGATAAGCAATTGATCCTCTTCATTCTCAGCAAGCTTGATAAATATTATTCGGTATTTGTCTCTACTTTCAATTCCGGTCGGCTAACTACCCCGAATTGGAAGATGCCTACCTTGAATTCCTTCATTGAGTCCGTCACAAAAGAGCATGATAAGTTGATTCAAATGGGGTCCATAAGCTCCAAAGATTCAGCCCTATATGTTCAAGGACCCAAGATCTCAAATTGTAAAGGAAAGCAAAAGAAGGAGAAGCCCAAACTCGAACCTCACAAGCAAAGAGAGAAAGGCAAACAGACGGATGCACCATCCAGTTTGAAGTTCAAGCAAAAGGGCAAAGAAGGTAACCAAAAATCTAAATGTACTTATTGAAACCGTGGCTTTTATCCCGAAAGTTCATGCATGAAGAAGACTATAGATCAAGTGGCCCTCCTTTTGGAAAATAACAACATAACTCTCCCTGACGGTGCAAGGAAGAAGGATAGGAATGATGATCATGAAAGAGGACAAGTACTCACGGCAACTGTTTCAAAGCCCACTACTCTCTTGATAGATTCGGGTGCATCGAATCATATGGCTACAAATATTAATTCTTTTTCTTCATTCGATCCAAACAGCTCCATCCCCATCCATTTGGGAGATGACTCAAAAATTTCATGAAAGGGAAAAGGTACGATTCATGTAGATCATGGAAGCTTTCAGAATGTTCTCTATGTGCCTTCCTTGGCTTCAAATCTTTTTTCCGTGTATCAAATGACACACACTGGTGAACCAAAGAAAGTTACATTCAGCCGTAATACAGTTGAAATTTTTGATATCAAAAGTGGAAGACTTGTTGCAGTCGGAAAGGTGAACCACACTGCAAAATGCTATGAGTTTTCACACTTTATTCTGCTTGCAAAGTCCACTGCTCTTCGCACACATGGTAATGAGGTTAGTAGGCTTTGGAATGAAAGATTTGGAAATCTTAATTATAAGTATTTTTTCTGTTATCAAACAATTCCATGGTAGATGGTCTTCCACAACTCCGTTCCTCAAAGGGAATATGCACTGGTTGCATTATTGGGAAGCACCCCGAGCACAGATTCGACCGCGGCAAAGCTAGCAGAGCTTCTACAGTTTTGGGGCTGATACATTCTGATATCAGTGGTCCACTGCCCCATACACCATTAAATGGTTCAAGGTATGTTTTGAAATTTATTGATGATTTTTCCCGCTTTACATGGGTATTTTTTCTCAAAAACAAGTCAGAAGTGCTGGGAAAATTCAAGGTTTTTAAGGCTTCTGTTGAGACCGCCACTGAGAGAAAGATCAAAGCTCTAAGATCTGATAATGGTGGAGAATATATCAAGGCCGAGTTGTTGTAACTTTGTGCCCAAAGCAGAATTCAAATCCAACATACAATTCCCTACACGCCCCAGCAGAACGGTGTAGCGGAAAGGAAAAATCGGTCATTGAAAGAGATGGCTACATGCATGATTGAATCAAAAGGTTTGGCTGCAAATATTTGGGCTGAAGCAATCAATGCTGTTGCATACATACAGAACCATGTTCCACATTCATCCGTGAAAGGTATGACTCCTTTGGAAGCATTCTTTGGTCACAAACCGGATGTGTCAAATTTGAGAGTTTTTGGCTCTACTGCATGGGCTAGAATTCCTTCAAAGAAGAGATGAGCTTTGGATCCACAAAGTATTGAGTGCATACTAATAGGATATGGGGAAGAATCAAAAGCATATAAACTCATGGATATTAGATGTAAAAAGATATTCATAGAGCGCAGTGTGCAATTTGAAGAACCGCTTCAAGAATTGCAACTAGTCGAGGAAGAAGCTGTCGTTTCACCGACTTCACTAGAAGAAGATCTGTGCAACAATAATGAAGGTATGAGTTCTGATATTTTAGCAGCACATGATGATCATGACATATCAGGTTCAGAATCCAACCATTATGTTCCTCCTTAGTTACCAAAGTGGGCCCAAAACACTCTTCAATCTGCTGGTTCGAACCTTGGAAATCCTACTGATCCGAGACGAAAAAGAGCAGACTTTCAAAGAGCAGGTATGGCTCTTTCAATTTCTGATCCATTACTTCCCAAGATTTGTTATTTGATGACTAGTTCAGATCCCACATCATACTATTCTTACCACTGATATCCGAGATGGCAAAGTGCCATGGATGAAGAGTACAGTTCTCTTCAAAAGAACAATACATGGGAGCTAGTTTCTCTTCCACCTGGAAGAAAATTAGTGAAGTGTAAATGGGTCTACCGTATGAAAGTTGCTGCTGATGGATCTATAAGCAAATACAAAGCAAGGTTGGTGGCAAAAGGTTTCTCCCAATTCCAAGGAGTGGACTACACCGAGACCTTTGCACCGATTGCAAAAATAGATTTCATCCACCTTGTTTTGGCTATTTCCGCATCCAAGCACTGGGAAGTGCACCACATGGATGTGAAGAGTGCATTTCTACATGGAGACCTTGCTGAAGAGGTATATATGCAGCAGCCAGAAGGCTACACATCAGATCCATCATTAGTTTGCAAATTGAAGAAATCTTTGTATGGGTTAAAACAGGCCCCAAGAGCTTGGTACGCAAAGATGGACTCCTTCCTTCTTTCTCAGAATTTCCAAAGATGCAAATCTGATCCGAATGTGTATCTTCAGTGAGTTAAAGGTAATTTGTTGGTTATTGTACTTTATGCTGATGATATTCTCATTACTGGTAGCACTCTTACTTCAATAAACAAGCTAAAAACTGCCTTAAATCTAGCTTTTTACATGAGCGATTTGGGCTTGCTGAGTCACTTTTTGGGCTTGGAGATAGCTCAAAATTTTGATGGGATCACTATATCTCAGTAAAAGTATGCTTTTGACCTGTTATTGAATTTTAATATGGCTGAATGTAAGGCAACCCCATTCCCATTCCTCTCAGGAATCAGTCTTGAGGAGGGAGATTCTACACTGCTTGCAGATTGCAGTATGTATCGACAGTTGAGTGGTTCACTACTTTATTTCACACACTCATGGCCTGATATTTCATATTCCATGAGTGCCATGTCAAGGTATATGCAGCAGCCCCATGAGATTCATTGGTGAGCAGCCAAGCGGATCTTGCAGTATGTGCAAGGTACGAAACATTTTGGCATACATTATGCTGCAGATTCTGAGCTTGATTTCAATGGTTATACTGATTCAGATTGGGCAGGTGATAGCATTGATCGGATGTCCACTTCCAGTTATGTTTTCATGATTGGTCATGGTGCTATTTGCTGGTCCAGCAAAAAGCAGGCAGCCATTGCACTTTCTTCAACAGAGGCAGAGTATCGAGGGGCAGTCAATGCCTGCATTCAGGCAGTTTGGTTGCAGGGTATTCTTTCCAAGTTTGGTTTTGGTGGCACTACTTCGACTGTCCTATTTTGTGACAGTCAAAGTGCTATCAAGATCTCCACAGATCCAGTTTAGCGACAGAGGACCAAACACATTGAGATTCATATGCATTACATTCGACAGTTGGTGCATGATCGCACCATCCTTCTGCAATATTGCCCTACTGATGAGCAAATTGCAGACATCTTCACCAAGAGCTTCAATGAGAAGAAGTTCCCTTACCTCCGTTCACTGTTGGGGGTGAGTTCCATCATGGTGGAGACAAATTGATCCATTATTATGCTTTAGCTTGAGGGGGGGCTTTCTTCCCACTGGGTTTTTCCTCTTTCCTCACTTAGTTTATTTTCAACATTTTTTGGATTATTGTATTGGGGTGACCTTTGGTCTTAGTTACCAGGGACCCACATTATTTTTTGCACATCAGAGTCTAGCTTGAGGGGTGGTGTTCGGATATACACATCATCTTTTTCAGGATCTTGCATGCAATTAGGTTTTGCATGCAAATTCTAGGGTTTGCATGCACCTTGCATGCATCCGAGTCACCAGGTTGATGCCTCCAGCACCTTAGCCACCTTATTCTAGCACCATGGAGCTTCTTACATCAGTTCATTAGCCCTCCTAGTCAGGAAGGTGCCCACTTCTCACCTACTTCCAGAGAAGGGTGCACTTCTTCACCTACCACTGCAGTTCCACTTCAGTTACACTCAGTTAGCTCCGATTCTCCCTGATTTGAGGCTAGTTTCACTCCCGACTGACCGTTTCACTCCGTTGGACCTCCAGATTGACTAGATGACTTTTTCTGACTTCAGTTAGCCTCCCATGCGCCCTCCACTGAGTCTCCTTCCCTGTATTAGTGCTACACAGTTCAGTTACACATGTTAGACTCAGATTGACACCTGGATGACTGGTTCTTGTGCATTGATGACCACCACTGATTGATGATGAGGACTCCTAGTTGGAGTCAAGCTACTCCATTCAGTGATTTGAATGGCCTACTTAGTCAATTCGAATTGCTCACTCACATGTTAGATTATTGTTTTGTAATTATTCACCCTTATTGGGATATTGAGCATTGTGCATGTTTTACATAGTTTTACACCATATTTTCTATGTTCATCTGTTGTGATTGATTTACTTGTTCATTAGATATGCTGTGACTAATTTTACAGGAAAAATATATCTCAGTCAATACTTTTGTTGAAGATGCTGCACATAAAAATGGTGCCGAAGCAAAGCTTTGATTGGGAGGGGTTCGATCTTGAGCCTCATGGCTCTTGTTGGTTTCACAACGATTTACTTTCACTTTGTCGTTTGTGTAAATATAAAAGTTAATGGATTCGAACGTTTTCAAACAAATTCGCAACGCATGGCTTAGTGTTCTGTTTAAGCAAATGATTAGGGCATGGACCGATAATAAAGATATAATATTTTTGTTCTTACAATGTGAACAAATGGGAAAAGTTGTAAGTCTAGGTATTTAAACCTTGATATGTTTGACTGCATTTTTCATGTTCATGGTTTAGGTTTTATGTAGAGGATCAAAACCCCAATCTTTTTCTGAGATGTAGTGTCATTAAAGAATTGTTACTGTAAGGATGTTTTTACTTCCTATGTTAAGTTATGAGAAAGTCAAACCTGTGGATTTCCTCTCGAGCATCTTCGGTGAAGTAATGATATGAAAAACTTAATAATTGTTTGATAAATAATATGTGCAATGTCTAAATGATAACATTAGGTGAATAACTCATTTGGCTTCAAGCCTGGTTTATTCTAAGTTGTAATATGAGTTCCGATTATATGATAATACTTGTGTAATATGTTGTACTTTTAAACACTGATAATACTGTTAGTTTTGTAATACGTTTCTCATATGTATGAGTGCTATTTATATGTTTGCAATAAAGACTTGGTTTTGATTTCAAAAGCTTGCTTAAGCATTGATGGTATATATTTATATAATCAATAGTTAGTCTACATTTGTTTAATTATAATATATATAAATGATGCATGAATTCGTCAATGATTATACAGTAAGTATAAACAACTCTCGTATAAATAACTTGATTTTAGGATGACTAAGTTTACTATTGTTTAAACATTCAATAGAAAACATAAAAGAGTGATAGTCAGAAGTGCGTAAGAAAATGATGAATACTATTTATAACCCTAAATAGATTCTGTGTAAGGAAAATAAAACAACAGTACAATACCTAAATTTTATGAAAATTATTCATGGAATATATCATTCTAATTTCATTCATAAAATAACATCATTCGAATCTACTCTAATCTTATCTTCCCTGTACTAGAGTACGACATTTAAACCATGTGTGGAAAAATGCAGGGAAGGATTTTATTTCATTCATTCATTCATTTACGATTTTAACATAGGCAACTATAAAGACCTTCAGCAAGGATAAATTGCAGAATAAATAATTGTTAACAGATTAAACTATTTAAGAAAATGTAGGAAACTGACAGCATAATAATATCAAAATTAAAATAACAAGTTTGATTGAAGTAAAATAAGATAACACAAATTGAACCTGGAATATGTAGAAGAAGAAACAAATAGCCAAAGGAGCCTGTTCCACCCAACCAACTCCTAAAGACAGTGAAGCTACTTTCCTTAGGACCCCCGAGACTGTTCGCTGAATCACTAGGGCAAAGATGTGTGGATAAATGGAATAAATTCCCTTGCAACTTAGCAATAGTACTTAGCACAAGCACTCCCTGCCTTTAGCAATATTGAACTCAGCAATGTGGCTACACTAGTTCAGAATACAGTCTTAGTTCACTCAATCACTTCTAACTTTCCCCTCATCAAATATCTTGTGGTCGGAAATAATCACAAGGTAAGAATGAACGACCTCCTGCTGAATTTGATGGATAGATAAATAACATGCCTAGGTCTTTTGGTCAGTTTATTTGAGTAAATGAGCCACATGCTCAGTTCCACTTTCTTGGGGAACATGACAACAAAAGTAGGGAATTTGCCCCCTACAACAGTTAGAAGTGAGTTGAGGATGCTGCCAAGTGTCAATCTGCTCTTCACCACAGTCCATTCCCTCTCGTGGGTCAGTGACCACTCATTCAACAGTCTCCTTTGGATATTTGTCTCCACTTTTATTTATTAATAATAAAATATTCAAAGTAATTAATTACAGTCATCCATGACCCCACTTGGTCAATAGTCATAAAACTTTACAATAAAAATAAAACATAATGTTTTCTCAATAACATAAAATGTATGGAACTTGGGTATGTGACAATAAATAAATAGTTGCATGTGGTTAGTTAAATTTAAGTTTAATGCAATTTCACTTTTTCTTTTCTTTTTAAATAAAAGAACTAAGATGAAAGCAATATTAATAATTTATCCAAAACAACTTAAAATTTGTATTCCTCTTAATATATGCATCTTTCTGACCATTAATAAAACTAGTTATAAGAAGATGAATCTTTAATACTATGGGGATTTACTTAAACTTTAAGGTTTACATAGTGATACCTATAGGTATCTTGTACATCCTATATTCATTATCAAAGCTTTCTATCTAAGTATCTTTATTAAATAGTAGTAGGAGAGTAAGTGACATTTCTTCTTGTGGAGGACCACTACTAAAACTTATATGAAGAAGATTGAATTAGGGACTAGAGAATAGCTTTAGGTCATTCTCTTATGACATCAATTATAATTTAAGGATATTATAAATAATGTCACCCATGGGATTAAATTTAAATGTTGAATTATTTGCTTAGCAAGACTTAATATACTATAGTACCAACCGTCTTTCACATACTTTAATATCTTTTGAAATAATTATATAGTTATAAGGAAAACCCGCTGGGGTAGTGAACAGGCCTGCTTGCAACAGGTCCATGCCAAGTAAAAACATAAATAAGGAAGTTTGGTAAATACAAGCAAACTCGCTGGGGTAATGAACATGCTCGTTGTCAGCAGGGCCATGCTTGCATGGTACCAAGGTAGACCCGTCAAGGTACTGAAGAGGCTCGCCGGAAGTGGGGCTATGCCGGGTAAAAGAGTCATCATAATTACATTGTTATGCACATAGTTCAATCAAATGAAGATCTTGAGTGCATATATCCATGGTTAAGACAATCATTAATTTAAATGCCATTTGAGAATGTCTATAAGATGATCTTAAGACCCTATTGTCTAATTCATATTATATCTAGGATGTCACTATCCTAGAAGTGGAACCCATAATTGTAAAATTTTTATGAACTCCATTATAAACTTTATCCATGTCACCTGGATGAGAGTAAGCCTTTAAAAAATGAAGAGGGATGACTGGTTTTCGATGGGCTTTACAGACCATCTATATCCTCATGTTTTCTATTTGGGGATATGAGGAAAATCCCTTATCATAATTTATATGGTCTTCGTAAACACTGTTATTAATTGATGAAATTGTATGTATGGACTATTTCCAATCTTAAAAGTATTTTGATCAATCTCATAATGTAATTAATACTTCTTTTTCTGAAAATTTATAATTTTCCTTAGAATAATAATGATGGATTTTTAGAATTGTCTCTCACCCTTGTTGATAATATGGAGTGTTTGACATAAATGAATACAAACCCGTTTCAATTTATTCATGCCCCGAATCACTCTTCATAATTTATAGTTTACTCGACAAAACCGTGTTTGTATACTTAACTGTCAATGGATGACACTTATGTCAAATGATTTATGCAAATTGTAAATGTACCCACTCCTAAATATGCCACCCTATGTTCTTTTTAATTTTGTTTCACATCGTTTCTATTGTGTTGCTTCATTGTTTCAAATCTCTTAGTGTTTCACATCGTTTCTCTATTGTGTTGCTTCATTGTTTCATATCTCTTGGTGTAATATTTTGTGATGATTTAAAATAATCGTTTCACAATGGTAATTATATGTAATTTATAATTTTTTTTATAATTTCACATTGTAATTTGTTTTATATATAACTTGTTTTATTATGTAATTTGTTTTATATGTATTATGTCACCTTATAATTTGTTCTATATGTAATATGTTTTATATGTAATTTGTGTTATTATGTTATTTTGTAATTTATATTATATGTAATTTGTTTTATTATGTCACTTTGTATTTTGAACATTTTTGTATTTTGAACATTTTTAATGTATCTTGTATATTATTTTATTAAGTTTTGTGTTTTGTGTTTTGTTGACAAAATAAGTGAGGAATATATTTTGATCGTGGGAAATTTAACTATAGTTTTATTGTAGAATTATTGTCTTTGTTTAGTTTGCATAATTTAGTTTGATTTTCCGCATTCTGTTTTCTTATGTTTGATTTTCCGAACTTTGTATCTATGCACTTCAATTTCTAGTTAACCACCAATGGATATCAATGGCCTAACTTGTAAGATATGGTCACCCCATGATGGGCCTCTTCCTTAGGTGCTAAGCTATTCCGATTTGCTCGTTTTGTTCTTTATTACATTTAGGTGTGTTGCCGACTTTAGGTTAGGTTAGACAATGTTTCAATCCTGCACATACAATGCTAGCACCTCTAAGTCTATGGATCTTGGTCGATAATTTAATGTTGTAAGTACTATCATATATTTTTACCGACATTTTTGGCACCGTTTTCAGGGAAATTCTAAGGGATTGGGGTTTAGGTACGTAAGTCGTTTCCTTTCAGTTACACAACCTCGGGGAAGAGAAATGGTAAGACGCAAATACGACCTCACTACGGGATTTTCGTGGTGTAATAGCCCGACGTATCCACTTTTTTGGGTCTCTCCAAAGCCGTGTTGTTCGTTTCATGCTAGTGTGCTTTTCTTTCTACAAGTTTGAGATTGTTTACTTTCCTACAATTTAATTTTCTGCAAGTGTGTTTTCTTTCTTGCAAGTTTGTTTCCTTTTTGAAAAGATAACTCTTGTGAAAATATATCTCAGTGAAAACGAGTTCTAAAGTAGTAGGAGGAGTTCAGTTTTACTTTGAGTAGTGTGCTTTAGTTCTGCAAACAATCTCTTTTCAGTTTTTATTTCAATAGAATTCTTAAATTTTAGTTATTATTTCATTGAGTGCTGTAAGAACCCCAAACACTAACCCATGTGTGAGACATGACTCATCAGCCGAAAAAATGGATTCAAATAAGTTGATAATCTCGGAAGAACTCTCTCAAATCCTAATAGTAGTTGGGATCTCTCCTTCTCAGGAAACACATATCTTGATAGCAGCCAATAATTTATCTACCTCTCGTGAAAATATAGAGGAACCGAATTTTCACGAGCTACAAAAAGATTCTCCTTGCCAAACTGCAGAGGAAGCTAAAGAACTAGGGACTACATCCGATGGATAGAGAGTTGAGATTGAGGAGTTTTCCACATGCATCTCAACGGACCCTTCATGTACTAAAGAAATCAGTTATTCAGAAGAGGAGGATATGCATAAAGACTACATTGAAATTTGGTTCCAAGAGGTGATCCAACCACAACACAATTCTCTCCTTCATCCCTTCTTGCTTCCAAAACAAGTAGGTTGGTTGATTCTTCATATCTAGGTAATCATTGTGATAACTTATCCATATGTGGATTTGGGTATGTTTCTTATCTTGCTTTGTACATGGTTACATTGGAAAACTTCTTACACTTAAATAAAATCTTTTCTTTCTTTTAGGTAAAGTAGGGAAACATGTATATAAATAAACAATTGCATGTGGTTAGTTAAATTTAAGTTTAATGCAACTTCACTTTTTCTTTTCTTTTTAAATAAAGGAACTAAGATGAAGACAATAATAATAATTTATCCAAAACAACTTAAAATCTTTATTCCTCTTAATACATGCATCTTTCTAACCATTAATAAAAACAATTATAACAAGACCAATATTTAATACTATGAGGATTTACTTAAACTTTAAGGTCTACATAATGATATCTATAGGTAACTTTTACATCCTAGACTCATTATCAAAGCTTGTTATTTAAGTATCTTATTAAAAAGTAGCAGGAGAGTAAGTGACATTTCTACTTGTGGAGGACCTCTACTAAAACTTATATGAAGAAGATTGAATTAGGGACTAGAATTGCTTTAGGTCATTCTCTTTTGACATGAATTATAATTTAAGGCTAATATAAATAATGCTACTCATGGGGTTAAATTTAAATGTTGAATTATTTTCTTAGCGAGACTTAATATACTCTAGTACCAACCGGCTTCCACATACTTTAATACATTTTGAACTAAATATATAGTTATGAGGCAAACCCACTTGGGTAGTGAATAGGCTTACTCGCAGCGTGTCCATGCCAAGTAAAAAAATATATAAGGAATTTTGGTAAATACAAGCAAAATAGTTGGGGTCCTGAACAAGATCGCTGACAGTGGGGCCATGCTTGTATGATAGCAATGTAGACCCATCCGGGTATTGAACAGGCTCGCTGGTAGCGAGGCTATGTCGGGTAAAAGATTCATCATAATTACATTATTATGCACATAGTTCAATCAAATGAAGACCCTGAGTGCATATATCCATGGTTAAGCCAATCATTAATTTAAATTCCATTTGAAAATGTCCATAAGATTATCTTAAGACCCTGTCATCTAATTCATACTATATCTAGGATGTCACTATCCTAGAAGTGGAACCCATAATTGTAAAAATTTTATGAACTCCATTATAAACTTTATCCATATTACTTGGATGAGAGTAAGCCTTTGAAAAATGAAGAGGGATGATTGGTTTTCTATGGGCTTTATAGACCATCTATATCCTCATCTTTTCTATTTGGGGACATGAGGAAAATCCCCCATCATAACTTATATGGTATTTGTAAGCACTGTTATTAATTGATGAAATTGTATGTATGGAATATTTCCAATCTTAAAAGTGTTTTGATCATACTCATAATGTAATTAATACTTTTTTTTTTTGGAAAAATTACAGTTTTCCTTAGAATAATAATGATGGATTTTTAGAATTGTCTCTGACTGTTGTTGATAATATGAAGTGTTGACATAAATGAATACAAACCAGTTTCAATTTATTCATGGCCCGAGGAGGTGCCATATCTTCGGTCTAGGGGGATGATGGGTCCCTAAAATTGGTCCTTTCCCAATTATGTTCCACTAACTTGGCATGGCATTTCACCATAATTTAATACATTCACCATTAAAAAGAGTCTCTTTTTCTTTAATTTAATAATTAAAATTAATAAAGGTAAAAAATGTCTAATTCCTTATTTTTAATGTATTAAATACAGTTTTTACCATGATAAATTGATTCTTACACTAATAATTCTTGTACTTAGAAGATTATCAAACATGAAGCCTAAGACTTGTGTCCATCCACATTCTTTTTTGCAAATTAAACATAACCAAAGATTTTCTTTTTACATTGGACATTCATTCTGGTATTAGTTCCGGTACATAGAATCCTACACTAATTTTGTAGCTTGATTTTATACGATATTTTGAAACATTGATTTAAATTAAAAAATAATAATTAAAAAAAAAACATTAAAATAATTAAACTATTAAAAAAAATGAAGTATCATTTTACTTTGTTTTAAACTATGCTAATTGTTTTAATAAATAAAACTGTTTTGAGATTTAATACATTCACAAAAGATATTGTTCTCAAAAGTGATTTAAAAGTAAATTCATTATAGATCATGGGTGAACATGACTTTTGTGCTTTAATACAAAGCTTTTGTCAATACACTATCAGGTAATGGAAGATGTAAAGGCAAAGATGTTTTATAAAATTAAGCCCAAATCATGGTCAAAGCTTCAATTAAAAGGTCCTTTAATTTGTGTCCTTTTTAATTTGTTCAGTACCTTAGTTTCTTTGGGTGTTGCATTTTTTATTAAAATCCTGTATTCATAGTTTGATTTCCATATTTTATGCATTGGTTTTCATTCGAGAATTTAGATATTCATATTTTATCTCATGCAATTAGTTTAATCAACATAATCAGAATACCATCCTCACTTATATACAAATTTGGTTTTCCTATGTAATTCTGTGTGTTGAATAGAGTGTGCATGTGTCAACTTGCTTCTGTCGATAGCAATACAACCTATTCATTTGTACAAACCATTCATAGAATTCATATGTAACAGAATCACTCTTACTATTTTATATTTTACTCGACAAAACTCTGTTTGTATACTTAATTGTCAATGGAGAACACTGGAGAACACTTCTCTCAAATGATTTATGCAAATTGTAAATATTGTTTCAAATCGTTGCTCTATTGTGTTGCTTCATTGTTTCATATCTCCTGGAGTGATATTCCGTCAACAAACAGATTATCATGTGAATAAAGTGTATTAGTGGTAATAGTTTGTGATACTTTAAAAGAATCGTTTCACAATGGTAATTACATGTAATTTATTTTATATGTAAGTTGTTTTATGATTCCACTTTGTAATTTGTTTTATATGTAACTTGTTTTATTATGTAATTTGTTTTATATGTATTATGTCACTTTGTAATTTGTTGTATATGTAATTTGTGTTATTATGTCATTTTGTAATTCATATCATATGTAATTTGTTTTATTATGTCAATCTGTATTTTGAACATTTTTAATGTATCTTGTATATTATTTTATTAAGTTTTTTGTTATGTCTTGTGTTTTGTATATTATTGCACCGAGTGAAATGAGGTGCTCTACAACCTAATATGAGGGAGATGTTGTAACGTGATATAACGTGATATAACGTTTGCAATAAAATAATTAAAAAAATTCATGTCAGCTCATAAAATAAAAAATTATGGAAAGTACTTAAAAAAAATCCATGTTAGTTCATAAAATAAAATATTATAAAAAGTAATTAAAAAATAGATGTTCATTTATAAAATAAAAACTTAAAACTTAAACCCGGATCTATCAACCAAGAGAGATCAAATTTCTTGAGTTTAAATTTAAAAAAAGAAATACACCTCAAGAAATTGGATCTCTCTCTGTGCTTGATAGATACGGGTTTAAGATGGATCTATGCTGGTTTTATTAAGTTTTGTGTTATGTCTTGTGCTTTGGGTTTTGTTGACAAAATAAGTGATGAATGGATTTTGAGCGTAGGAAATTTAACTATAGTTTCATTGTAGAATTATTGTCTTTGTTTATTTTGCATATTTTAGTTTGATTTTCCCCATTTTGTATTCTTATGTTTGATTTTCCGAGCTTTGTATCTCTGCACTTCAATTTCTAGTTAACCATCAATGGATATATCATTGAACAAACTCGTAAGATTTGGCACCCCATGACAAGCTTCTTCCTTAGGTGCTGAGATATTCCGATTTGCTTGTTTTTTGTTTATTACATTTAGGTGTGTTGCCAACTTTAGGTTAGGTTAGACTAAGCTTCAATCCTGCACATACAGTGTTATTATGTCTAAGTCTACGGATTCCGGTTGATAATTTAATGTCGTAAATACTATCATATATTTTTACCGACAAGATCTGTATCAGGTTTAGATGGAAGAGTATAGTTTGATCCGCAAAACAAAATGACCTATGAAAAACTTCATTATGGGAAAGGTCATAATAGAAGAGGAATTATTACCGCAAAACATAGCGAAGGGGGTCACAAGTGTTTGTACCGTTAAATTGATTTTCCACAAAATAAGGAAAACATATTAGGAAATATTGTGACCATAGAATACGACCTCAATCGAAGTGCATACATTTGCAAGGTGCACTACAAGAATGGTGATACGATGTATATTCTACAACCCATAGGGGTCATGATTGGACATACTATTCTTTATAGTCCAAAAGATCCTATATCAATAGGAAATTCCCTACCTCCGAGTGCAATTTGAATTATTAGTTCACGTGATTGGAAGCAACCGATTAGGTTTTGTTGGCACCCCAACAACTTGCCCTTTAGTTTGCAAAATCAAGGTGCTCTCCATGTAAATTTTGTAAATATTTTTTTTTGGGTTTTCTTTTATCTTGTCTTCCTTGCTTTGGTAGATTGGTTCTTGGATTTCTTTCTTCGATTCTTTGCTTTCTGCGGTACTTGTTCTTTGGATTGACTTTCATTGAATAAGGATTTGGTAATGTGGATATCTTTCTTGTTGGCCTATTTTGGCCCTTTAGTTGATGAACAACACCTACTTAGTCTTATTTGAGCTTATTTCAGCTAATTATATCCTTCGGTTTGACTTGGTTGGTTTTATATGATGCTTCGACAATTGTAACAAATTTTGGTTTGTCAGTGCATTTGCGAATTAACGACCATTTTGATAAATCATAATTAATTAACTAAAAGATCAATTGTAATAATTCTGATTTACATCTTGAAAGAGTTTGTATCAAATAACGGGACCATGCTCTTACTTCTGAATTTGAATGATCCATTGACCTTTTCAATCCTTTAACATTTGATTAAAATTCTTACCTTCCATGAAATTGAGATTTTATGATTTGTTTTATCTTTATCGCATTGGTCTTTTGGCCTCGTAATGATTTAGTGATGCGTCCATATCCTTATTTGAGGTTATTCATGGTACTTATTTCATTTTGGTTTGGTTGAATTATCTTAATCCTTCTATAGTCTTGCGGAACTTTTCGATTCTTAAATGTATCAACGAATAATTGTATACTTTGATGGATTTTAATAATCCAATTAAGTACTCAATTTTATACGTTCAATCATCGTCTTACAAATTTGCATTTAAAAGAAGTAAAACTTTAACCTTGGTTTCAATTTTGAAAGGATCATTGAATGTTACTAGCCTTAAATTTTTTATGAAAACTTGTTCTTTTTTGAGATATTATAATTTTAGGACAAAGTTTAAATAATTTACTTAATATTTATTTTATAATTATGTTATATCCTGGAGAAGATGTTTGGAAACTATGGAAGGAGTCAATGATTCTCATTCACGAAGTGAAGTATTATTTTTCACGAAAAATAATTAACTCTCCTTGTTGATAAACTAATTTTTATTTAGATGGCTTATTAATGTCTATATATATGGAAATATTTAATTTCTTCCAGTCATCTGATTCTGATCTAAAAGTAATATAGTGTTCATACAATATATTTTGAAAAATCAATATTTGTTAATTATTATTATTGTCTATTCAAATATAATGCTAATGATTTATTTATTTAATTGGTTTTGATATAATAAACATAAGGCACTATTTACAATGTTAATGCATAATAGTTGCATGGAAACCCTAATATGTTGTTTCCCTCATGTGAAGGATGAAGTTAAAAAATGAATTGCGCACCTGCCAGAGAGATGCTTTTGCGTGGATGATTGTGAGCAAACCGTAGCTCAAATGGTTTAAAACCCACTTACCCAATTGGCTCCTTTACCCCTCATTGCGGACCGTTTTGGAAATATCTTAAGAGTTTGGGAGAAAAACATGCCCTAACAGAGGTGAATTTTTCAGAAATTCATTGAGGCCAGTTTGTAATCTAGTTGAACGAACCAGACACCTAGGGATTTGAAGCTATCCTTCCCACTGCTCTTCACTTCTATAAATTCGACCTTAGAGGTCTAAGAGAAAGGAAGGAGGGTTTCCAGAGAGCACTTGATGAATTTTATCTTCTCTGTATTTTCTTTTGTAAAGTTTCTTTCAAAGAAGTCAACATGGAAGCACTCCCAGCCAACAGTTGGTAGATCAACATGTTTATGAAGAAATGATGCTCCATATGTATTTGCAAAACTATTTTGTAAGCTTTGTACAAGCTTTATTTTATAGAGGATTGGAAATTGACTGTTTATATTTGGTTATCATTATTTCCCAATGAAATTAAGTAAATTTTGGTATGCTTACTTTTCTTAATATCATAATATTTTGAAGTTTATTCTGGAAATTATTACTTTATCATTTGATCTATTGACAGAAAAATGATTTAGATTTGCATTACTTAAAGCCTCTAACAATTTTCATGATCTTACTCTGTTAATTGGTAGGATCTTTGAAGCTATTTAGATATGTCATATTTTTTATTGTAGAATTTCTTCTCAATTTAAAATTATTACGTGTTTAATTTATGTGTACAAATTGATTCAATGTTAGTTTCAATCATGCTCCTCATCAGGATAGGTTAGATCTAGTAGATAGAATTAAATATAATTTGGAATTTGCATAATAAATTAGTTATATATTGCATATTAGTTATATTACATATTTAGGGTTTTAATTGCATGTTTCAAAACTCATATCATTAAACAATGAGACTCTCGTTAAGAGAGAAAAACATAGATTAGATATAGATAACTAGCTTTGATTTATTAATTGTTAAATAGATATTTCATTTTAAATAGATTAGCATAACCTATAGATTAATAATTAGTTTTAACTTAGTAGTTTTCATTAGAATTTAGTTTAACTTTTACATTTGTTAATTAGTTTAAGACACCATTTTTCTAAGTTTAAATAGTAGGATTCTCCTTGAGAGAGCGAAACTTAGATGGTAGTAGGACCATAACCTATGAGAATTAGCCATACCAAACATACCGGAGGTTGCTTTAAGCTCCTTCTATGGGTTAGTTCTCCTTAGTTGGCATTGGTCATAAAATTCGGCCAAAATATGGCGCTAGAAGGAGGGCCATGAGGTATAACAAGTGGTTTTATTTTTAATAATTGTTTATCCTCTCGCTCTTTGATTTTTCAACTTTTATATCTTTTACTCTTCTTTGTCATTATATATATGCTTAAGGGTTGGTTAGACGACAAGCTAGCCATTTTAAGAGTCAATTTATCTTGATTGTTTATCATTCATGGCTCATGCCCAAATTCTTGTTTGCGAAACAGTTTTTAATTTTACATTAGTTAATATTCCCAATGAGACATTTAACCTCTTGTCAAAACTTGAGTTTGATGGTGAAGGCGATATATCTACAATAAAACACCTCAAGAAGTTTTTGTGTAAATGTAACAGACATAAGATTGTTGATCTTAGTTCTACATGCAGGATATTTTCCCTTACTCTCAAAGGACGAATCAAATGCTGGTTGGAAACATTTCTCCCTAATTGTTTTTTACATGGTTTCAATTCACACATGAATTTTTAGATACTTTCAAGGATTATGATATGAATAAATTATGCAGTGAATTGCAGGCTCTTTGAAGGAATAAAGGTGAGCCTCCACAATAATTTTTGGTAAGAATTTCTCATATTCTTTACAAATTTCATATCGCAGATTTACCTTCGAAATTTGAACTTTTCAATTTTGTTTTGAATTCTCATGCTTCTCCTATTCAACAAAATCAAGACGTTTGTCAAAAGGATATTTCAATAGATCATTTACCAACCTTTCATGAAACTTCCTTCTCTATCATCAATTCATATATTTATATAAGTTCTACCCAACCCCAAGGTGAGAGATTGAAGTAGAATAGGTGTCTTCTCCCTTTGATTATTATTCTCCATCATTACCTCTCGGTAGAGAAAGGCATACTTATTTTATTCAAAATCTTGAACATATATGTATTAAAGAATTGAATGGGAAAAAACATATTAAGGATAAATTTATTTATATAGATAGGGAAGTTTATTATCTTAACGAACAACAATATTCTGATGTTGTTATTACAAAAATAGATCAAGATGAATTAATTATAAAGAAAACTATATGTTCATCATTTTCTAATTTTTGTACTAGTTCTTCTTTCGATTCAATTATCAATGAACACAAATATGTTAAATAATAATTTCATGTGTTATCGTACTTCAATAGAACAGTTTGGAGAAGATGACATGAATCTTAATCTCTCGACTAGATGTTGTTCAGGAAAAGAGATTGATCTTTTTCAAGAGAATGTTAATAAAAAAAATTATTTACATGAAGGATTGTCAATTGATCTTGATCTCAAAACATCACCAAATTGTATTGAAAATGATCAGGTAACAAAAGCGAAATATTTTGGAAATTTAAATATTAATGATATTTCTAAGTTGAAAGACTCTTTTAATTTCCTCATTTTCTAATTATTACTTTTCTAGTTATCTTGATTTATTTTCTGATTTTGATATGCATAAGATTCCATCCAATTTACCTAACTATATGCCTTCAAAATCACATTTCTATGAGATATCTAATATTGATGATTCACTTGTTAAGCATGAAGTCGAGGGATTATGACATGTTTCATTATTAGATCGTCATCCGATACAATCTTTTGAAGAGAAAGAGGGTTAATCGCAAGATAGTTATAGTCAACCAATTTTTGATGAGATCAACACACCGATTTTTGTTGGAACTAAAAATGCTTGTTCTCATAAGAATCACTTATATGAGGGATCTAATTTTATTGGTGATAATAAAATCTTTGTTGAAGAATTTCCTATAACTTGTGATCACAAAATAATTGCATATTTTTCAATTTATTCACCTTTAGTTGTTAACCCTTTTAATGAGATTACTTCTTTCAATATTAGGCCAGTGCTGATTTTTCACCTATTACATCATTTCACAATCCTAGTTTGTATTTGAAACCAATTCTTCCATTCGTTAGTGTGACTAACGCTACACTACTACATTCTTGGCCTTTAGGGGGGGTTGTCTTCCACCCCCAAAAGTGACGTACTGGGGGGGTGGGGGGGGGGGGGTGGCTTTGGGGGCGGTTTTGGCAAAACCGCTCCTAAATTCACCAATGTTAAAAAAATTTCCATTTAAGGGAGGTTTTTTGACGAGATTGGAACTACCCCCAAAAGTGACTTTTGGGGGCGGTTTGTGACCCACCTTGTAGAAGTCCATGGAGGCAGTTTTAAACCCCCCTCACAAACTCCTTCATAGAGACCTATGGGGGCAGTTTTGAACCCCCTTCATAGAGACATACGAGGGAGGTTGTGAACCCCCCTCATAATCCCCCTCATACAAACCTACAGGGGTGGTTTGGAAAACCCCCTTGTAGAGGACTATAGGGGTGGTTTCAAACCTCCCTCGTAGAGACCTATAGGGGTGGTTTTGAACCCCCTTCATAGAGACCTACGAGGGCGATTGTGAACCCCCCTCATAAGCCCCCTCATAAGCCCTCTCATACAAACCTACAGGGGCGGTTTGGAAACCGCCCTCGTAGAGGACTATAGGAGCAGTTTCAAACCCCCCTCGTAGAGTCCTATAGGGGCGGTTGTAAACCCCCCTCGTATAGTCCTATAGGGGAAGTTTGGAACCCCCCTTGTAAAGCCCTATAGGGGCTATTTAGAACCTCCCTTGTAGAGGCTGAAAGGGGTGGTTTTTAACCCCCCTCATAGAGGCCTATAGAAGCAGTTTGAAACCGCCCTCGTAGAGGCCTATAGGGGCAGTTTGTAACCCCCCTCGTAGATAACTATAGGGGCAGTTTGGAACCCCCCTCGTAGGTACCTACAAGGGTGGTTCTAAACCACCCTCATTATAACATACAAGGGCAATTTCGAGCACCCCTCGTAGTGACATATGAAGACGGTTTAGAATCCCCTCGTAGAAACATACAAAGACGGTTTGAAACCCCCTCTATAGCCATAATAAATCATAATAAACTAGCATACCCCCAAAGCAGGGGAAATGAAACACCGAATACAACTTTGATATGTTAAAAAAGTGAGAAAAAGTTGTGTGTATGTAGATAATATAAGTTTATGTGTTGAAATCAATTCTAGTGAATCTATGGCAGGCATAGTAGTCAATGAAATTTAAAGGAAAACTCTAGTGCAAGTACTAATAAGCAATAAATAGAAACCCATGTAATTGATGGCAAGTAAAATTAAATGTACATTAATTTGTAATATGAGAAAGTATACATATGTGAGTAAAATAATAAAGGGCTAGCTAGTTATCAAGTTTGACTATAATTATATTGGCAATCAACACTGGCATTTTCATTTGGTAGGGGGATTGCAAGGATTGAGGGTTGCAATTTTAAGTGTGAAAGGGGCAGATAATGAAGCCATGTCTCTTCCTTTTTCGAAGTGTGACATATGAAGTGTCTTTCATCTTTGCATCGTGGTCGAAGGAGAATGATGGTGCAATTTGCATTCCTTTTAATGTTGCAGTGTGCGACATTGCTGTGAAGTTCAAGCCTTGACGTTCAGTGTTACCAATGTCAATGGTTGACCTTGTTAATGTCAATCCTTGGGATTTATGGATAGTCAATGCCCAAGCCATCTTGGAGGGGATTTGTTTCTTGTTACTTTTATTTATGGGTGGAATTCATATGTGCTTTGGTTGAGATTGGTCCCATGGAGGGCCAACGTAATTATCAAATGCCACGACAACATAGGCTAGCAAATCAGGAGGGATAGATCTAGGTGTGTATACAATTTGCATGACCACTCCAAGTGCATCATTTACTAGTCCTTATTGGACCTATAACTTGTAAGATAGCATTACTCTGTGCTCCACACATAATAATATTTCTTTTTCTAGTTGGTGGTCATCATCTTGCTATGCATCTTAACCATCATTAAAATATGCGATAAATTGTTCAATAGGCATAGCCAATGCTTGGAGAATGTATTTGTTATAATTGTATGCAAGAATGTTTGTTGCAAAGAGGTGGATTGTTGTGTCAAAGTTTGAACACTCCTCTGTTGACAAGAATCTATTAGTCCTAGAATAGAGGAGGCTCTAGTTTTACAAGGCTACAATTTTTAAACTATGAAAAATATATCAATATACCATTTGTTGTCAAAAATTTTTTTTAAATATGTATGATATAATGACTTGCCAAAAATAAAGGTCTATGAAAAATATACAACATACTACTTTGTAGCAAGTAACTTACTTTTAATATGTGCAAGTAGCAATTTCTTCCCAAAAAGAAAGGTCTAAACCAAAAACAAATAGTAAACATATTTTGTAGAAGGAAGATATTATATCTTGAACTTTAGTAATATATCATGTCTCGCCAACTAAGGTAGGATGGGTACACATTAATATTGAGATAACTAATGGTTGAGTATGTTGAGTTTTTAAAATCCTCGGTAAGAGGGGCATACATTAATATTGAGAAACCTAATGATGAATAAGGAGTAGGATGAGTTTTTTGAAACCTTGCTCAAAAGAATGAAGTGGAGGATACTAATAAAGGAACCCAACCTCTTTATACCAATCAAAAATACATTACAATTAGAATTATCAAAATATTTAAAAACCTTCAATTTCAATATATTAGTTAATTCTTTATGATTGTAAAAATAAAAGATCACGTCCTCAATCTAATATTATATACTAAGTGATAGAGAGTATCAAACTTATAAACACAATATTATAAAAAAAAAAAATTATTTTTAATTTTATATATATATGTAAATATAAAATTTTAATAAGCATAAAAAAGTATTAATTATTTATTAAATTTATCTAGCTCTTAGTTTTGTTTTCCTTGAAAAAAAAGAAGTAAGTTTACACTAATTTTATTTCATCTTGTGAGTACAAAATTACATTGAGATCTTCGTCACTCTATGAGAGTGAATTTGCTGATAAGCAGAACCTAAAACAGACCAGAGTCTACAGTTTACAATCTCTCTAGAGAGAGCTCCATAAAGACCTGCTCATAAAGAGCTACAGCTGCAGAAGGAAAAGAAGGAAGCTAAAAAGAAAAAAATGGATGAAAGCAGAGTAAAAACGATCAGTCCAGGACACAAGAAGTAGGAAGTAGAGCCACCAAATTCTGTAACCACAATCGACCACAAACCAGAAAAAAGGGAAACACCATAGGCACCAAGCAGATACAACAGGAAAGGCCATCGCCGTCAAGCTATCACCGCCATTAAGACCCACGTGAGGGAGCCCATGCTCCGTAGAACCCTTTCCGTCATCCATGCTAAATATCGGCACCCAGTCGCCGCCAACAGTGGAAAGTAGGGCATGGTTGCGCTACAGACCCCCTCATCGTCATGCCATTGTTGCCGAAGAGCTAAAGTTGCCCCTCCCTAGAGCAAGTCCCCGCAGCACAGTAGATCGTCGTCGCCACCACTGGGAAGAAATCCCAATGGGTCCCCGCGCAGAGGCACTGCCCCAACTCCAAACACAACGCCATCAATCAACCAGAACAGAGAGCATCGCAAGGGTGAGGGAGGCGATGGATAGAACCATGGCCACCAAGATCGTCTCGAGAACCTACTTCCAAAACCCTAGTTCAAAACCCTCCAATTGCTATCTCAATTACCATGCATCACCAACTTGAAGAGTTATAGGAATCATTATCTAGCTCTCAGTTATGAGAGTGATTACACATAATAATTAGTCCCAAAGATTCCCTTCTTCATCTCATTCTATAAAATTCTATACACATTAACACACTTTTGAAAACCAAAATCTCTCATAGATCTCTATTTCATTCAGTTCAAAATGATATATCAACACACAAATCCCCTTCACTAACCATGTTAAGGGAGGTGATTGCATGAGCAAAAATTGACTTAATATGTCGACACATCCCTAGTTAACCATGTTAAGAGAGATGATTCCATGAGCAACAATTGACTTTGGCAACTTTGGCATGGCAGAGGAGGAAGAAAGGCACTTGGAAAGGCTAGGCCGAGTGAAGAAAGGCAATTGTAAAGGCTAGTTTGAGTGCTGATCAAGGACCAACCACAAAAGGTCATAATTCTCATCCAAGTAACCTTCAATAAGTATAGGAAAATATTCAATTATAGTTTGAAATGAATAGACCCCTAAGATCATCTTATAGTTAGACAATTTAAATTAACTTTAAACATAAAAACACCCAAAAAGAAAGAAAAAATCTATATTTAACAAATTGGTTAATGAGAAAATTATACAACATAATTATCTCATCAAAGAGATTAACCCCCTTATATTAACTAACTCAATGGTAATAAACTTTATTTAAATATTTTCTTTACATTAAGGTTTATTTTTATTTATGTTTCAATTTTTTTATAAATTAAATATCTAAATTACTTAAAATTCTAAAATTAAAATATATATACCTACTATCTACATTTAAAAAAAAAATTATCTGATAAACAAAACTAAAGTAAGTCACAATTCCAATTTGAAAAGTTAAACAAACCAATTTTACTTTATTCCAAATGATGAAATATATCATACTATGTAAACCTGCTTCCATACATGCTAAGCCTCATATCTATAATCTTCTAAACTCTTCCGTCGATTTGGTTTTCTTCTTCACCCACCCTGACATGTTCATGCCTCTTCAAATTCTCAATTGCCTACTGAATTTTTTGCCGTTATTAAAAATATTTGCCGCTAATAAGTTCAAATAGAGCCATAGAGAAGCTGTATATTAAACATATACACACTTTCGGTTCAATAATGAATATGAAATTTGAATATCAAAAGAAAGTGCAATGGCAAATTCATAAACATAAAACTATTATTTTCATCATTTTACCATACTTTCAACGACCTGACATTGCATCTTTTTATGGATTTTACCTTATCTACGACTGCCATGATTACCAACGTCAGCCAACAAAAGAAGAGTCCATACAGATTTATGAAAGACAGGGGGTGATTGGGTACCAACGTTAGGAAAGTCAACGAGCAAAAGAAAAATCGAAGCGCGGGTGATGCTTTGTTATACTTGAGTGCAGGTTTCAGCATACAAGACGTCCAACAAGATTTGTCAGTTCAATTCAGAAGTTTCCATCTGGAAAAAATATATACTTGATTTGTTAGGCTTTGTCTACTTCTAGATTGTGACACCGACAGTACGATATTCAATATTGTGAAGCAAGTTGTTGCCATTCTTTTCTTTAATATAATATAAATTTATGTCAAGATGAAGGAATTCATGAATTTTGTTGATCTTGTGCGTGCTTTGAGGCTGGGAGAGACCTCGCTGGCAGAATTATCACCTCCAGTAGGTTGACAGAAAATCTGGAACAGGTTCCATCCTAACCACAAAAGAAAAATGTACATGGAGGGAAGGTCAAAAAATATACATGCAGGCCAAAAACCTTAAAAAAAGATTGAACTTGGCATAAAATCACATCCAGCACACCCACATGCAACGATGACAAGAGGGGGGAACATATTTTATTCAAGAAATAAAGCTCAACGGAATAATCTCATAAGTGCTATTCATACATCTTAATTAAACATATACAAAGCCATATGCTAGTTTTGATTGCATTTCAAGGATACAATAAAATCATTAATTTCACATGATACCATGGCCACCACACTTCTTTTTAGACATGATTTGCTAAACTGTATTGTCAAGCCACCCATCAACTAAAACGAAGGACATGTTAAAGACAGATGCTAGATTATACCAATTTGCATGATAATTGTTTAAACTTTGTAATACCATGTTTTTGTTACAACGTTAAGACACTGTGCATTACCAAATGTAGCAGCAGAAATAACACATGAAGTACAACGTTACTGGTTTAGTTTGGGAAGTTATAAGCTGGAAAGAGGAGCAACAAACTCTAGAAACGTTATAGCTGCTTGAAGAACTATAGCTCTGTACACAATGGAAGATACAATCACTCTATTGAGACATGCGGTCCAAAAATTACAGAGACCGTGATAAAACCAAAGAACCGGTTGGGCAGAAATTTGGACAGATTGCTGGAAGATCACTTACCATGTCCAATACTCATGGCTTTTTCATTGTAGATAGCATTACTCTGTTTTTAGTTGTTAATATTGTTAGGTTAGAAATAGTTTTGAAATACACAGGTATTCCTCGATTTGTAGATAGTTTTGTTAGGTTAGCATTACAAGCTATTACTAAGGATTGGCCATCTTCGTGCGTAAGTTCCAACCATCCATCTCCGTGGAGACTTTATTACTTGCCTTAGTCCGAGCATGAGTGAAAAATGTTTTGGACTATCAAAATGATAGTTCGAACTTTTCTGGGTTTGAATCCGGTTATAATGCTTCTCACCATGACTAGGAGAGGGCTTGGAACCCTCTTCCGAGGGCTGAAGATCGCAATATTCCCGTTCAACAAGTTCTTTTTTTAACAATTTTTTTTTTAATTTTATCTTCTAAAGAGTGTCCAAGGTTTGTAAGGTGAGGAGACACTAAGCTTACAGTTGTTTGGTTTTTTGTTTTTGTTTTTAGAGTCATCAGTATCCACAGGAGAAGCAATAGATGACGAGACAAGGAAGACTACAAGTAATACAGTCTACAGACACAACAAGGGCAAAACAGGTGCGTGCATGCTAAATGGGAAAGGCGTGTCATTCTCTGTTTGAGCAATCAGATATTGACCAGGCATTGGCATGCATTGGAGCTCATTCCGACTTCACACGAGGAAGAGGTCAACTTCACGATTCACCAATCAAACCTCAAATAGGTGGCATCACTTTATACGCCAGTGACAGACGACGAAAATCCCAGTAGAACCATCCCCTTAAAGAATGCCTTCGGCCTAAATATATTTTATTAAAAATACCAATATTGCAATATCAATAGGGCATGGATGAATCGAACCACCAACCTCCTACTTGTAAGGCAGGCGCTCTTCCATTGAGCTAGAACCCTTTCAGAATTGGGGAGAGGAGAATATGAACACCCAGATTGCATCATTTCTAATTCTAAGAAAAGACAACAATATCCAAAGACAACCATGCTTAAAATCCAATTTATTTTTTAAAACACATTGATAAGCACAAACATATACCATAATAAGCCTAGAGCCCCTTCTAACTTTTGGAACTATTTGAAGAGACCCCAAAGATGTCTAACCACAAAAATCTACATAAGTAATTTCACATAGGATCTATGTTGTTAAAGAAACTGGGATTTAAGTCCCTCGTTTATAGATAATTAACATTGATCATATACTAGATCCATAGGGTATACTTAAAAATTGCTAAACACCATAACCATAAAAGCATTACAAGATTATACTAATCTAATGAAAATGAAAGGAAATGCAAGAAATCATAAAATTGTTAATGAACTCACCTTCATTCAGTACTTATACTGGGGTAAATATTGATCTAAACTAGTTGTTTTTTACTAGTAGTTGTATTTGACCTCTCCATACAATGCAGTATGATTCAATCAAATGTTCTAAGAAGGTAGCCATGAACTTAGCCACGGACTTGTTGATTCTTGTCTATCAAATCCACATGTCCTCCAAAGTTGCAAAAGTTGCAATAGGGCTTGGAGTGTATTCTTTTGGTGGAGGTGGTGGAGGAGAAGCCTCCTTTGAATGAGCATTTTCATTGGTAGCTCCCTGCCCCAAGGGTGTGTACTCCTTGAATTTTGCAATGCCATCCTCATCTTCCACCATAATTGCTATAACATGATTCAAAGCCAGTACAATAAAACCTTCCAGATTTTGAATAAAACCTACGAGTTCACTATACACAAACTGTTAAAATATCTAGATGCACCAACACATTCACACATTGATGTAACAGATAGAACTCCTTTGCCAACTCTAAATCCAAATAAAGAATTCAAAATGACAATTGCAACCGTAGACTGAGAAGAATACTTCTTAATGATTTTGAGTATACCCCCCAACTTTAATTTCCTTTTATCCATCACCATGGACATTTTTTTCCAAATATCCATCCTCCATACTCTCCATATCGACAATTTTTTAATCCCAAAACCATTTATTAACAATCAACATTCTTCAACAACATTACAAAATAAGAAAGGAAAGGAAATTAGTTGACCGTAGGAGTTTCTTTGAAAGAAGAAGAACATAAAAAAAGTGGTAAAGAATTCCTATAGTTTCAATTTCACCGAGTACATCGCCAACTGGAACTTTACCTCCCTCTTTCTTTTTCCACTTAGCAATGCTATCCTGCAGAATGCAGATTATCAATATCCTAGGTGCCAATGATCATAAATTTCAAATGCTCACTTCATGATTGGGAAATGTTAACAAAGGAAAATGGTATGGATTTGGAAGATATTGAAAGATGCATGGACCTTATTGTTATCTATAATAAATTGCAAACACCAACAAAGTCTAATGTTAGCATAGGACTGCCAAATGTGACATCAAAATTCACCTCTGACATTGTTGGAGAAAGTGAAGGCATGCAAATCTCCTGATGCAAAGGAAGCCTTGCAAGAATTGCTATATAGTCCATTTTCTTATAATACTTCCTATAACTATTCTATAACTCTTAACATCACCTACTGCCATTTTGATTGTTAAGATAGAGACTCAAGTAATATTGCACCATAGATGACAAAGCCTCGAGCTTTTGCAAAATCCAATTTACCCTGGGTACCATCCTTGGAATGAGGGGAAGAATGCCTGACATGTTTCCCTAGGATGTGTATTTCAAAATATGTCATTGTAGTACAGTGACTAACTACTAGAATGAAAGAAGCAAGGCACAATCAAAGCAACATCTCAAAAGAAGTAGGTTGCAACCAAATAAAAAGTATGCATATCCACAACAGGTGAAGATATGGATATCCATTTTTTATCCATACTTATTCAGTCATCTATCTCAGGATTACAGTTCATTGCTGGATAAAAATGCAATTATCATAGCCTCCCTAGGAATGATGAGAGTGATTACCAACTTTCTCCTTACAGTTCAGTCTTTCCACCACTTGAAAATATGGATATTTTCAATTTTCAGGGAAGATTTATTGGTTGTTTGTGAAAGTAAATGTGTTTTCTAATGCTCCAGATATTATTAACCAGCAAGGTTTGTGTTGTGCAATGAAATTTCCTTAAAAAGACCATAACTCCAAAACATTGAAATCACTTGTGTCTCCCATTCCCATGTACAAACATTGTTATCACTATTTTTTCTAATAAACTATATTTTAATTTTCAAATTTGCAAACTAGACAGTCTTTCATCATACTTACACTATGATGAGTGTTACCTGGAACATTACTCTTTGATGAGGGATGGAGTTGGTAAAAAGACGAGATGTCTTTCCCATCGACAAAGTTGGTAAAAAGACTGTAAATTCATTGGAAGTGATTGTTCTATTCTTCACCAGTGCTTCCGTTTTTAAAATTAGATTTTCAACTTTTTTTCTTGGTATACTTGTGAATTGACATTTTATCTGTTTTGCAAAAAGCTGATTTAGTTTCATTGGGATTAGTATTCTTGCATAAGACTTAGGCTTTCATTTGTAATTCAACTTAGTGATTAGGTGGACCACAATTAACTTTAATTTAGTAATAAAACTCACTAAATTCTCCTTGTTAGTTGGAATGCGTGGATATGCCAAATATTGCCAAATCCAAGCCTCCTTTAAAGCAGGGATTTTTTGTGGAATTTTATAATAAAGGCCAACAACTTAAAATGGGATTCACTTTGCATCTATATGAGCTTGAGACATTAGTTCACAGGACTTTATTTAATCATATTCTCCTCCTTCTATTGGGGTCCTCTTTAATGACTGATGGGATGAACCTACATGGCAGAGTATACCTTGCTTTATAGAATCCCATGCTTATTTTGTCAAGCGGGATGGAATGGTCGATTTATGGGAACTGATCAAGAATTTATACGTCTCATGATAATTCAATGGATATAGAAACGATTTGCCTTACCTTTCACAATTACCATCTGCTTGGTTCTACCAAAAAAGAGGTTGGCTTCATCATTTTTGTTTGTAGAGTTAGTGGAAATTTCTGGTCTATTGTTATGAATTGAATGCAATGTAAAACAGGTCTAATATAATTTTTTAAGGAGGGATATGCTGGAGTGGATCATTAATAGCAGCCATTGTACAAGGTTTAATGGGGTGAACAGCTAGGTAAACAACACATCGAAGATACATAAGATGATGCCTAGGAATCAACGACGAGGAAGACTATATTTGGTAGTCTTTCATTCAAGATAGATCCACCCCTTGGCTGCTTACTACAGGAACAATGATCTTCACTAAATGAGAAGTGTTGCATGATCATCATTTGAGTAAAACATGCAACTACAGAACGTTACATAGTTACAATTAGAGGATTATATTTGTAGTTCTTTATGCATGGAACACTTAGGACAACACTTTCCCATCAGTTTTAAAAGGATTCCTTTGGTTTAAAGGGGATTTATAGTGAAACATCAGCGCTGAATTAGAGTTTGTGAAAGCATTATGAGAAGGCATAGAATTGTAAGTTGGCAAGCCAAATATCGCTTCGTTTCCATTGGTATTTCAGCCTCTTGGCAATTCTGTGACATCTGAAATGCCTGGGGTCTCGGTGGTCAGTGAGTAGCTGCAGTCCTCTTTACATAGTTTATTTTGTGCCAGCACTATATGAATAAAGAAATTAGCTCCACGAATATCCACCTATGTGACTTGTAGATAATGGGTGCCCATATATTGGCGGAAAAGATGGATTAATTTGTCTTCACATCCATGCTACAAGGATATGGATCTACCAACACATGGATCTATTATCATTTTGAAAAAAAGATAATATCTTGAGCTTCTTTGTTTAAGGAAGCTCTTGTTTGCTGCAAAGAAATGCCTTTTATCTTACAATAGAAATAGTTTGTCTAAACTAAGATGTAGACATTTATAATCATGTTTAAACTGCAGTGTAACAGGAGTTTGCAAACATTAAAATTTGGGATAGCAACACAAATCAGATTGTGAGCTTGTGGCCTCAACAACAGAAGATACATATAAGACATAAACCTATTACCTTTCTTTAAGATAGTAATAATTCCATCTTCATGGACATCGAAAGGGGGTTTTGCCATAAAATCAGGACAAACCTGGCAGGATTCCTATGCAAACAGAGGGAATATTTGCAGATATTTAATATCTCCTTGTAGATTTGTAGAAATAGTGCATTACATTACCAATTAAGGTATCAGTTCTCAAGTGCTTAAAGTATCTCATCTTTGAAGGGAAGCATCGGTTTCTTTTGGACATTCAAGGAAACCAAGGGAACTTTATAAAGAATAAGCTCCATGATGCATATCGCTCATTCTCCATTGCACTAGTGTTAATTATATGGATATTTGCAAGAATAGTATTTTGAACACCACAAAAATACTACCCATCATGCAGAGGTTTCTGACAAAATTGGATGGAGCCTCAAAATTTTCCCAAACATTCTTTAGATATTTTCCGGTTCACCTTTATTGAAATCCTTGTGTTGTCACAAATGATTGTATGGTTTAGGCCTCTCGCAAATTCTAAAGTATCTCATCTCTGAAGGGAAGCATCAATTTCTTCTAGACATTCAAGGAAAGCAGGGGAACTTTATAAAGAATAAGATCCATGCTACAATTCGCTCATTCTCCATTGCACTAGTGTTAATTCTATGGATATTTGCAAGAATAATATTCTGAACACTACAAAAATGCTACCCATCATGCAGAGGTTTCTAACAAACTTGGATGGTGGAGCCTCAAAATTTTCCCAACCATTCTTTAGATATTTTCTAGATCACCTTTATTGAAATCCTTCTGTTGTCACAAATGATTGTATGCTTTATGCTTCTAGCACATTCTAACATCCCACATAATGACTCACCAAACTTGACCAACAAATACCTTTTGTATTACTAAATTTATGCACCCTCAATCTTCATATAGTAAATTCTACTCAATATATAAACAACAATTCAATATGGCCTGCCAACCCACACAATGAAAGAGAAGAAATTCACAGTATGCAAGATTGTGCTTATTGCTTCATAGTATTCACCATCACCATTAATTTCCACACGAACATGGTCCATCCTTAAAATGATGAAAACAATTTGCATTTCTCACAATAATTTCTCACTGGACAATCCTGGAGATGAACTTGGTGGCATTGTGGAAGTCACTACAAACACAAAGGTTCTTTATGATCTTGATAGTTGTCCCAGGGTATGTGTTTATGAATAAAAAGTATATGTTCCTTCAATTCCTTCAATTCCTCCTCAACATCATAAAGCACAAAAGTTTTGCTAGGTATGTACCCCAATGGGAAAAGAGAATTACTATTAAAAAAATTGGACATAGATGTTCAAAATGAAACAACATAATAACAAACTCTTAGTCTCAGAAAGTATTACAGCCATTTCTTTATGTGCATTATCATTTCTTTCAAGTTTCTACACGATCATCGCTATGGTTTAATGTGAGCATAAATTGTATTCTATTGATGTGAATATTTGGTTTGCTCTGCTAGAAATATAATTTTGATCAAGCTACAACTATTAATAGGATTTTTAGTCACTCATGGTCAAGTGAGAGAATAATTTCTTAGTACAAATAACTCATAATTGTCAATGTTCATGGAAGCATGTCCCATGCATCCTAGGGATGGGGAGCGTCCCTTGCTAAATAGGATCATATCAAGTACACCTTGGTCTCATCCCCTACAAATGGTAAAGTTGGTACACAACCCAATCCCAAAAGAATAAGCAGTCACAAAGCAAATATATCTCAGTGGCCCAAGCTCTTGGTTGATGAACGTGAGAATAAATGATAGAACCAAAATTTATTTTAACAACCCAAATACTTAAGACTACAAATCCCAATAAAAATAGAGAATTATTCCCTCCATGCAAGGGATTTTTTTTTTTATATTATTATTGGCAACATATGATGTTTCTTGTATCTCTTTATGATCCATCATCCAAAGAATCCAACCTATTATTGGGAAAACATAGAACATAATAAGAAAGAAAGAAACTCCAACACGAATGTGGATTATCTGGCCTAAGAATGAAATGGGAGTTGCACGTCATTCAAATGAATACCAACTGACTCCCAAATTTGGAAACTAGATGATTACTATCGGTTAACAATGTTTGCAAACTATCGGTTGTGGTGTGAATAGGCTTGTTTCTAACTATTTCGATGTACAACGAGAAATCAATGTCATCTTTTCCTTCATTGTATTCACCGTCAATCATTTACAGGGATATTGTGTACATATATAGAGAGATTTGATATGCTATTCTTGTCTATACAGATCTTAGGCTAGAATCATGGGTGACAGTTATGACTATTCCTATAATTTCTCTGATTTGATTCTTAACCTATAATCTCTCTGATTTGATTTTTAATTGACAACTCACACCAACACTCCCCCTTAGTGGAAGCATCCAAATCTTCAATGCGCAACTTGTCTAGTGAGTTGTAGAAATCCTTGCTTGATACGGCCTTTGTAAGAATATCCGCGAGTTGGTCTTCAGACTTCACAAATGGAAACCGAATTATTTTAGCTTCGAGATTTTCTTTAATGAAGTGTCTATAAATCTCCACATGTTTAGTGCGATCATGCTGGATAGGATTGTGAGCAATAGAAATAGCCGCCTTGTTATCGCAAAAAAGGTCCATCTCGAAGGTAGGAGCAAATCCAATTTCAATTAGAAGTCTTCTGAGCCATAGCAGCTCACACAGTCCTTTATCCATTCCACGGAACTCTGCTTCAGCACTTGACAATGCCACCACCTTTTGTTTCTTACTTCTCCATGTAACAAGATTCCCCCCAACAAACATGAAGTAGCCTGAGGTGGATCTTCTGTCTGTGGTGTTCCCCGCCCAATCTGCGTCTATATAACCATTAACTTTGAGATGGTTATTTTTTGAAAACATAAGTCCTTTTCCTGGGGAGGATTTTAAGTATCGTAAAATCCGGATCACTGCTTCCATATGATCCTTACTAGGGTGGTGCATAAATTGACTTACTACACTCACTGCGTAAGCAGTATCAGGACGAGTATGTGAGAGCTAAATAAGTTTCCCAAATAACCTCTGGTATCTTCCTTTGTCTGCTGGCATTTTGCTTGGATATTCTCCGAGCTTGTGATTCTGAACAATTGGAGTGTTTGCTGGCTTACAATTTAGCATTCCAACCTCGCATAGTAAATCTAATATATATTTTTGCTGGGAAAGAAATATACCTCGTTTTGATCTAGCAACCTCTATTCCCAGGAAATATTTCAGTCCTCCCAAATTTTTCATCTCAAATTCGGTTGCCAATTGTTTCTGAAGCTTAGCAATTTCCTCTGTATCATCTCCTGTGATGATCATATCATCGACATATACAATTAAAGCTGTTACCTTGCCCCGTCGGTGCTTCAGAAATAATGTATGATCTGAATTACTTTGGCAGAAGCCATACTTCTTCATTGCTTGACTAAACCGCCCAAACCATGCTCGAGGTGATTGTTTCAATCCATACAGTGCGCGTTGCAATTTGCACACAACTCCAGTTTTTGAAGATGCTGTGTAGCCTGAAGGGATATCCATGTAGACTTCCTCTTCAAGGTCACCATTGAGAAATGCATTCTTCACATCTAACTGGTGCAATGGCCTGTCCAGGTTGGCTGCGAGAGATAGCAGAACTCTGACTGTATTTAGTTTAGCTACTAGTGAAAAGGTTTCTTGATAATCCACACCATATGTCTGAGTGTATCCTTTTGCAACTAGCCTCGCCTTGTATCTTTCTATAGATCCATCTGCCTTGTGTTTAACAGAGAAGACCCACCTGCACCCGACTGTCTTCTTCCCTTGGGGTAGTGGAACCAAGGTCCATGTTTGATTTTTTAGTAGTACTCCCATTTCTTCCTCTATCGCTTTAGTCCACTTGGGATCCATTAATGCTTCCTGAACTGTAGTGGGAATATGACATCCAGAAAGCTCATGTGAAAATGTATTGAGAGGCTCAGGTAGCTTTTCGGTGGAGACATAGTTGGCAATTGGATACCTTGATCTTCTTTCCTCAATATCTGGAGAATATCTGTTTGGTGGCTTGCCCCGGTTATGCCTGAAAGGTAAGTTATATCCAGCGGAAGGATCTATGTCATTTATAAAGGAGGGTGTGCCGATATTACTTACCTCAAGAATATTCTCAGGAGATGGACTTGCAGGTACTAAGGGGCAGGGGAATTCTGGTTCTTCTCCTGATGATGTAGGCTCAGTTTCCAGAGACCTTCTAGATTCAGAGGATATGTCTTTCCCTGAAGATGTATTTGTTGATTCTTCACCATTTATTTGTGTGTCATTCCGATCTTCCAACCATTCAAATGTTAGCCACTTCAACTCTTCATCTAATGTCCCCCCCTGAAGAGAAGAAGTGGAGGTTGAGGAAGGGTAGAATGGTGCATACTCCAGAAAGGTGACATCCATGGTCACATAAGTACGCTGAGTAGCAGGGTCATAGCAGCTGTAGCCTTTTTGATGCGCAGCATAGCCCAAGAATAGGCATCGAAGAGCACATGGGTCAAGTTTGGTACGCTGGTTCTTAGGCAAGTGTACATACGCCACACATCCAAATATGCGAGGAGGGAGCATGAGGGCTGTAGGTAGAGAGACCGAGGCTGATAGGGATTGTAAAGAGGTTTGAAAATTTAATATTTTGGAAGGGAGATGGTTGATCAGATGGACAGCTGTGGAAACAACATCGGGCCAATGTCATGTGGGGACATGAGCGCCAAGGAGGAGAGCCCGAGCAGTCTCAAGAATATGTCGATTCTTTCGTTCAGCTACCCCATTTTGTTGTGGGGTCTGGGACATGAGGTCTCGTGTATAAGGCCATGTTGTTGAAAATAGGAATGAAAGTGGTGATTAACATATTCACCACCGTTGTCGGAACGAAGAATCTAGATCTGAGAGGAAAACTAAGTCTGAATCATAGCATGAAATGACTGAAAAACCCTAAATACTTCATCCTTATGTTTCAGCAGATATAACCAGGTCATGTGGATGCAATCATCAACAAATATCACATACCAACGTACACCAGATACAATAGATATGGGAGATGGTCCCCATACATCAGAGTGAATTAAAGCAAAAGGGGTATCACTTTTATTCATGCTTAACGGATAAGTAGCCCTATGACTTTTGGCTAAAATACAAGTATCGCAGTGAAATTCACAGATCTCTACATTGGAAAATAAATTTGGAAACAAATGCCTTAGATACCCAAATGATGGATGTCCCAAACGACGATGCCATAGCAAAATCTGTTGAGGCTTTGAACCAAGCAAGGAAGACACGTGATGCGCTCGACCCAAACTGAAATCTTCCATGTAGTACAATCCCCCCTTCTTAGTACCACGCCCAATTATCTCCTTGGTGAGAATATCCTGAATAAGACAGAAATCGGAAAACATTAGCACCACACAATTTAGTTATGTAGTAATTTGACTAACAAACAATAGCTTATGGGACAAGGAGGGAACAAGTAAAGTATTAGATAAATGAAGAGAGGGTGATAGGGTCACAGATCCTGCCCCTGTGACCGGTGAGATCATCCCATTGGCATTCGCAATGCTAGTGTGCCTTGGAGATGAGTGGTGAGAGAGATCCGCGGGGTCAAAAGTCATATGATCTGTGGCCCCAGAGTCGAGAATCCAATCTCCATGGTCGACATCGTGGCTATCACTAAGTAAGGCATGACAGAGATTACCTTGATCCACTTGAGAGAAATCCTATTGAGAAGCGGCAGTGGGTGGTATTAGAGAGAGATATGGTTCAGCTGCCGCTATAGCAACCTTGCCCGTGCCTTCAGCCATACTACCAGTATCCCATTTTTTTCGAGCTTGGAGTTCATGCCACCAATCAGGGTGTCCATGCAACTAAAAACAATTTTCACGTGTGTGCTTCATATTGCCGCAATGAGAGCATTTGAGACTGTCAGATGAGGAATGGGCTTTAGAGGCAGATTTCCCAGTATGCTGGGGAGCCGGTCCAGAGAACCCAAGCTTGAGGCTTCTCGAAGCAAGCACTGCTCCTGACTGTGGTTCGTGGTCACCAGTGTTCATCACTTCCTGGCGAAGGGCCTCCCTGCGGACATGAGCATATGCTTGTTCCACGGTGGGAAACGGGTGCAGCTGCAACACGTCACTGTGAATATTGTCCAGTTTGTCATCAAGACCATCCAAGAAGACATAAACTCTATCTTTTTGGAGAAGATTATTATATCGTTGAATATCAGCAGGGCACTCCATCGGATTTGGACGACGAAAGTCGATCTCACGCCAGAGACCTTGCAAGCCGATGTAGTATTTTTCTAGGGAACCACCTGCTTGGCGGACACGTGAGACACGGCGCCGGAGATCATAGACTTGGGAAGTATCACCACCATCAAAATAGGTGGTAGCAGCAGAGTCCCAAACCTGTTTGGCTGTGGGAAAGCGAATGAAATTGCCGATTAATGCTGGATCCATGGAGTTGATCAGCCAGCCTTTGACAATGGCATTGTCACTGCACCATTTACGGAAGGACGGGTCGGTCGGAGATGGCGGGGTTAGTTCGCCATTGATGTAGCCCAACTTGTCTTTGCGAGAGATGTACATCTCGACAACTTGGGACCATAGGGCATAGTTGGAACCATCCAACTTGATGCCAATCGGTAGAGTCGTAGGTTCAGAAGTCACGGTAGGAGCCTGAGCTTTGGACAGAGCTTCGGTCATCGTGGCAGTGAATAATTCAGAGAGGAGGGTATTCTGGTTGGTGGGATATTCCTCCATCTGGATTGGGGTTTCGGTGGCTGCCATAGGAGAAGATGGTGGGTGGAAGAATGCTAGAAGCTAGTAATGGACGTGAACCAAGAGCCAGATCGTGAGAGGCTTTGATACCATGTTAGCTTTTCTTTCATTGTATTCACCGTCAATCATTTACAGGGATATTGTGTACATATATAGAGAGATTTGATATGCTATTCTTGGATATATAGATCTTAGGCTAGAATCATGGGTGACATTTATGACTATTCCTATAATTTCTCTGATTTGATTCTTAACCTATAATCTCTCTGATTTGATTCTTAATTGACAACTCACGCCAACAATCAATTGTATGAGGATCCCAATACTCAATTCAGGAGGAAACCAAGCCAACTGTAACTGAGGTAAAGATTTATGATAAGGAAGATGTCCCTTCCAAACCTTGGAGAAATGTGGCAGATTCAAACCAACTGTGTCCAAGGACAAACAGATAGGATCAACATGGTGATAGTACTAAAGTTGTTCGAAAATTAGTTACATTTAATTCAGAAATGGAAATCCCATCTGTGTCTTTTGACTCGGCAAATACTGGGCATAGTGAGACTAGTTATGATTCAATCTCAGATGTGTCTGTATCTCAAAACTCCTACTCCTACCCAGAAGAAGAAGGAGAAGGAGAAGAAGAAAAAGAAGAAGAAAAAAGAGTTTTTATAAAATTATCAATCCTATAGTTGCTCTTATACAAGAACTGAGACTACCATGAGTGATGTTTTCCCTTCTGGACATAGTACTGGTCCTGACAGTGAAGATAATGCAATATCAAGGTCAGCAAGCTCATCTGGGATAGTTGAAATTGAAGAGGGGTCTGACGGAGTAATCTCAAATGTATGTAAAACTAGTCCACTGGTTGTGCAAAGGTAGCTTGGATATCATAACTATGAAAGTAGTGATGAAGAGTATGGCTCCTTATCAGATATTGAAAAATCCCTTGCAATATCTGATTTAAAAGCGAACAATAATCAACCTGCCAAGCAATTTGAAGTTATTAATGGGGTCAATTGGTCGCCTCCACTTATGAAGTCAAACTACTCTGCACAAACCTCACCAATGAGGCTTGTTTATGACATGAAGCCCACATGGGCAGGTGTGCAAAGGCCTTAGAAAATGCTCCAGTGAATAATAATGCTAGAATTCGAGCTCAGTATGTGTATCCAGCTTTGAACCCTGTTGAGAACTCGTCTCGATGGAAAGCATTAAAAAATGATTCTAAGACTTATGATTTTGGAAATTATATCTAAGGAGTTTTATGAAAATAAAAAAAATAGAAAATAGAAGATTGAATTTTCTGCTGAATGCTCTTTTCTATATTTTTGTTTTGAAAAAACTATCATTATTTATAATTAATTTACAGGCAAGTGCAACTGGCTTCTCAAAGCATTCTATGACGTCTTAAGAACTTGCTGGCACATCTAAACACACCTCTTTTCGATAATTACTAAATATATACAATCTTATACAATCGATGATTGATAAGAGGGTACTCTTACTTCAAATGGATTCAGCGCTTCCTGGACAGAGACAATTCTATTGTTACGAGGACAACAGACAATAATAAATAACAACCGACAATAACAAATAACAACCGACAATAACATTTCATTAGAAAATATGAGATTCCATAGTCATGTCCAAATAAAAGAATAGCCAAATATATATTCATGTCTCTGATTTATTTCATAAACATAACAGTTTTAAAAAAAACATCCAAATGAAAGAATGCCAAATATATATTCATGTCTCTGATTTATTTCATAAACATAACAGTTTAAAAAAAAACAGCAAGAATTTATAGGAATAACAGTTTTGAAAAATAACAGCAAGAATTTATCCACATAACCTGCTATTTCTTTATTCTGTGCCACACGACGGTCATTGTCCGAAACCGAAATCTGAAAACAGGGTACATGCCAAGATATATTTGAAAAAATATAATCTAATTAATATAAATAATTTGCAGGTAGTTGTAACGGCCCATACCTTTAATTGTTTGACAATGTTAAATAGCCACTATCCATTTACATAGACTAACTATTTTAATTTAGGTTTAATTGAAAATTTTGGAAGTGGTAGGCTAGAGATCATTTAACATGTACTTATTCCATTTCTCATTCTATTATCCATACTTCATTAATTATCTCATCTTCCATGTTTGGAGGCTTTGGGTATTAATTGGCTTTGCATCTGCAGACAAAGAAAATCCCTGGAAATAAAAAGAGTGTAGTAAGTATATTAAGAAATATTTTAAATAAGTCACTTTGCTCCCTAAGATTTTTGAGAATTTTTAAGAAAATTCAATTACTTTTCCAGAAGAACCAAAACTTTGGATATTTTCCACTCAATTTTAGTTGAGAACATGGGTATCTTTGTGCATTAGGAAGAAAATAAATCAAGGACTGTCCCAGTGCAATATTTAAGAACAGGAAGCCAACCCTGCATCCATTCATTTAACCTGTATCTAAAATGTTCAAACTTCACAACAAAGTAAATTCAGCTTATTACGTTTTATAAGTTCATACGCTATGTAAAGATATTCTAAATCTTGAAAAAGTAGGGTATATAAAATGTTTTATAAAATTTCTAAATATTTTAAACCATCATGTGATTGCAGAAATGGCAAGAGATTCTAAATCTTGAATTTGCTCAGCAAAAATTAATAATGTGATTTCTTATTCAATTATTGTGAACTGCATCAACCTGCATTGCTTGGGATGGTCTAACTATGGTTAAAACTATAAAACTGCTGAAAACAAACCGGTCTTCAAAACTTCAGAGAACACAGTAAAGCAATCATTAAAATGAAAATGAAATAAGTAAAAAACAAAATAGATTTCTACAGTTCAAAGGAAACAAAAACGGAAAAAGAGTTTTAGTCTAATGGTAAACATGGACAATAACCAGTGTGTATCATTACCTTATTTGTTATGCCTTCACTAGAGCCCCCTTTCTAAATCTCATTCCAGTAAGCAATTCTTACGGCAGCCAATGAGGGGAAAGCCAATGAGGGGAAAGGAAAGGAAAGCAAAGAAATGCATGTAGAAAGCTTTGGGTCACCAGAAAGCAAAGCAAGTAAAAAGCCTATTTCTAATTCTGATTCCAGTAAGCAATTCCTTCGTCAACCAATGCGAGGAATAGACTAACGTAACAGGCTTCCGTGGTCTATATGAAGCAGCTGTGGTCGGTCGAAAGCTTTCCGGTGGCCTGCGCTACAAAAATTAAATGCTGAATAATTAAAGCGCAGGTGTATGAAAACCTGTTTGGAAACTCAGTGTATGCATTACACAGGATCATATCTCCCTGTTTGGCCATTTTTTTATACTATACATGAGATTGATAATATTTTTATATCCAAAATATCCATCCAAGAATATTACAGATGCAAGTAACTATAAAGGCTTGTTTATGCATTAGGTATATTTTTGAAATGCTTAAGATTTGGCCCATCTGGTTTGTAGATGAAGGAACTATAATAACTTTTCTCAATTGCTCTATCCCTACATAAAAAAATGTTAACTCACACGTTCTTAGATCTCGAGATTTAGTGGTCTTATACAAACATGATTCGAATAAAATATAAGAAAGTGAGCTTCATTATGCTAGTTTAGTTTGAGAATTGTATTTTTAGAAATGGTGACTTTATTTTTTTGAAAATTAATGAGAAAAATAACACCGAGGCCATTATAGCCAAGAAGGCTTCAAACAATTCGTGCACCAAAGAAATGCAATGTGCGAGTGAGACACGTGATAATACAATGGAGGGTGCCAGTGATGCATTGCTTTAAAGCAAAGCATGTAGAAAGCTTTCGGCCACCGGAAAGCAAAGCAAGTGAAAGGGTGCCTATTTCATATAGAACATGGACGCAAAGCAAGTAAAAAGCCTATTTCATATAGACCATGGAGGGTGCCAGTGAATAATTTTTTCAACGTAATCCCCAACCTGGACTTTGATGACTACATGTTCCTGGAAAACATGTCCCTCCAGGATTTCAAGGCCTCAGATAATGAACCTGATTCAGACAACTTGTCCAAGAATACAATCAAAGTCCAAGTTGAAAAAATTATTACGTGTCTCAAAGGCACCCTCCATTGCATTATTACGTGTCTCACTGGCACCCTGCATTGTTTAATCGCCTGAATTTAACAATAAAAACTATCCCATAAGGGTGTTTACAATTCTCAAGCTAGAGCATAGTGAAGCCCACTTATATTTTATTCGAATCATGTTTGTATAAGACCACTAAATCTCCAGATCGAAGGGCATGTGAGTTAACATTTTTGAAGGAGGGATAGAGCAATTGAGAAAAGTTATTATAGTTCCTTCATCTACAAACCAGATGGCCAAATCTTAAGCATTTCATAAATATACCTAAGGCATAAACAAGCCTTTATAGTTGCTTGCATCTGTAATAATCTTGCATGGATATTTTGGATTTCCTTATTATCAATCTTATGTATAATATAAAAATATTATCAATCTCATGTTTAATATAAAAATTTGGCCATACAGGGAGATATGTTCCTGTGGAATGCCTACAGTAAGTTTCCAAACAGGTTTTCATACACCTTATCTCCATTCTTAGCTTTCATTCAATCGGAATCGACAGTCACTGTGGAAGGCATTATCTTTCTGCAAGTGATTCTTCGGAGAAAGCAAAATCTGAAGCTCTTACGATTCATCTTAATGGACAGATCTCAAAATCTGAAACTCCAACCACTAGAGAGCATTATACCCAATACACTGGCTTCGTATACACCATGGAAACCTATTATGTTACCTAAATCCCAATATTATCTTCCAAAATAATGGCTTGTACTGGACAGAGAGTTACGGATTGAGGTTCCAGTGAAGGCAACGTAGATAAGGTTTGATACATGTTTACCATTAGATTGAAGCCTCATTTCCAATTTGCTTTTGAACTATGGAAGGCCATGCATTTTATTTTTCAGTTATTTCACTTTCATTTCTATGCATAAACTTAAATTTAATTAATTAATGTTATTTAATTTTTTAAAACTTCTTGTCTTTCACTTCCAACTTGTTACTCTTTCTCCAATAATTATACAATTATTCATTGAGTCTCAACCTTTTCTATCGTTCTTGTTGATCTAACTAAGAGCCTTAGATCCTTGCTTTTAAAGTTCAATTAATGCAATCGATAATACTTTAATGCAATGGATAATACTTTAAGAGTTCAATTTAATTTCAACAACTTAATCATAAGAGGAATAGCAGATTACATTTATTTGATTTAGAAATCTCATCTTTAATAATCCTCTCTAAAGAAGTATTGCCTTAAATGAAATGAGCCAAGTTTTCCAATCTTTCATAATTTTCTGCACCATTCCCGACCATTTGAGAAGGGCCCTGGAATAGTCAAATACAACATAATATTACTTTAATTACTAATTATCAATAAAGTCAAGTTTATTCCATGTCACATTTCTCAAATTATAGGTGAAAATATAGTAAATTATGAATTTAAATACTTACCATTAATAATATAACCACCAACTCACATATGGTAAGTTACAAATAGATCAAAATATAGCAAAATAAAAACTTGAATTGATCTATTTATCATTAATAATCTCACAACCCACTCACTCACTCACCACTCTAAATTCACATTTAATACAATTGATGTCTTGTATTTTACCAATAGATCAAAATATAATAAAATATGAATTCACCTTCCTTTGTGATCAATAATATAACAAACCACTTATCAAAATAAGTTCTCATTTAATCCAATTTACATCTAGTAATTTATATCTATAGACATATCTAACCCTTCCATTCTTCAATAATAATTCATTTAATCCTTAAACACTACTAAACCATTTCTAGCTTTTATAAGTTTTTCTTGGGATAAATCATCTCTATATTTTATATGATTCTCCACCTCCTTCTTAGCCCTTTGAGAAGGGCCATAGAAAGGTCAAATATAATATAATATTACTTTAGGTATTTATCAACCCATTCATATTTAATCCAAGTCGCATTTCCTAAGTTAGATATAGGTCAAAATATAATAAAATATGAATTTAACTGAAGGGCCATAGAAAGGTCAAATATAATATAATATTACTTTAGGTATTTATCAACCCATTCATATTTAATCCAAGTCACATTTCCTAAGTTAGATATAGGTCAAAATATAATAAAATATGAATTTAACTAGTTACTGTTAATAATATAATAACAACCACTCATAATATACCAACTCATAAGATACAAATAGATCAAAAATTGGTAAAATAATACTTTGGTACTTACCAATCGAGTCACATTTCCTAAGTTACACATACCACAAAATATAATAAATTATGAATTGAATTACTTGACATTAATAATATAACAACCAATGACATATAGTAAGTTATAAATAGATCAAAATATAGTAAAATATGAAATTTGAATTCACCTATTTACCATTAATAATCCCACAACTCATTAACCACTAAAGTAAATTCATATTTAATCCAAATCATGTATAGGTCAAAATATAATACCACTTCTAAAGGTGTTAGCCATTTTATCCCATGGCCAACATTATTAAATTAAACCCTAAATACACATAAATTGCATACCAAAAATAACCTCACAAGAACATTTGTTCAATAGAATGAGATCATAATATAACCAAAAAGAACACATGAGAAACAAAACAAAACCTAGATGCACCGAGATGAAAACTAAGGGAGCAGAACTTCTCCCCTCCTTGCCATCTCTTATCATCAACCAAAACCCTTACAATGAAAGATATATCAAATATTACAATGAGATGCCAATGACCTCGGAACCCTCTTATTTATACTATGCTCATGAATTAGGGTAATAATTACATTTACCTACTTTTACATTCAAATAATCATTTAATGCCCACTTGTGTAACATCCCACAACAAACCCTAACAACCCATAATAATAATTAACCGATTAATAAAATAATAGCAATTATATTGAAAAATTAGTCCCAAAGAAGGTAAGTTCACATTAATCCAATCTACATCTTCTACATTACAAAAGGCAAGTATTCTAAGTTTTCAACTTTTATGGATTCAAAAACACAATTTAAACACTTCCAAATTTGGATTTTACCAAAAAAAAAATTTATGAGAATGATTCTCCCACATTAAAATCCAAAACATAGAATAATTTGACTACTCCCATTATAAAAAGGTCAAGATATAATAAAATATGATTTCACCATGTTATCATTACTAATCAGAATCCACTTAACAAAGTAAATTCACATTTTGTACAAGTTATGCGTGGTCTTATAGTTATTGAAGTTAAGCTAGATTAAAAATGAAAGGAAAGTTCTCACTTTTAAAAAATAAATATTAATTAATTCTAATCAATAAGAGTAGCATCTAGATCATTTTGGATTTATCAACCACCACTAAGAGGGATCCAATTTCTTGAGCTATATTTTTGTTAATCATAAAATGTTTTACTAGTGAAGAAAAAGTTTACACCTTAAGCATTTTGATCTCTCGGAGTATAATCAACCTTCGTACTTATAAATATAAATGAGAAACCTTAATACTCTTAAAATATATTTCACTAGGAAAGGAAACACCATTCTATGTAATACCTTAGAATGCCAACCCTTGTCCGCGACTAAGTATTTTAAACAATGGAACTCTATAATTGATAGTGCCATGCATTTGGATTTTTTATTGAACTATGCTAAAATTATTCTTGTGATGTGGGGGATGACCGATGAATGAGGGGTCCTGGTCTCCTTAGGGAAATAACTAAGTGAAACAAAAATAATTAAGGAGGCTAAACAGAAAAAGGAATTAAACTAAAATCTAAATAAAACAGAAATTGAATCTAGTAGATAAGAAGAGAATAGAAGAAGGAAATGAAGAGACTCCTATAGATTTGTAACTCCTGCATAGGTGGCATCACCTATGAAATGGACTAAGAATAGTAAATTCTTCTTATACAAAAGAGGGGGGGGCGAGAATGCCAAGGGGTTAATTCTATCGATGGAAGAAAGAAGAGCAATATACATCAACGAATAGAAATCTAAAGAAAAGAGAAATATGAAATATGAAAGAAAGGAAATCTGTAATGAAGAGAAATATGAACAACATAAGGGGAGGAGCTCGGCTATGGTATTTGCTTGAAAATTACTAGAACCAAGTCCAATCGTGGTTGAAAATATCTATGGCCATATAGTGTGACCACTAAAATTTTGTATACTAGTTGGTAGGAGAACCTACCTGGGTATTGTTAAGAACAATATTGTCTATATAGGTTGGAGTATTGTGTGTTGGTTAGCAACAATATTGTCTATGCAGGATGGAGTACTCATTGTTGGTTGGTAGTGGTACTTCCTGGACTGAACCATGGAAACTGGTAGGGTGATTTGGCCGATATGGAACCCTAAGAGGCAATGCTGATATGGTAATCTAAAAGGAATCTAAACCTGGAATAATTCCTAAAAAAGTATCCCTAGAGAGATCAGGACTCGACTCATGGGTGACTATGGGGAAACTAAGACTAGAGTTTCCTATAGATCTATGGTTGGGTGGTTTAGGGAAATCCCAACAATAGTTGGATATTGATTAGTGGCACTTGGAACATATGCGATCCTTGCACTCTAGATCTTGTGTTTTAAGTTATGAATTCTTAATCCTTGTTTATGCATGATGTTGGTTGTGGAGCTTGATCTTCTTTATTCAGAGATGTTGTTTCAGCCATGTTTGTACCCCATATTTATATGATATGCACATGGACTGTACACTCATCCGAATGAGGGGGTGTGGGGGGGGGCATCGCCCTCCCACGGGGGTATGGGGGCAGTGCCCTCAGGAAAGAGGGTTCAGGGGAGAAGCCCCCGAAAGAAATTTTATGGGTTGTTTTGTTGGCCAACAGTTTACGGGCACATGGTATTAGGTAGCTCGTAGTATTTTCCCATGGTAATTCCCTTTAAAAGGAATACATTGTAATGTGGTTGTTTATTGTATTTGTTATCACAAAATTTGTATTTTCCCCTATAGATGGATCCGTAAGGATGGTAGAGGGGATAGGAAACCAAAGAGGTGAACCAAGAGATCCTCGACTCCCAAATGGATGGTTGTCAAGCCAATCAAGGCACTCTTCACTTGATGTTATCTAAGCCCAAGAAAACAATGGGGGAGACCCATATCTACTCCCTATAGGAGGGATCAAACCAAGACACGAGATCAAATCAATGGAAGATGAAGTGCGTAAGGTGTTAGGTATGACAAACCCTAGATCTATGGATGAAGTCACTAGGTGAGTTATGGGTTGGATCAAGAGCCTTAAGAGATATAAAATTGATCCAATGTAATTATACAAGTGACTTATAAGCTTAGTTAACAGATCCAGGATCGAGGTACCAACAAATGATACAAAAATCCACTGCCTTGGGAATCGTGAACAATGCAGGGAGATTAGGAACAAGATTGGGGCTATCTATTACCTTTTGTATAGACTTGATTGATAGGTATGATAGTATCAAAATACACAAGTTTCGGACAGGGAATCAATCAACAGGAAAATCAGACAGCTCAGTGAATGCATGAGGGTAAGGAGAACAAGTGCTTAGGGATTTGGGCCACAAAGATTCCTCCAAGGGTGACTCCCTTGAGAACCCACCTTCGGTTTTCCCTAAGGTAGAAAACCCCAAAAAAAAAATTCCACATTGCCAAGTGGTTTGAGCCAAAGAATTTTTCGATTAATTTTAGTGAGGGTTTTAACTGTAAATGAAGATACCAAATGAATTGGAACCAAATAATAAATGAAATAAGAGTAGATCTTACCCAGATAATCTTGTGGATACCTTGATGATGATGATATATGCCTTCCCGATCAATTTGAGGAGATTTCAGTGAGTGTCCAATGAGAACCAATTTTCCCAAGGAAGCCAATGCGCCCTCTCTTCCTGCATAACAAAGGTCAACAATGTCAGATTTGATGCATCAAGAAAATAAAACTAATGTAATAGAAGATATACCAAGATGAAATCAAATATCACAATGAAGCTATTGAAAATGCCTAGGTGGTAAAAATGAATCCAAACGAAACGAGTTGAGGAATCCCTGCAAAAACGCCCAAGTGAAGTCACCCTCCTGTAGACAAGACAATGTTTCCACAAACATAGATAGATTCACCACACACTCTCAAATGATAGGATGCAATAGAATTTCCAATCACCATCTAAGAATATCACTACAGAGAATATCCAAGAAGTGTTTGCAAATAAATCTTTATTATCAGAATTCCAAGAGCCAAAGGTCCCCTTACAATCAAAGGCTCTCTCCTTTAAATAGGAAGAAGAGATACCAAAACCCTAACAACCTTTTGAATGGATGGCTAAGAATAATAGATACATAAGTTATAATATATGGTCGATATGAGCTCAACATAAAGTACATGGATTGTTGATGTATATGTACTTCGGAATGTATTTCACATATGTATATTGTACTCCTATAGAGATGGTATTATTCCTCTATATGGAAGTGTCGTCATTTATATTGTAAGTGTTGTAACTTATACTTGATAGGTTGTTAGACCACCTTGATGGGGTCAGCCCTGTATGAGTCATGTGGGTAAAAGGGTTATTAGACCACCCTAGTGGGGGTCGGCCTTGTCAACATTATGTTATGTGGTTAAGTTAAGGCCGACCTAGTAAGGTTATTAGGCAAGTCAAGTTAGTATATAAATAGAGTGCGGGAGGCACTCTATTTGATCATTCACTTACTCACTCTTACACTCATTGGAGAGTGGCACACTAGTGGAGGAGGAGAAGCTGCTGCTAGGAGACTATCTCTTATGCTTGGGTTTTGTATCATTGCCCTATCTATCTCTCAGGAAGTTATTGGGGTTTTTCACCTTTATGGTTTTCCCTAAGGAAACTCTGTGTGTCTATTGTCTCTTGTGATTGATATGTTGTACATGTTATTCTCTCAGATAAGATCCTAGATCATATTGAATTGATGCTAAAAAATTAACATGGTATCAGAGCTAACCTAAGAAGAAGACATTATGGAGTTGTGGAAGCTAGTGATTCTTTTCTTTGGGTTTCTCTCCACAGATATTGAAATGAAGGAGGCTATATGGACTCTCCTCAGCAAGGCCCATCTTTCTGTCGAAACAGAATTCAATTCTGAGCATTTTCTGATTTTGACCTAAAAATTAGGGTTTCCACAAAAAGTAGAATTTCTGAAATATGAGACCATGGCTGGATGCTCCTCAGAAAAATCGAATTTTAGAGCTTTGGATCGAACTTTTTGGTTTGGTGAAGCTCTGGGAAAATCAAACCCTAGTTTGGGGTCCTCTCTAGTGAAGCCGAAAATTAGGGTTTCTGCAAAAGTTGGAATTTCTGAAATCTGAGACCATGGCTGGAAGCTCCTTAGAAAATCAAAGTTTAGAGCTTTGGATCGAACCTTTTGGTTGCGTGAAGCTCTAGGAAAATCAAGCCCTAGTTTGGGGTCGTGTCGAGTGAAGCCGAAAATTAGGGTTTTTGCAAAAGTTGGAATTTCTTAAATCCGAGACCATGGCTAGAAGCTCCTCTGAAAAATCAAATTTTAGAGACCAAGATCAAATTTTTTGGTTGGGTGAAGATCTAGGAAAATCAAACCCTAATTCAGGGTCCTCTCTAGTGAATCTCAAAGTTGCAAAAGTAATTTTGAGGGGTGAAACTTTGCAGTTTTCAAATTTTGAGTATACCAACTTGATCAGCTCATCAAGGCACATCTTTATATCCTTTCAGAAGTTTGAAATTCAAAGTTTGAATTTTTAGGGTTTCTCTGACAAACCCTAATCGAGCTCCAGATCTAGTTTTCAGCAAATCAAATGGTAAGTCCTGGGATGCTCTTGCAAGGTTTTATGATGCACGTAATAAGTCCTGAGGATTCCACAGTATGGCCAGTGATGATGAAGACCTGTAGGTGGTGGGCCTACATCCAGCATGAAAAAGGGCTGGCTCTGTAGAAATTCCTATGACGAGCAGATTAGAGATTGATTGAGATAGCAATAGCAGTGATGATGACGATGATCCAGAGAAGAAGACTTGTGCTAGCAGATCTATGTTGATAAATACCTTCCTAGTTAAGAGGAAGTGTTGATGTATATATAACTTCAGAATGTATTTCACATATGTATATTGTACTCCTATAGACATGGTATTATTCCTCTATATAGAAGTGTCATCATTTATATTGTAAGTGTCATAACTTATACTTGATGGGTTGTTAGACCACCTTGATGGGGTCGGCCCTGTATGAGTCATGTGGGTAAAAGGGTTATTAGGCCACCCGAGTGGGGGTCGGCCTTGTCAGCATTATGTTATGTGGTTAAGTTAAGGCCGACCTAGTAAGGTTATTAGGCAAGTCAAGTTAGTGTATAAATAGAGTGCGGGAGGCACTCTATTTGATCATTCACTTACTCACTCTTACACTCATTAGAGAGTGGCGCACTAGTGGAGGAGGAGAAGCTACTGCTAGGAGACTATGTCTTATGCTTGGGTTTTGTATCATTGCTCTATCTATCTCTGAGGAAGTTATTGGGGTTTTTCACCTTTATGGTTTTCCCCAAGGAAACTCTGTGTGTCTATTGTCTCTTGTGATTGCTTCTTGTGATTGATATGCTGTACATGTTATTCTCTCAGATAAGATCCTAGATCATATTGAATTGATGCTAAAGAATTAACATGGATCAACTCAAAAATATAATAATGTCATGGACAAAATCGCCCTAGGGGGACGTCCCACTCCAAGTGATTTGAAAAAAATAACATGGAGCTCATGGTGGGTCTAGGGGGTGACATATAACCTCCCTAGTGTGTCCCCATGGCACAATAATCATAAAATATATCATCTAAGTGTGAATTCATGCCCAACAAGGAAAGTCGCGAGCCTCCAAAGGCTCCATAAAACCACAAAATGTGTCGGAGAAAGATGTGTGAGCCCCACTGACTGCTGTAACTTCCCTGGAGGGTGTGGGAGACATCATACACATCATCAAAACCATTCCTATACAATTTCCTTTCCTCGGAAGCCCAAATCGAATTCCTCTTTAGCCAATTTTACCATTTTTTATGCCTCTGTAAATCATCTGAAAAGTATAAAAATGCGTGTAACTCACCTCCTATCACCCGAGGCCAAATATGACTGCACCAACATGTCTGAGAATAAAGTAATGTAGTAAAAACAAGTGGATACACTCATCCTCTCTATAGCACCATAGGTGAACCAATCAAATCATGACACTGCTCTGACAAGCCATTTTTAATGGCAAATCTGCATTGAAGTGATAAACTGAGAGAAATCCCTACTGAAACTGCCCGAAACTGAAAACTGGCTGTTCCAATGGACTTAGAGAGCCCAAATGCACTAAAGGTTCATACTCATACACCATATGGATGACTGCATAACCATATAATGTCAATACCATGCTTGGACAATATAAAAATAATAATAATCTGCAAATGATAAAAATCATTAAAAGTACTGCAGATCACTATCTGAACCTATAAATGTTGCATGGAGCCATCTGGTGACCAAATAAGGATCACATATCATCAATAGCTATCATCCAGGGTCTAGCCCATCTCATGTCATGTGGTTGACTTTTGGTCAAATTGGGTTTGACCAAGTCAAACTGACCCATAATATGATCCAAACCATAAACATCAAGGTGTTGCAAGTGCATTTGGTTAAAGCATGCTTCATTAATCATTCCAATAGAAATATAAACATAAAGTAATCATTTCACTCGAGATCTAAAACAAGATATTCAAGGTTTTGAATATTAATAATAGCTCAGACTATAAGCTCAAGACTATACTCACTTCATGGTTGTGATCAATTCTCTAGTAATGGGTGAGGGTGTATAAATGCAAGGCTAGGATAAGGGATGGCTGTACTAAGTCTACTCACATCACTTCAAATTTTATTTGTGCAGAAATAAAAAATTGTAAGTACTCCAGACTACCTATGAGCTTCAAAGGTGAGCTTAGGGAAAGACAAAGGTTCCAGACTCAATGGATAAAAAAACTAAACTACTGCTCAAGTGAGCTTATTCAGTTCCTACCTACTCTAACCTACAAGGCAAAACATGTACTAAGTGAAGTTATAAATCTAGTGCAACCATTCATCAAATGGATTAATGACTTTTCCTTGATGTTCTTTAATAAAACAAGTCAGGATTAGATTAAAACTTAACAAATTTAAAATCAATACATTCATGACTTGTTCAAAATTTGATAAGGTATTGGAATGGTGCAAAATGAAATCATTCCAAGGAGGAGATTGACTGATGTAAACATCCTCCATCAAAATATCAATAGGATCATAGAAATTATTGTTCAAAAAACATTAAGGGAAAAAATGTGACAAAAGATTTAACTGCCCTTGACTAAAGTTGTTTTCCTCATCTACCTGACTAGGACAATTAATTCTTTTCACTCCAAAAATGATGCATAAACCAAGTAAGGATGAATTGTGAAATAAGATTGAGACCGAGATTAGACCCACTTGTTCAAAAATGGAGAAACGATGAAATTGATCTTTATATACCTTTTCCAGCCACCACTGAGAAATATTGAAAAATTGAAAAATGTTATTCATCAAAGATAACTGGAAAGGGAAATGAAAAGATTTATCTCCACTCATGCGACAATGCTTAGACCTCTGAAAAATCTCAAAAATAAAAGAATTACCAGACCACAAACCCAAAGCAGATTCAAAGAGTTGGGATGGGAGGGTGGATTGAAAATGTTTAGTTTCTCCCAGATGGCTTAGATTGATTGAAATTTGACAAAAGGGAAATAAATTATTGTGAGCACCCGCCCCCAAAAATTGAAATAAGTTATCCTGATAAAAAAATGAATTAGGAAAAATATCAACATTAGATGAGTTAAGTCAAGGATTGTTTTCAAGCTTCCCATAATCAGTAAGATATTAGTTTGAGGATTCTATTAAGGAAATCTCTTAATTAGTTTGATTTTGTAACACCTCCAAAATTCATAAAATTTAAATTTTTTGTGTAGTATAAATACTACAATTTACTATGCGGAAAGTATAATTATGATCGTTTAAGTCCTAGTTAACTACTTAACTATAAATTATAATGGCGACACTTAATTAAAAAATTCATTGTTTAATTAATGCGTCTTAGCCACTGAATACAGAATTCTATTTGACTGTCATTAATATGACGATTTAATGCTTAAGATGATGTTGATATTTAATTTGCTATTCTTTGGGTCGTAAAATGATATTATAGTTATTATTATGATGTTATTACTGAACCTGTATTTCTTTGTTGAAGGGATTCCTTGTGATGCCTCGGAGCTTACTTAGCGTTAAGCTAATGCATTCTTCTACTTTGACCAGGTTACAGGTGAGAACATGCATCCAAAGAATTGGTATTAATATTATAATAGAGGTTATTATGGTCACAAGCAACTTCTTACTCATTACTGGTTAGACTGTAAATATGAGACTTAGTCAAATATTGACTAAGATCTAGAGATTCCTAACCCAATTTTAGTGGTGATAAACCCTTGTTTCTATAGTTGATTTATATTAGTTGGTTAACTCTTCACCATAGATTTCGAGGTTCCTAGGTAATCTCAAAGGTGTTGTTTATTTGTGATCCGAACGATATAAAAAGTGGTTCGTCGTAAAAATACTGAACTATCAAATAATCGATGGCATGAAACTATAGAAAAGGTATTTGATATTTCAATGGTAGTGGCTGACAGATCATGCATTAAATGTGCCCACATGATTGACTTGGGAATGACTCCACATATAGGGAAAACCCTATCCATGTGCTAAGGGTTTCGTCTTTGGCATTCACATTGTGTTTTTCAAAGTGCTGGAGAGCCATGCTCTCTCAACTGCTATGGCTATGAGCCATTTGAATATAGTCTTGTTTTAAACTCTGTCATAGAGGAGGTTATCATTTATCGTGGCCTTTATATAGTTACAGTGAGAGGTTATGGTTCTTGTCACTTGGATTTCAACCAACAAACTTCTGGAAATCTCTCGGCTGAGTTCGAGGTTGGTTGAGGTAAGGTTCTGCAATCCTTAATATTTTTATGTGTTTATAATTTATTTTTTTAAACTCTTCATACAGTGTTAATCAATGTTTAACCTCTCATTTTTCTTGTTTTTCAGGGTTTCTACTCATCCCTGGTATCGTCTTGGGTCTCGGCGATAGCTTGGGAAAAAGCATAACCTGCTCCAGTGGTTGGGAACCAAGGTAAGATTCGGGCCCATCCACAATAGTGATACCTCTGTCAACAATGTTTAGTAAAATTATGGTTTTCTAGTGTTGTTTGTCTACGAACATGAGCTATTTAGCATTTCTTGTAATGGCATTGCTATTGTAATATGTCTGCTGGCTTAAACCAAAGTTAGGGTTTCGATCACTGTTTGTAAAGGAATTTGTTTCATTTTGTTTTGGGTACCATTCTGGTAGACTTGAGCAATGTCCCTACTTTGTACTCATTTATGGAAATAAATAATGTTTACTGGTTTCGATACTTGTATCTACTTGAATGTTAATAAAGTTGTTGCTCTCCACCTCCTTTACAGTTTATTATTTGTATTTTGGTCAACGTATTTTGTTTTGAAGCCAATCCCTTTTTCGTAAATTATGATTCAATGTTAACTATGGTTTCTCGGTTCTGAATACCGTATCCATAGGGTTAAACCCTAAACCCTATCATGTATTTAAATTTTATATTGTATAACTTAAGGGTGGGCGTGCTCTCTCTCGAGACTCAAACCCTTGACCTTTTACTCTTTTGATAACTTGTTTACATAAAAAGGAAACGATGCATCCATAGATGTCATTGAGCTTTGTTCTTGATGCGTTCTATATCTCGAAAGTTGTTTCAACTGTATTGGGAAGATGGTTAAGTTTTTATTATTTAAAATTCATACATAAAGATACTGGGAACAACTGTATGTATTTTGGTTGACAAACCTGGGGTTGTATTAACCCAGTTCATAATATGAACTCTCGGTGAGTCCTTACGGGTCTCGAACCCTTGTCACAGGATTATTATAGTTTTGGTATATTGAATAAGTATTTACTACAGTCTCATGCTTATTTGATATTTGATAAAGAGTGATGTCTACAGGGTTCGACCCTGAACTATCTTTTGAACTTGTAATGCTATTAGATTATGAATGTACAAAGTATGTTGATCCGTTATGGAGCTATCGAGCAGTAGCAAAATAATTTCATAATATATATTTTATCAGATGTATTGATAGTTATGTGAATGCGTTTTCCCAAAATTTAGAATCTTTGTTTTCGATTTGTATTCTTATACCATACTTTGTTTATGAAAGATACTCCTTTGTTTTTAAAGTGAACTGTAATAAAATATGTTATTGTTCTATGCAGATCCTGTACATATCGATACTTTTGTTTATATGATGATAACTTCTTTATGAATCGATGATGTAAGTATTTCTAGTTTATGTACAATATGATCTACCTGTGTATAAATAATAGCATGAATCTCAACATTTACATATCTAGGGTTTATAAATGTATCTACTTGTGTAAAAATCTATGATGATTTCAAATAAAGATTTTTCTGCTAGGTTTTCAATATTATTTGTTTGTAAATAATTAATGTTTATATTGAATAATTATATGTTAATGGGAGCAACATTGTGCTTATAGAAATCTATTCTATTTTGAACTTGGATAAATCATAAGAAAAACAAATATGAACTCTAGGAATATTAGGTTCTGTAAATTTATTACAGTATACTTACTAAAATGAAGTTTATATCCGACATATTATAAGAACAATTCCTTTACTCAGAATTTACAGATCATTTCATCTATGTTAATTAAACATATTCCTGTACTAGAGTACATCACGAAAGTGAAAGGAAAAATACACAAAGGAATTTATAATCATCATTCTACATTTTTCCAATCTTTATTCATCCATTCATTGTACAGAAATAATCTATTAGTTCAGTAACCTATCACTTCTAATAGCTAAATTGATATCTAGGAAAACATCCGAAAAACTATAATAACGTATAAATACAGTTTCCAGAAATAGATCAGCAGTTTAGAAGTAAATAATTTAAAAACAAATTAGAACCTATTAACCGATAGGGTGGACAAACACCCAAAGAGGAACGTTCCTCCCAAAATTTTCCAGAAAGCAGCCAAGATCACTTGCTTTTGGACCCTGGAGCCTATTCACTGAACCACCAAGACGAAGTTACTGTGTAGAAGCAAGACCAATGTGTTTGTACTTCAACAATCAAGAATACTTGCATACAAAACACTCTCTTTGTACTCCAACAATCATGGAGACTTGCATACAAATCACTCTTATGTACTTCAGCAATCATGAAGACTTGCATACATATCACTCTTATGTACTTCAACAATCATGACAACTTGCATACATAGCACTCTCTCTGCACTTAGCAAGATAATACAGTCTTACTTTGCAAATCATTAGCTAGAATCCCCTCATCAAATCTCTTGTGTGCTCAGTTCTAACAACAAAAGGAAAAATTTGTGAGCCTCTCCTCAATTCGATGGTTATAAAAGATTGCCTATGTCTTTTTGGTCAGTTTCACATTTAATGAGCCACCTGCTCAGTTCCACCATCCTTGGGTGACATGACCACATTAGGGAAGTTTCCCCCTGCAACAACTAGTAAGCAGTGCAGATGCTGCCACTTTTGCATTGCCTTCTACACCAGTTTCATTCCTCCTAGTGGGTTAGTGAACACTCTTCAACAGTCTCTTTGGGTGAGTGTCTCCTATTTAATTTAATAAATAATAATATTATTCATTTACAATCATCCTTGACCATCCTTGGTCATTATCATAAAACTTTACAATAAAAGTTAAAGTAATGTTTTTCCACAAACATAAAATGTTTCAAGTACTAGGTAGGTTACAAACACCCCCTCTTAAGTTCAACATCATCCTCGATGTTGCTTATTCATCATTAGAGTCTTCCTGGAACATAATTGGACATGCTTCCCGCATATGACTCTCCAATTCTCAGGTTGCTTCATCTGGACTAAGGTGCTTCCATTGCACTTTTATTTTTCCAATGGTGGGATTTCAGAGTAAAATTTCCCGCTTGTCGAGGATACAATCCGGTTCCAACTGAAAATCTCCTTCTGGTTCCACCTATATGTCATTCCAATCAATTACATGAGTATCATCTTGTACATACTTTTTCAAAATAGAAATATGAAATACATTATGTATTTTCAGATTAGGTGGTAAGGCTAACTGATATGCCATTGGTCCAATTATTGATAGTATTTCAAATAGTCCACAATACCTGGGTGCTAATTTAACACAACTCGCCAGCTTAAAAAGAGATTTTCTTGGGTTTACCTTGACAAAAACATGCTCACCTACTTGTAATTCTTTCTCAATTCTTTTCAGATATGCATGACTCTTTTGTCTGTCTTGTGTAATTTTCAAATTGCATTTTACTTGCTTCACTGTTAGTTCCATCTCTTTCAATAATTCAGGTCCTAACATCAATCTATCAACTGGATTACTCCGTGAGATCGGAGTATTACACTTCCTACCATACAGAATTTCAAAAGGACTCAGTTTAGTTGAAGCTCGATAGTGATTATTATAAGCAAATTCAACTGAGTGCAGATATTCTTCCCATTTAGTTGGCTGATCTTTAACATACATTCTCAACACATCCTCTAGAATATGATTTACTCTTTCAGTTCGCCCGTCAGTTTGCGGATGAAAAGATGTGCTGAAATTTAATTTAGTATCCAAACCTTTAAACAATGATCTCCAGAAATTTCCAGTAAATTTAGAATTTCAATCATAAATCATTACCTTAGGAATTCCATGCAAACAAAAAACTTGCTTCATAAACACATCAGCAATGTTAACAACCTTAAAAGTAGTTTTGACAGGTATAAAATGAGTTTTTTGCTAAGCTTATCTACTACTACCATTATTGAATCATTCTGCTTTTGATTTTTAGGAAAACCAGTTATAAAATCAATGCTGATAATTTCCCACTTCCACTCTGGAATTGGTAATGGCTATAATAGGTCAACTGGGTGTTGATGCTCACCTTTAACTTGCTGACTTTCAAATCACCTAGCTATGTATTCAGCCACCTCATTCTTCATATTTGGCTAAAAGTAATCTTTTCTTAACATTGTTATCATCTTTTGGTAACCAGGGTGTCCTGAATAAGGAATTTTATGTACTTCATTTAAGATCAACAACTTAATTTCAGGTACATTAGGCACATATAATCTGTTTTTATACAGTATTAATCTGTTATTAAATTTTCAAAATTATTTTTTGCAACGTTTTTCTGTAATTTCTAATAATTTTTATCCAGTTTTATCCCTTCTTCAAGCTGATTTTTTAAATCTGTTTTATGAGTACTCATTGCTTGCATAAAGTTCAATTTTGCATTTGTTCTTAAGGCATCAACTACCATATTTTATTTACCTTTTATTTGCTGGATCTCGAAATCATATTCGCTAAGGAAAGCTAACCACCTAGCTTTCCTTGTGTTCAGATTTGGTTGATCCAACAAATATGTTAGACCTTTATTATCTGTCATTAATGAAAACTTTATACCGATTAGATGATGGTGCCACATATTTAAAGCATGTATCACAGTAGCCAACTCTAAATCGTCGGTAGCGTAGTTCTTTTCATGAATTTTCAACTTTGTTGACTCATACGCTATCATGTGACCTTCTTGTGTTAAGACTCCACCAAGTCCATCATTGCATGCATCAGTGCATACAACAAAGTCCTTGTTTGGATCTGCAATTTTTAAAATAGGTGTTGTAGTTAACAGTTGTTTCAATTTCTTAAAACTTTCTTCACACTTTTGATCTCAAACAAATTTCTTTTCCTTTTTCTATAAAGAGGTTATGGGATTTGCGATCGTTGAGAATCCTTCTATAAACTTCTGGTAGTAACCTGTGATTCCCATGAATGATCGTACATCTGTTATCTTTAGGGACATGCCATTCGTTAATTGCTCTTATTTTATCTGGGTCAACTGAGATTCCATTCTTGGATATCACATGACCTAAATATTGTATTTTATCTTTGAAAAAATCACACTTATTAAATTTAGCGTATTGTTGTTAGGAACCCATGTCAACCCTTCTATTTACTTTTTTAGTATATTATTGTTGGATGCATATGCTTTGTAAGTCGTCCCGTAGTATTGTTGATCCATAGTTTGTATTATTGTTGTTGGATGCATATGCTTTGCAAGTCGTCCCATAGTAATTGTTGATCCATATTTTGTATTGGCCCATGGTTTGTATTGACACATGGTATTAACCCATGGTATTGGCGCTTAGACTTAGTATATAAGTTTGTGTTGAGACCAATGAAGGTATCGTGAAGTTATTTGTATTGAGCTTTCTCAAAGAAGGTTTCCCTCTTGAAGTGGCCTGCGATCAATATAAAAGTGATTCTGAGTTATGTTATTTCGTGTGTTTTCATTAATTAATTATTGCAGGTTCTTCACATCTGGTATCAGAGCACTTTCTTGGGCTCGCTGGGTGAAATTTATGCCAATTTTTTTTTTCACAACTTTGGATCTGGGAATAATCCCTATCCACTTAACTGTGGGAAGTACTTGGGCATAAGCCCGAAAACTCATTGTGAGGAGTACCACAGGAACCCCGAAGTAGCTGGCCCATTGAGAGGACTTGCCAGTGAAAAGGTCAACGACCCCTACCTGATTGATTAGTTCCCACCTGTGAGGTAAACCAAGAGCTGTCATTTGTGGCAAAGCAGTTATCAGTTTTACCTGACCCGTGGAGTGAGGGGTACTGCCCCAATACGCAAGCCATCAGACAACATTAGTGTCCGAGTGAATCCCCTGAACCGATAGGAAGCCGCAAATACATGGGGTCCATATCTATTTTCAGTTGAATTGTTGTCGATCACTTCCGCTCTGTTTCAGCTCCATTCCGAGCCGTTTCAGATCCAGCCATTTCAGATCCATTGCAAGCCATTTTAGATACCTTTTGACAGTCGTTCTAGATCCAGCCATTTCAAATCTATTCTTAAAGCCGTTAAAGATCCATCCATTTTTTATCTAGTAGGCGTCATTTCATATCCATCTGTTGCCGATCCCTTCCGCGCCATTGCAGATCTATCTGTTTTCAATCCCATCCGCAGCGTTGCAGATCCATTTCTGAGGACCCTATCCCATTATGATTATTTCTTTCCTGAGGACCCTATCCCAAATTCTACTTCCCAAAACCAGAAATTTCACATTTGTCTATTTTTAGGGTTTTCCAAAACTTCTTCAATTTTCACCCACTCGCCTCCAAATTTTGCCACCATGTTCATTCCTTATTTCTGCTTCCTTGTCTCTCTTTGAAAAATTTTCTCATTCTTTCACCCCACTTCTGAAATCCCCATTTTTTTGCTTTCCTATCCATTAGAAAGTGTCAAAAAAAAAAAACCTCAACTCTATTTCCCTTGAAACTTCTCGGACACCCTTGCAATCCCATTCTGCTTATTTCATTCCTGAGGACCCTATCCCAAATTCTACTTCCCAAAACCAAAAATTTCACATTTGTCTATTTTTAGGATTTTCCAAAACTTCTTCAATTTTCACCCACTCGCCTCCAAATTTTGCCACCGTGTTCATTCCCTATTTCTGATTCCTTGTCCCTCTTTGACAATTTTTTTTGCTTTCCTATCCATTAGAAAGTGTCCAAAACCTATTCAAACCCCAATTACCCATCTGAGTTTTACCCAAATCCAAATTTCCCTTTACTAAATAAGCTTTTGATTGTGTTTTTCTATCCATTCCCTCCCCCCCCACAAAAAAAAACTCCTGGTTGTGGTTGTCATCCACGTAGGAGCAAAAACCATGGAGAAAGCACTTGCAGCCATCCAAACCAAACTCCAAGATCTGGATGAAAAATTTCTCAGCCTCCATCTTCAGCATTCAGCCATGAACAATAACCGACAACAAGAATCTTTTGCAGCCAATGGGTTCTCTTCTTCTAGCACTTTCTGTGGTCTGAAGCTTGAATTTCCTCACTTCAATGGTACTAATCCGACTAGATGGATCTATCGTGCAGAACAATATTTCAGTCGGCATAATACTTTTGATGTCCAAAAAGTTCCACTTGCATCCTTTCATTTGGAACAGGAAGCCCTTCAATGGTACCATTGGTACATCAAGGCTCATGAAGAGCCAAAATGGACAGATTTTTTCCAACTCCTTTTGCAACGATTTGGTCCTAGTGCTTTTAATGACTTCACCGGAGCACTCACTAAACTTCGTCAAATTGGCACTATGAGAGAGTATCAGACATAATTTGAGAAACTAGCCAACCACACAGTAGAATTGTCTGATGACTTCTACAAGAGTTATTTTCTTAGTGGTCTTAAGGATGAAATCTGCCCAGAGGTCAAAATGTTCTGTCCCAACACAATGATGGAAGCCCTGGGGTTGGCTAAGTTAGCAGAAGACAAGATTGCTGCCCAACAATGCTCCAAACCCACTTTTGTTCCCTTCCAAATATGGGTTCTCAACGACCTCCAATCCCGTTAGCTCCTCGACCAACTCCTATCAAGCATTTGTCCGAAACAGAGATGCAAGCACGCAGAGAAAAAGGGCTTTGTTATAATTGTGATGAAAAATTTACTCAGGGACATAGATGTGTTCAACAAAAGCTCTATCTCTTGGATGTGAGTTCTCCGCCCGCCTCTGAAGTTGGTGAAGAAGCTCCAGATACACCGGATGATCAGGTCGACATTCAAAAGCCGCCTATTGACCTTCCATCTCAGGAAGACCACCCAAAGATATCTCTCCATGCTTTATTCGGCATCACCACCCCCTAAACAATGCAGGTTAGGGGTTACTTCCAAAAGCTTCCTCTTAAAATACTCATTGATTCTGGTAGCAGTCATAACTTCATTGACCCTCAGATCGCCAAACATGTTGATTGTTTTGTCCATCCTTGCTCCAACTTTGAAGTCATGGTTGCCAATGGGAGCACCTTACCTTGCAAGGGAAAGTGTCACAATGTGCGTATCTCTCTGGAAGATTATAACCTGCGCTCTGACATGTTTTCTTTGTCCTTAGGCGGATGTGATGTGGTTTTAGGCATTCAATGGTTATGCACACTTGCCCCATCTTATGGGATTTTGCTGACCTTTGGATGTAGTTTTCAGTCAATGGGACACAACACAAATTTATGGGCTTACAACCAGGGTCTCTCCGCATCATTAGTTCACATCACCTGGAAAAGATCCTTAAGAATAATTCACATGGTGTCATCGCTCAGCTCCATTCCATTCAGATACACCCACCAATGGTCTCCACTACTTCCTTGGATAGATATGCAGGTGTCTTTGTTGCACCAGTGGGCTTGTCGCCTTCAAGAGACCTTTCCTGTAAGAATTTAGTCGCATCTACATCTCAGCAGAAAATGATGGCTATTTTGCATGTAGTACAAAAGTGGCAGCCATCCCTATTAGGAAATTAATTCTGTATCAAGACTGATCTCTAGAGTCTAGAACATTTTCTAGAACAACGGGTCTCCTCACCAGCACACTGGAAATGGGTTATCCAACTCATGGGTTATGACTATGCAATCACTTACAAGAAGGGTAAGGATAATATGGTGGTAGATGCTCCTTCTCGCAAATTTGATCACCCAGTTTCTCTTACAGCTACTTCTCTGCTTGTTCCAAATTGGTTGCAATCTGTTCAATAGGGCTATCTTTTCTATGAACTCCATGCTTCTTCATCGACAGGGCACACGGGGTTCCTCAAAAACTATCACTGGAAACAATGTAACTTCTTTTGGCAGGGACTAAAAATGAAAATTCACCAAATGGTGGTTGAGTGTGATACTTTCCAGGTCAACAAGGGTGAAACGACACTCCTTTCGGGACTGCTTGAACCCTCCCTACACAGATGTGGACAGCTATTTCTATGGATTTCCTAGAAGCGCTCCAGTGGTACAATACCACATCTAAAAGGACACCATATGAAGTAGTTTATGGATAGGCACCACCAATTCTTCTTCCATACACACTCAGCAGCTCCCCAGTTCAGGCAATTGACTCGGTTCTTCGAAACCACGATAAGATTCTTCTCATTTTGCAGGACAATCTTCACATGGAAAGAATTCGACTGAAACAACAAGCCGATCAACACCGTTCTGAGCACACTTTTCACGCAGCTGATATGGTCCTTCTTCATCTACAACCTTCCAAGCAATCCTCCCCAAAACGCAAAAGGCGTCAGTGGGCCGGAATGCAACCCGAGGATGCTACAGGGGGAACCACTCCTTTAGATTCTGCATCAATTTCCACATATAAAGATTTGAGGACAAAGCTTTTTCTAAGGGAGAGGTGATGTTAGGAACCCATGTCAACCCTTCTATTTACTTTTTTAATATATTGTTGTTGGACGCATATGCTTTGTAAGTCGTCTCGTAGTATTGTTGATCCATAGTTTGTATTATTGTTGTTGGACGCATGTGCTTTGTAAGTCATCCCGTAGTAATTCTTGATCCATATTTTGTATTGGCCCATGGTTTATATTGACACATGGTATTGACCCATGGTATTGGTGCCTAGACTTAGTATATAAGTTTGTGTTAAGACCAATGAAGGTACCATGAAGTTACTTGTATTGAGCTTGCTCAAAGGAGATTGCCCCCTCGAAGTGGCCTGTGATGAATATAAAAGTGATTATGAGTTCTGTTATTTCTGCTATTTCATGTGTTTTCATTAATTTAATTATTGCAGGTTCTTCACAACAGTTGATGTTCTCTTAAGACTTGTAATATTATTCATAAGTGTTCATCATGTTCTTCCTTAGTCTTTGAATAGATTAAAATGTCGTCAATAAAAACAATTACAAATTTACCCAAATACTTATGTAAGACATTATTCATTAAACACATGAAAACTGTTGGAGCATTAGTTAGCCCAAAAGGCATAATTACAAATTCGTAATGCCCGTAACGGGTTCTAAAAGCAGTTTTAAAGATATCTTCATCTTTTATCCTGACTTGATGATATCCAGATCTCAAGTCTATTTTCGAAAATATTGTTGCTCAGCGTACTTGATCAAACAGATCATCTATGTGGGGCAAGGGATATCTGTTTATAATCGTCATTTTATTCAACTGAAGGTAGTCTATGCATAGACACAAAGTACCGTCCTTCTTTTTAACGAAGATGACAGGTGCTCCCCAATGAGACGCACTGGGTCTTATGTAATTTTTATCAATCAATTCTTTTAACTATGATTTTAATTCGTTAATCTCTAAGATATTCATCTGGTAAGGAGCTTTTGAGTTGGGTACCGCACCAGGTATTAGCTCAATGGTGAAGTCCAATTCTCTTTTCAAAGGTAATCCTGGAATTTCCTCTGAGAATACATCTGAAAAGTCTCTTAGGATTGGTATATCTTTGAGTTTTAGTTTATCTTCTTTAGTAGTATGTTCATCATTTATTACATTCACAACAAATACTCTACATCCTTTACGTACATCCATTTTCATTTGTAATGCATAAATTTGTCTAAACGAAGTTTTTCTAGGGATTCATTTTACTATTACTGTTTCTCCTCTATCATCCAAGCATGTAAATGTCTTTTCAAAACAATTCAAAACTACCCTATGCTTTTCCAACCAATCCATTCGGATTAAAACATCATAAGACCCTAACGGTAATACATTCAACTTTGCTTGTGTCTTTAATTGATTCATAAGCAAATCACATTTTTTAATAAAATCAACTACCTTCCTTTTGGTTCATGTAGCTAACTGAACCAACCAAGAATTTTCAAACCTTTCTACTTTCAATTTACAGCTTTTTACTATATCAAGTGATACATAACTCAAACTAGCTCCTGGATCAATTAAAATAGAGATGGGTTTGTTCTGTAGCATACCTTCTATTTCGACCATTGAAGTTTGATTACCAGCCTATTGATTTTCCAAGGTTGCGTTGATTCTGGGCATTTCCCTCGCCAAGTCACCAACTGTTGGCTCTTCCTGCACTGTATGGATGTTGCTTATAGTTCTTTTCTTGTTAGGATAGTTTATTGAATAATGTGGCCCTTCACATTCATAACATTTTATAGGTTCCTTTTGTTCATTATTTCTAGCATAATTATTAGGCATGTTTCTTGCAGTTGTAAAATTCTGTGGTGAATTACTTTTAAAATTATTTCCTTGAAAATTTCTGCTAGTGAAATTTTGCTTGTTATTTCGAGCATTCCTATTAAATTTAAAATTTTTCCTTCTTTGTTCAAAATTACTTGGTAAATTATTCTTCCAGCTAGATACACCTTCTCTTTTTCTGTTCTGTTCAAAACAAAAGTTTGCTTTTCTCATAGCTTCCTCAAGAGTCTTAGGGTTTTCATACTCAATTATGTCTTTGATATTAAAAGGTAAGCAACTCATAAATATTTGTATTTTAGGCTTCTCGTCCACAATGTAAGGTACATATCTTAACAAACTTAAGAATTTACTGCTTAATTCTTTCATGTTCATAGAGCCCAATTTTAAATCATAGAATTCTTTAGCTTTTTCTTTGTAGTATTGTTCAGATAGAAACTTCTTCTTAAAATATTTCTTAAATGTACCCCAAGTTACACTCCTTTCTTTAATTCCATTTACTCATTTTATATCCTGCCACCAAATATATGTTTTCCCAGTCAGATTATAAATGGCCATCTTAGCTTTCAACTGATCTGAATAATCATAAATGTGAAAGTATTTCTTCATACCTGATAGCCATGCTTTGGCTACTTCTCCCTTTTCATTTTCACTGTTAAACGTTGGGGGTTTTATCTTCTTGAACTCCCCTGAAATATGTTCATATGGTTTATAATTCCTCATTTTTGGTCTACAGTCACTTTCACTGCTGTCACTGGAATACTTATGTTTCTTTTTATGTATTTTAACATTAATTTCGGAAGAAGAGCTACTTTCATCACTAGATAATTTTAACTTCTTACCCTTGTTTTGATAGGACATGGTTCCGGATTCAAAATTAAATTATGTTCTTTTATCTTTTTCGTCATTATGAAATTTATCTAATAATATCTGATTCAGTTCTTCTTGTGCCTTCAGAATTCTTTCATTTTCTTCTTTAACAGTTTTTATTTCAGTTTTTAAATCTTTAACCGTTCTAAGTAATTCAGATGCATTATCATTTGATTCCACGTAAATATTTTCTTCATTAACATGTTAATGTTCATTATTATTTTGTTCATTATGATGAGATCTATCCTCGACAGATTCTTCTAGTCCTTCCATACCTGCAAATTAGATACCAAATGTTCTGTACAGAAAAAAAAATTAAAACAAAAATCAGTAACTGTGTTTTCTATTTAAACTTTCAATTACGTGAGTGAGCCACTTTCAAGCCTAGTGTTTGAACTTGCACTCTGATACCACATGTAACACCTCCAAAATTCATAATTTTTTTTTTTTTGGTAGTATAAATACTACAATTTACTATGCAGAAAGTATAATTATGATCGTTTAACTCCTAGTTAACTGCTTAACTATAAATTATAATGGCGAAACTTAATTACAAAATGCATTATTTAATTAATGCATCTTAGCCACTGAATACATACTTCTATTTGACTGTCATTAATATGACAATTTAATGCTTAAGACAATGTTGATATTTAATTTGCTATTCTTTGGGTTGTAAAATGATATTATAGTTATTATTATGATGTTATTACTGAACTTGTATTTCTTTGTTGAAGGGGTTCTAGAGAAAATTTTAGGGGCGAAATTTCTCCAATTAGCTATTTTTTGGGTTTTTTTTCAAAAAATAAATTTGCTATTTGGTCATTTTTAGTCTCTAATATTGCCTATATTTACATAAAATATTTTGTTTTATCATAATATTTTCCAAAATTTACAATTTTCAGTAATAAATTGTATGTTTCATATTTAATATTCGCCTACCTATCTATATATATATATTTTTCAATCCAAAATAATCGCCTAGAATACTACACTTAAGTATACTATTAGAATCCTTAAAAAATACCCTGAGGGTTTCCTTGTGACACCCTGAAGCTAATGCATTCTTCCACTTTGACCAGGTTACATGTGAGAACATGCATCCAAAGAATTGGTATTAATATTATAACAGAGGTTGTTATGGTGACAAGCAACTTCTTACTCATTACTGGTTAGATTGTAATTATGAGACTTAGTCAAATCTTGACGAAGATCTGGAGATTCCTAACCCAATTTTAGTGGTGATAAACCCTTGTTTCTATAGTTGATTTATATAAGTTGGTTAACTCTTCACCATAGATTTCGAGGTTCCTAGGTAATCTCAAAGGTGTTATTTATTTGTGATCCGAACTATATAAAAATTGGTTCGTCATAAAAATACTGAACTATCAAATAATTGATGCATGAAACTATAGCAAAGGTGTTTGATATTTCAACAGTAGTGGTTGACAGATCATGCATTAAATGTGCCCACGTGATTGACTTGGGAATGACACCACATATAGGGAAAACCCTATCCATGCTCTAAGGGTTTGGTCTTTGGCATTCCCATTGTCTTTTTTAGAGGGCTCGGGAGCCATGCTCTCTCAGCCGCCATGGCTATGAGCCATTTGAATACAGTATTGTTTTAAAATATGTCATAGAGGTGGTTATCATTTATCCTGGCCTTCAGATAGTTACAGTGAGAGGTTACGGTTCTTATCGCTTGGATTTTAGCCAGCAAACTTCTGGAAATCTCTCGGCTGAGTTCGAGGTTAGTGAAGATAAGGTTCTGCAATCCTTAATATTTTTCTGTGTTTATAATTATTTTACTAAAACTCTTCATACGTTGTTAATCAATGTTTAACCTCTCGTTTTTCTTGTTTTTCAAGGTTTCTACCCGTCCCTGGTCTTGTCTTGGGTCTCGGCGATAGCTTGGAAAAAAGTATAAGCTACTCTAGTGGTTGGGAACCATGGTAAGCTTCGGTCCCATCCACAAGAGTGATACCTCTGTCAACAATGTTTAGTACAACGATGGTTTTCTAGCGTTGTTTATCTACGAACATGAGATATTTAGCATTTCTTGTAATGGTATTTCTATTGTAATCTGTCTTCTGGCTTAAACCAAAGTTGGGGTTTTGACCACTGTTTGTAAAGGAATTTGTTTTGTTTTGGGTGCCATTTTGGTAGACCCGAGCAATGTCCCTGCATTGTACTCGTTTATGGAAATAAATAGTGTTTACCAGTTTCGATACTTATATCTACTTGACTGTTAATAAACTTTTTGCTCTTGTCCTCCTTTACAGTTTATTATTTGTATTTTGGTCAACGTATTTTGATTTGAAGCCAAGCCCTTTTTCGTAAATTATGATGCAATCTTAAGTATGGCCTCTCGGTTCTGAATATGGTATCAACATGGTTAAACCCTAAGACCTGTCATGTATTTATAATTTTATATTGTATAACTTAAGGCTGGGCGAGCTCTCTCTCAAGACTCGAACCCTTGACCTTTTACTCTTTTGATAACCTGTTTACATACAAAGGCAACGATGCGTCCATAGATGTCATCAAGCTCTGTTCTTGATGCGTTCTGTATCTCTAAAGTTGTTTTGATTGTATTGGGAAGATGGTTAATTTTTTATTGTTTAAAATTCATACATAAAGATATCGGGAACAATTGTATGTATTTTGGTTGACAAACCTAGGGTTTTATTAACCCAGTTCATAATATGAACTCAGGGTGAGCCCTTACGGGTCTCGAACCCTTGTTACAGGATTATTATAGTTCTGGTATATTGACTAAGTATTTACTACAGTCTCACAACTATTTGATATTTGATAAAGAGTGATGTCTACAGGGTTTGACCCTTGACATAATTGATATTGTTATATAATGTATACTAGCTGCACGATTCGACCTTGAACTATCTTTCAAACTTGAAATGCTATTAGATTATGAATGTACAAAGTATGTTGATCCGTTATGGGGATATCGAGCAGTAGCAGAATAATTTCATGATATATAATTTATCAGATGTATTGATATTTATGTGAATGCGTTTTCCGAGAATTTAGGATCTCTGTTTTTTATTTGTATTCTTATACCATAATTTTTTTATGAAGGATACTCCTTTGTTTTTAAAGTGAACTGTAATAAAATATGTTATTTTTCTATGTTGATCCTGTAAATATCGATACTTTTTTTTATATGATTATAACTTATTTATGAATCGATCAAGTAAGTCTTTCTAGTTTATGTACAATATGATGTACCTGTGTATAAATAATAACATGAATCACAACATTTACATATCTAGGGTTTATAAATGTATCTACTTATGTAAAAATCTATGATGATTTCAAATAAAGATTTTACTGCTAGGTTTTCAATATTATCTATTTGTAAATAATTAATGTTTATATTGAATAATTATATGTCAATGGGAGCATTATTCTAATTATAGAAAGCTATTCCAGTTTGAACGATAAACTCTATTGTTTTGAACTTGGATAGATCATAATAAAAACCAAGATAAACTCTAGGAAGATTAGGTTCTGTAAATTTATTACAGTATACTTACTAAAATGAAGTTTATATCTGACATATTATAAGAAGAATTTCTTTACTCAGAATTTATAGATCATTTCATCTATGTTAATTAAACATCTTCCTGTACTAGAGTACATCACGAAAGTGAAAGGAAAAATACAGGAAGGAATTTATAATCATCGTTCTATATTTTTCCAATCTTTATTCATCCATTCATTGTACAGAAATAATCTATCAGTTCAGTAACCTATCACTTCTAACAGCTAAACTGATATCTAGGATAACATCTGAAAAACTATAATAGCATATACATATAGTTTCCAGAAATAGATTAGCAATTTAGAAGTAAAGAATTTAAAAACAAAGTGGAACCTGTTAACTGATAGGGTGGACAAACACCGAAAGAGGACTGTTCCTCCCAACCTTCTCCAAAAAGCAGCCAATATCACTTGCTTTTGGACCCCCAAGCCTGTTCACTGAACCACCAGGACAAAAATACTGTGTAGAAGCAAGACCAATGTGTTTGTACTTCAGAAATCAAGAAGACTTGCATACAAAACACTCTCTTTGTACTGCAGCAATCATGGAGACTTGCATACAAATCACTCTTATGTACTTCAACAATCATGAAGACTAGCATACATATCACTCTTATGTACTCCAGCAATCATGAAGACTTGCATACATATCACTCCCTCTGCACTTAGCAGGATAAGATAGACTTACTCTGCAACTCATTAGCTAGCATCCCCTCATCGAATCTCTTGTGTGCTTAGTTCTAACAACACTAGGAAAAATTTGTGAGCCTCTGCTCAATTCGATGGCTATAAAATATTTCCTAGGTCTTTTGGGTTAGTTTCACATTTAATGAGCCACCTGATCAGTTCCACAATCCTTGGGGAACATGACCACATTTATAGGGAATTTCCCCCCTACAACAACTAGTAAGTGAGTGCAAACGATGCCACTTGTCCATTGCCTTCTACACGAGTTCCATTCCTCCTAGTGGGTCAGTGAACACTCTTCAACAATCTCTTTGGGTGAGTGTATCCTATTTTAATTTATTAAATAATAATATTATTCATTTATAGTCATCTTTTACCATCCTTAATCATTATCATAAAAATTTACAACAAAATTTAAAGTAATTTTTTTCCACAAACATAAAATGTTTCAAGTACTAGGTAGGTTACAGATTCACTAACCCATCCTCATCATGAGATTTCTCTTCAATTGATTTACCTTTAAATTCATATGATGATAATTGATCAGGGATTCTATCGATAAGCTCATTAACAACCGCTTGATCATTTTCATAAATTTGATTTCTAAACATGCAATGATCCAATGAATTTGTTTCAAAATAAATGTGGTTGTCATCCCTATTTTCTTCTTCAAAATGATGACTAGAAATATCATTAATTACATAAGGATTGTGAAAATGAATCTAAAGAGTATTTTCAAAGGATTCACTAACGAAAGATTCAACCATGGATGCTTCCTGATGGAAATCATTGATATCATCCTCTTCACCTGAGACTTCTTCAGGTAATGTTGACAAGATTCTCATAAGTTCTCCTCTTATATCAATATTAAGGAAATAATCTTGAGGAATTGAAATTTGCTTGCTGTCACACATTTCCTTCTCATGAGACTCAATTGGCTCAAGAGAAGAGGAATCAATTTGATAAGGACAATCATTAGTTAATTCATTATCGGTATCTTGACTATCCTCATCAAGTTGATTTTCATCAAGACACTCATTGTCTGACTATTCTTCCATAGGTTCATTAATGTTTTCTCCCCACTCACTAATTAACAAATCCATGAACATGTCATACCCATTGATGGATCCTGGGGATAAATGATCAAACCATAATCGGGCATACCCATCTAGGGACACACCAAGGGATCACATATAGACATCCTCACCATCAATACCGAGAGATTCCATATAGTCCCAGAGGGCATCCGAATGACTTTCAATAGATGTTCCATTACTTCCATCAAAATGAGGAAACCTTTTGATGTATCCATTTGGAATAAGATGAGGTGCCCCATATATTTCTGAAAAATCAAAAGGGGATGGCTTGGGTTTCCTAGAGGTTCTAGTTGCTTGAGTTGAGCGAGAATCATTTACCAAAAGCCTCAGCTGGGTTTGATATTTTCTAATCGGTTCACTTAGGATATTTGGGGAAATTTTTTTAGATGGATGAGGCAAATCATGGGTATCATAAGAATATTGATATGCAGGTTCATACGCATACTTAAGTTGATAATTATCCTCATACCCAAATCTCAAATTTCTTTCATTAAACTCTTTTAAATATTTTACAATTTGTTTAAAACCACGAAGAACATCTAAGTCCATTATGAATCATACATTTAATATTTATATGTTGGGTTCGGTTCTCAGTAGAGTCACAGGGTGGAGTCTCCAGGTGAACCACACAAGGATTTCACGGGAAGGATAAATGTCATAGGAGAGGTGAGATGAGTGCTTTAGGATGGTTATTGGAAAATTTTGAAATCAAAATGCAATCACCAATACAAAATACCGGATGCGATAAGATATAAGATAATGCACATACACTTGGAGACACCGAAGGTAAGCCTCTACCTCCACGGAAACATCGCCAAAATTTTATCACCAAACTTGTAGTTTCCCCTATAGATGGATCTCTAAGGATGGTAGAGGGGATGGGAAACCAAAGAGGTGAACCAAGAGAGCCTCGACTCCCAAATGGATGGTTGTCACACCAATTGAGGAACTCTTCACTTGATGTTATCTAATCCCAAGACAACAATGGGGGAGACCCAGATCTACTATCAATAGGAGAGATCAAACCAAGACACCAAATCAAATCAATGGAAGATGAAATACGTAAGGTGTTAGGTATGACAAACCCTAGATATATGGATGAAGTCACTAGGTTAGTTATGGTTGGATCAAAAGGCTTAAGATATATGAAATTGATCCAATGTAATTATACAAGTGACTTATAATCTTAGTTAATAGATCCAGGATTGAGGTACGAGCAAATGATAGAAAACTCCACTGCCTTGGTAACCGTTTCCAATGCAGGGAGGATAGGAACGGGATTGGGATATCTAGTACCTTTTGGATAGACTTGATTGACAGGTACGATAGTATCAAAACACACAAGTCTCGGACAGGGCATCAAACAACATGAAAATCAGACAGCTCAGTGAATGCGTGAGGGTAAGGAGAACAAGTGCCTAGGGATTTGGGCCACAAGGAGTCCTCCAAAGGTGATTCCCTTGAGAACCCACCTTGGGTTTTCCCTAAGGTAGAAAACCCAAAAAAAAATTTCCAGGTTGCCAAGTGGTTTATCCAGAGAATTTTTTGATTAATTTTAGTGAGGGCTTTAACTATAAATGAAGATACCCAATGGATTGGAACCCAACAATAACTTAAATATGAGTAGATCTTGCCCGGATAATCTTGTGGATACCTTGATGATGATTATCTATGTCTTCCCGATCAATTTGAGGATATTTGATTGAGTTTCCAATGAGAATCGATTTTCCCAAGGAAGCCAATGCGCCCACTCTTCCTACACAACAAACGTCAACAATATCAGATTTGATGGATCAAGAAAATAAGACTAATGTAATAGAAGACATACCAAGATGAAATCAAACATCATAATGAAGCTATTGAAAACCCCCTAGTAAAAATGAATCCAAATGAAACGAGTTGAGGAAGCCCTACAAAAACTCCCAAGTGAAGTCGCCTTCCTGTAGACAAGACAATGTTTTCACGAAAATATATAGATTCACGACAAACTCTCAAATTCTAGGATGCAATATAGTTTCCAATCACAATATAAGATTATCACTACAAAGAAGATCTAGAAAGTGTCTGCAAATAAATCTTTATTATCAGAATTCCAAGAGCCAAAGTTCCCCTTAAAATCAGAGGCTCTCTCCTTTAAATAGGAAGAAGAGATACCAAAACCCTAACCACCTTTTGAATGAATGGCTAAGATTAAAAGATGCATAAGTTATAATATGTGGTTGAGATGAGCTCAACATAAAGTACGTGGATCAACTAAAAAATATAACAATGTCATGGACAAAATTGCCCTAGGGGGACGACCTACTCTAAGTGACTAGGAAAACATAACATGGAGCTCATGGTGGGTCTAGAGGGTGACATATAGGATCCCTAGTGTGTCCCCATAGCACAATAATCATCAAATATATCATCTAAGTGAGAATTCATGCCCAACAAGGAAAGTCATGAGCCTCCAAAGGCTCCATAAAAACACAAAATGTGTCGGAGAAAGATGTGTGGGCCCCATTGACTACTGCAACTTCTATGGAGGGTTTGGGAGACATCACACGCATCATAAAAACCATTCCTATTCCATTTCATTTCCTTAGGAATCCCAAATCGAATTCCTCTGTAGCCAATTTTACCATTTTTTATGCCTCTATAAATCACCTGAAAAGTATAAAAATGCATGTAACTCACTGCCTAGTCACCCGGGGACAAATATGACTGCACCAACATGTATGAGAATATAGTAATGTATTAATAACAAGTGGATACACTCCATATCCTCTTTGTAGCGCCATAGGTTAACCAATCAAATCATGACACTGCTCTGACAGACCATTTTTAATGGCAAATCTGCACTAAAGTGATAAACTGAGAGAAATCCCAACTGAAACTGCCCGGAACTTAAAACTGATTATCCCAATGGACTTAGACATCCCAAATGCACTAAAGTTTCATACTCATACATCATATGGATGACTGCATAACCATATAATATCAACACCATGCTCGGACAATATAAAAATAATAATAATCTGCAAATGATCAAAATCATTAAAAGTACTGCAGATCACTATCTGAACCTATAAATGCTACATGGAACAATCCTGTGACCAAATAAGGATCACATATCATCAATAGCTATCATCCAGGGTCTATCCCATCTCATGTCCTATGGTTGACTTTGGTCAAACTAGGTTTGACCAAGTCAAACTGACCCATAATATGATCAAAACCATAAACATCAAGGTGCTGCAAGTGCATTTGGTTAAAGCATGCTTCATTAATAATTCCAATAGCAATATAAACATAAAGTAACCATTTCACTGGCGATCTAAAACAAGATATTCAAGATTTTCAATAATAATAATAGCTTAGATTATAACCTCAAGACTATACTCACTTCATGGCTATGATCAATTTTCTAGTAATGGGTGAGGGTGTATAAATGCAAGGCTAGGCTAAGAAATGATTGTACTAAATCAACACTGTGACACTTTGGAAGTGGGAAAGAGGATACAAACTAAAGCATATGCTGGATAAGCAATAACACAAGGCATGGCAATGTCTCACAAATGGATAAGTTGTTTCAGAAGTGTTTATTCAACCTTGACAGATGTCTACAACTCACATCCAAGCTGATACAACTCCGTGAGGATCTTTTCTAGAGCCGCCATGACCAGGTGCCAGGAAACTGTAACTCAAGACTCTAGGGGACACTTAGAATTAGCTGTCCCAAGCTCCATCTCATATCACAACCCGCAGGCTAATGAGAAATAATCATTACAGTATAGGTAAGCAGATCATTAGATATAGAATGCATTTAACCACTGCTTTTTGGGCCTTTCATTCATTTCCATAGTATTGATCTGTGTGTGTTGAAAAACACATTCTTGGATTTACATTTATTAGGATTTTTTATCTGTGTGTGTTGAGAAACACATTCTTGGATTTTACATTTATTTCACATGGCCTTTCATTCAAGTGTGTTGAAAAAAAAACACATTCTAGAATGGGCTTTCATTTAAGATATACAATAAAGTTTCCAGGTGCATGTAATGATGGTAGTACTATCTGTTTCAGGTCTAGTCAACACAACCTAGGAAACTCAGAGCCGAGACATGATACAACAAGGGAAGCTCATCCAACAAATAGGCTAAAGTGGGGGAAAGTCCTCCATGTCACAATTCAAGTAGTAATTCAAGGTAAAACAACAACTGGAAGGTAACAGATGGATGGAGATAGTGAAAATGATGCCAACACTAGAAATCCAAACAATGGTGGGAATGATCACCTCCATTCTCTTAGGAGGGTGAAGCCAATGAGTATAGACAATAACTTCTATCATCTGAGAAGGACACTAGATAAATACAAATTAAAAACGAAGTCCAATATATACATGATCTCCAGATCATGACACTACATACTACAACATGCTATTAGAATGACCAGGAAAGCAATATAAACCAATACACAAGATAATACCTGCTAGACCATATACCTGTGCAAACCATCTAAACTATCATCTGTCAACTAGGAACCTGTTGCTGCAACTTTGGGCAAAGCATACTGCTCTGTATGAAAAAATGGATACGTCACTCATCAAATTTGAGTTTCTTGAGACTCAGTCATGGCAAAGGAATATACTGCTGCTCATCATCATAGAAGTGATCCAAAAATAGATGCTCATCTCAAGCATCTCAGTGTAAAGGACTGGCTGAAAAATATACTGGAATCTAAAATAAATATATGGTAGCCCCAACTACTATAAATGTGATAACAATATTGTAGCATTGTAAATATCTCTTTAATTATGTAAGAGAGACTGAGAGAGGGTTAAGAGAAAGTTGCAATAGATGTACTACAAGTTCTATCCCTTCATTTTTTAGATGGTATAATAATAAAAGGATTGGAAATTTCTTTGTGGATGTAGACTAGATTGGGTGAACCCCATTAAATTGGTGTCTCTCTTGTATTGTGCTTATGTGATTTATATTTGCATCTTGTTTATTGTTATTGCTCTGTGATCTTGTTTTTTTAACAATTAGTGATCCAGATTTTATGAGCAGAACAAAATGAATACAGATTATTACGAGATGCTTAACACAAAATAACAGAGTACAGTAAAACTGGTTTTCTATTCAATAAGGAAATAAGCTAAAACTGTAAAATGCAGTGGAAAACAAGCTTGCTGGAATGGTGGCGGCTTATCTCTGAGAAGAGATGTGACGGTTGCGCTTATTCGGAACAAGATGGTTACAATGAGGCTCTCAAGGCCTTTTACAATAAACGGGAATGTCAAAAACCCTAGACATACAAAAACCTAACCATAGGAGACGAAGCGCCAAAAGTCATGTGGGCCCCGTTTGGGTAAGTTAGTACATCAACTTCCTGGGGTCGTAACTCTTGCATACGATCTCCGTTTGGGGCATACAATAGCTCGTTGGAAAGATATATTCAATGAATACAAAAAGATATGGCAAATATTGAATTTGGCATGTGAAAATGACAGGCACATACTACCTATTTTCCCGAGAGTTCGACGCCGAAAAGACGTCATTTAGGGCCCCAAAATGGCTCCAAAAGTTCAGGACCCGAAAAACTGCTAAAAATAGTATATTACCGAAATTGCCAAAAAACTGTTTTGAGCCAGTTGGAAAAGTGGGTGGCCACCGATATCCACCTGGATCAATCCTCCCTCCTTAGGAAGAAATGGTCTCCATTGCGTTGAGTTCCCCCATGAGATGAGGAAATTTATGCTGAATTTGGCCCTAGGTGAGCCACTTGCCCTGGTGCAGGAGCTGCCCTGCTTTGACAACTTGATAAAGTTGGATCCTTCAATGTCAAATGCCCTTGATCTATGTGACTACAATATGATCACTAGATTCCTGTTGCAGGCAATCAAGGTTCAGCTCTATTGGTGTCAATTGCTCTTCTATCTCTGAGGTTTCTAATAATGGTGGGAAATATGGCTGAAGGAGAGCCACGTTGAAGACTGGATGTAGACCAAGGAAGGGGGGAATGTTGAGCTCAAAAGCATTGTCACCCACTGCCTTGGTGATGGTGTACGGCCCATAACGGAGTGGGCAAAGCTTCCGATGGGGCCCTGTAAGGTGCTCTTTCTGCAAATGCAACCAAACTTTGTCTCCCACCTAAAACTTATGTGGCACCCGATATTGATCATGGCGCTGCTTGTACTTGGAATTAGACTTCTGTAGAATATCCAGAACCTGTTGGTAGATATGCTGGATCTGTTCAATGAACCGGGTGGTTTTGTCATCTTTTCGGGACGAATCAGCTGAGGTGGTCGCCAGGGGAAGTGTAACATCCATGGGGCCCAATGGTTGGAATCCCTACCCCACCTGAAAGGGGCTGTGGACAGTTGAGCTATGCAGGGCTCGGTTGTAGCTATGCTGGACATAGGGAAGATTCTCATCCCATGTGCCGGGGTGTGTTGAATTGTACATGCATAGGATATGTACGACCTTCTGGTTGACGACCTCGGTTTGGCTGTCTGTCTGGGGGTGGAAGGCAGTGGATTTGGTGAGCTTGGTATCCAGCAGTGACCAGAGGCTTGACCAGAATGAGCTGAGGAACCAACTGTCACAGTATGAGATAATGGTTTGTGGGATCCCAAAATGTACCCAGACTCATTCAAAGAAGAGCTTGGTAGTGGCTTCTGCTGTGATGTTCTTCTTACAAGCGGCTAGAATCGCCATCTTGGAAAAGCGATCAACAACCACAAAAACACAGTCATTACCCCTCTTGGTGGAAGGGAGGCCCGACATGTAGTCCATTGAGATGGATTCCCACGGCTAGTCAAGAGTAGGTAGAGGGGTGTACAAGCCCTGTTTCCTAGTGGTTGGTTTGGCAATAGCGCAAGCGGTGTAGGACCTGATATACTTGCTAACATCCTATCAAAGTTTCAGCCAGTAGAAATGTTTCTATAGCACTGCCAATGTCTTTTCGACGCCAAAGTGTCATGCCACCCGACTGTAGTGATCTTCCCAAATCAGCTTCGCGCGCTCGCTTGATGGAATGCAGAGATGGCCCAGACGACACAATAACCCGTCCTGAAGATGGAAATTAGTGACCATTGAGTTGGTGCCCAACATTTGGTAGGTGGTGGAGAAATCAGGGTCTATCTCATAAAGGTGGGGCCATCCAGAGGTCTCGTGGCCGCAAGAGTCTAACATTGTGTTGAGTGCCGCGACTGGAGGTCGACTGAGGCAGTCATCAAATCGGTTGGTACTCCCTGTTTTATATTTAATGTTGAGGTGGAACTGCTACAAGTATGTTGACCACTTCTGATGGCGGTCATTCTAAAACTTTCCTTGGGTCTGCATGAACTGTAGTGGCTTGTGATCGGTGTGGATGACTGTCTCCTTCCCAAGAATGTAATGTCTCCATTGGCGGAATGCTTGCTCAATGGAGTACATTTCTTTGTCGTAAGTAGGGTACTTACAGACAACATATGATAGTGTCTCACTATGATATGCCACAGGGTGGCCGTGTTGAGTGAGAACGATGCCCACAGCATAATCTGAAGCATCTGTCTCGATCTCAAAGGGATGTTGCAGGTTCAGTAATGAGAGTGCCGACGATGAGCACAAACGCTTCTTTAAGTCATCGAAGGCTTGTTGTTGGGACAGGCCCCACACAAATTTTGCCTTACCGCTGCCCCTAGTTACTTGGCTGAGGGCCCATGCGATATGAGAGAATCCCAGCACAAACCGACGACAGAAATTGGTGAGGCCCAAGAAGCTCCGAAGTTTAGTGGGTGTGGTTGGGGATGGCCAATCATGGATGACCTGGATCTTGGCTGGATCCACATGCACACCATGTCGATCAATGATGTATCCTAAGTAATGGACCGTGTCCATGCTGAAGGAGCATTTTTCCAAGTTTGCATATAGTTTATGTTGCTGCAGGGTGTGCAGAACCTGTTGAATATGCTGCAAGTGTTCCTCCCAAGTCTTGCTGTAGATGAGGATGTCATCCATATACACCACTACAAAAGTATTGGTGAAAGGTCGTAGGATATCGTCCATCATCCACATAAAAGTCATTGGAGCATTTGTCAAACCAAAGGGCATGACCAGCCATTCAAAAAGACCTTCTTTTGACTTGAAGGAAGTCTTCCATACATCTGTTTGTTCTATTGGGACCTGGTGGTAGCTAGACTTCAGATCAATCTTACTAAATTATTTGGTCCCCGTGAGCTGATCAAGGAGTTCATCGATTCGGGGAATCGGGTACCAGTTGCAGACTGTGATTTTATTCAGGGCCCGGTAATCAATGCAGAGTCGCCAGGTCCCATCTTTCTTCTACACCAGCACGATTGGGCTCCCACAAGGTGATGAGCTAGGACGGATGTGCCCCTTGTGGAGAAATTCTTGGATCTGCCTCTTGATCTCCTTGTTTTCCAATGGAGAGCGACGATAGACTGGCCCATTGGGTAGCGGTGCGCCTGGGATTAGATCGATGGGATGCTTGACCTGGCACTGAAGAGGTACCCCAGTAGGAGAGGAGAAGATGTTTGAGTATTCTTCCATCACCTTATCCACTTGCTTCTGTTGTGTGGAGAGATTGGTCACGGAGGCCCTGGATGTGGCTGCCATCTTTCTCTTATTTTGAGAGCGAATCATGAAGAAGACAAATTTCCTGGTTTGAGAGATGACCTTCCTGCATTGCTTGGAAGAGATCAAGGAAATAGCACTAGGAGGGGCTGCCTCGGGTATCCTGTACAATTTCTTGTTCAAAGAAATAATAACACTACGAGGCCTAGACTCATATACAACATGACGTTTCCATAAATAAGGTTGTCCCAAAAGAACATCTGATACTTCGAGAGGAGAAACATCACACAATACCTTGTCCTTGAAGGGCTTGATGCCACACGATATTCAACACTGTTGGTTGACGCGGAGATCGCTTCCTTTGCGGAGCCATCCAATGGTGTACGGTTGTGGGTGCGGTGTTATTGGAAGGGCCAGGTGCTTGAAGACCTATGCTAAGATGAGGTTCTTCTGGCTACCGCTATCAACGATGAAGTACAGTGGGGTGCCTTTTACCCACATCTGTGAATGGAAGAGGCGTTCTCCTTCTTCTGGCTCATCTGGCTCATCAGGTTGTAGCTTGGTGGTAGCAATGGTGGCACTGGGTTCCGCGTCAATGATCCATCTTCCGCTTTCGAGTTCGGACTCAGAGTCAAAATCCACATCTGATTCAGATGCTTTCACTTCGGCCACCAGTGACTGCTTTGAGTGACAGTCAATAGTATTATGCCAAGGGCTCTTATGGAAGTCGCACCACTCCCGATATCTTTCTTTGTCTTTTCGGTGTCCTTCTTTGCTTGTGGCTTGGACTGGTTGTCCTAATACTATCCATTTTTGCTCTGTCCTTTATTCTATGGGTTTGGGACACCCTTTCCTGTCTTTTGCTGTGAGGGGTTCCCAGGCCCAAACTGCCGCATCTTTTGTTTGAGCTTCTACTTGATTTTGACGGCATATCGGTAGGCCATGCCCAAGGAAGAGATGTCCATAAATTCCATTTCGGTCTTTATTTATATATGTAGAACACCGTGATACTTGAGCACCAGATGTTGCTCTGAATCCTTGATACCCATCTTGGTGCACAGGGTATGGAAGATATTTGTGAACTCTGGCACTGCTTGGTCTGTTTCCTATCGCAGCGTGGTCCATTTGGTATACAAGTCGTTATAACTTCCAACAGGGTAATATTTTTCCTTAATGGCATCCTTGAAGGATTCCCAGGTGTCAGTGACTGAAAATAATGTGGTTTCATCTGTGTCCTTTTGTTTGCAGACAGTTTCCCATCAATCTTTGACATGGGGAACGACTTTGAGGAGCACAAAACTAATCTTTTCTCTATTCGAGAAGTTATGGATAGAAAAATACCCTTCTAGTAGATTCAACCACTTATCTACAGCATCTGCAGCTATCTGACCTTCAAACATAGGAATATCAAAGTTGATTTGTACCTTGAAGGGGGCGGCACCTCCGCTCGAGGAGGATGCGTTGCTTGTTGGTAGTCGCTGAAGGATTTGCATGAAACTATCCATCATCTTGTTCCTTTGTTGCATGAGGGCTTCCTCAAGAAACATTTTGAAAGGATCTCCTATCTCGTCATCTTTCTTTTCTCCTGCCATGAGAGGTCGCTTGGTGTTCGAGAGCTTTTGTCCTCAAGAGAAACAAGCTGGAGACCCAATTCTTTGTACCTTGACCTCGTTGGGGACATGCATTAAGACGACAAGGAGCAGACTGCTCTGATACCACTGATCCATATTTTATAAGTAGAATGAAATGAATACAGATTATTACTAGATGCTTAACACAAAATAACAGAGTACAATAAAACTGGTTTTCTATTCAATAAGGAAATAAGGTAAAACTGTAAAATGCAGCGGAAAACAAGCTTGTTGGAATGGTGGTGGCTTATCTCTGAGAAGAGATGTGACGACTGCACTCATTCGAAACAAGATGGTTACAATGAGGCTCTCAAGGCCTTTTACAATAAACAGGAATGTCAAAATCCCTAGACATCCAAAAACCTAACCCCTAGGAGATGAAGTGCTAAAAGTCATGTGGGCCCTGTTTGGGTAAGTTAGTACATCAACTTCTTGGGGTCGTAACTCTTGCATACGATCTCCGTTTGGGGCATACAATAGCTAGTTGGAAAGATCTATTCAATGACTAAAAAATATATGGCAAATCTTGAATCCAACACGTGGAAATGACAGGCGCGCAGTACCCGTATTTTCCCAAGAATTCTACTCCGAAAAGACATCGTTTAGGGCCTCAAAATGGCTCCAGAAGTTCAGGACCCGAAAAACTGCTAAAAATACTATATTACTGAAATTGCCAAAAAACTATTTTGAGCCACCGATATCCACCTGGATCAATTAGTATCAGAGCCAAAGGTCTATTTGGCATATAAACTCGTAGGAAAGAAGGGTTCTTGGTTTGAGTGGGAGCAATGGCAGAAGAAGGAAATTCTAAGGTCGATAAATTTAACGGCCAAAACTACCAGTTATGGAAGATGCAAATGAAGGACTATTTGTATCAGAAAGATCTATTCCTACCATTGGGAGGAAAAGCAAAACAACTGGCGACTATGAAGGATGAAGAATGGGAGGTTCTTGACATAAAGGAACTGGGAACAATACGACTGTGCCTGGCTTCGTCGGTGGCTTTCAATATCTCAAAAGAAAAGACAATAGAGGGTCTGATGGGCACATTGGGTAAGTTGTATGAAAAAGATTCATCCTTCAACAAGGTATTTCTAATGAAGTGTTTATTTAATATGAAGATGTTAGAAGGTCAATCTGTTGCTGATCATTTAAATGAATTTAATACGATTACAAATCAGCTAAGTTCTGTAAAAGTGAACTTTGATGATGAGTTTATGGCTCTTCTAATCTTGTGTTCATTGCCAGAAAGATTGAACGGCTTGGTCATGGCTGTAAATAAATATGTCTCTAGTTCAAACACTTCGAAATTTGATGATGTTGTTGGTGTTATTCATAGCAAGGAAATGTGAAGGAAAAGCACAAGTGAGACATCAGGTAATGCATTGAACATGTAGAGTAGGGAACGACAAAGGGAGAGAGGAAAGATCCCAGGTAATCGTAGCAAGTCGAGGAAAAGTGTAACATCCCAAAAATCACAAAAAATTAAAATTTTTCAAAGTAGCATTAGTTGCTATAATTATCGTGCGGAAGTATAATAAAGGTTTGTTTGTTTAACTAGACGTCACAATGTATTTAGAAATGTTACGTCGATTATGTTTGTACAATGTGTTACAGAATATGTGTGATGTTTTTATAGCTAAAGTATACTATTGTTGGATGTTGTTAACCTAAATTCATGCATCCTAGATCAGTCATGCTTTCTTATGTAGTTGTCGATACTTTATAGACTTGATGTTGAATTCATTTGATGTGCTAACTGTTTCCTTTTCTTGTTGATGATAAAGGGGTCCTATGGGTACCCTGAGGCTTACTTGGTTATTTTAGCTAAAGCATTTGAACATTCTGTCGTAGATCACAGGTAAGAGAAATAGTGTTTTGAAAGTGAATACGGAGATCCTATTTATTGTCTGTTAGCATTCAAGTTTAAAAAGATAAATATAATACTTGAAAACATTTCAGGGTGAGATCTATTTCGGTTGTTTCTTTAGCTATATTCTGTAATAAGTTGTTTATATGACTTCATAGTCATTACACTCTTTTCTCAGCATTTATGTTATTTTTAATACACAAGTATTTGTATAATGTTGAGTATTGAAATTAATGTTAAGTTGTTTTTACATCCTACACCCTGAAATTAAAATATATGGTAATAGGATCATACCCTAAGTTGCAATGTTTTTATTTGTAATTCTATGCCTATCTTTTGATCCTATATACTATATGCATAACTTATATTGTAATGTTATTATGGTGACATTGATAAAAGTCTATAGTTATAAACTATGCAGTCTTCCCTATTAATTTATTCGATGGATATTATATTACTAGAGCATTGTAATAATAACTATAAAATAGTATTAATATGGTCTTTGTAGTTTTCATATCATTTACAAGGGTTTGATTGTTTAAATGACATTAGGAACAATGTAACCATGTGATAATATGGTTATGAGTCTCGCCATATCGAATGGTTGAAACCTTAGCCTATGGTATCGTGCAATGGAAATTCATACAAAATATATAATAGTAGTTTGACCATTTGATATAATATATATCCATACTATAGTATGGTTACCAACTATACAAGACCGAAACACTAACATGGTTATGATGCGATGGCAGGGTGACGTATACAATAGATATGATAATAAAGGTGCAATAAAGGCGTGTTCTGGTGGAATGCATGTTGGCATCCAGTATGGAGGTCTTCACGTGATGTTTCTTGGAAAGAGTGAGACCCTAACTCCTTTGGAGTTACTCCACCGAATGTGTAACCTAGTCATTCATTTTTGCTAGGAGTGGGAGGTTAGAGAGTTCGATCAGCGTGCGATTTCTTAGGGTTTTTCATAAGTTTTTATAGAAGCCCTTCCTAGGGTTCGATACCTCGACCCGTGACTTACATTTTGTTTACAATAAGATTTAATAGATGGTTCTTGTCTTTGCTGAGTCTGTTAGCGGTGTGTTTGGTCTTGGTTCTCGGTAGACGAAAGAATGTTCGGCTCAAATGGCATGGTTTAACTCTAGCATGTGAGTCATAGCTTCATTATTTTCTTTCACGATAGTTAGGAAAATTGTAACTATAAGTACTCAGGTTTTGAACTTCGTAATCTCTATTTTAACCACTCTGTGCGTTTGCATGACAGGTACTCCTCGGCTTTGACTTTCTTCTGTTAGAACAAGGTGGAAAAATGGGCTTGCAAACTAGTAAGCCTCGGTGATTACCTGTAGGTGCATCCTGGAAAGAGTATCGGTTCCTTATTTGGTTTTTAGCTTGGTCTTACCAGTGTTGTAACCTTCATTTAAGCCGTAAGGCAAAGGTTAGGGAGGATAGAATCCTCGACCTCCCTCCATGTGAGCTCTTCAATATTTTTACTATATAATAAGTTTGTCAACGGTAAACAGCCATGCAAAGGGTTTGACCCTTGTCCATTTGATGAAATAAAATATATTGACTGTTATGGTATTTGAAACTTAATGTTGTTTTAGGAATATTGCTGGGGTTTCGACCTCATGTTGTTACTATAAGTTCCAGATGTTGCTAGGTTTTGTGTAATGGGCAGTTATAGTTTTTAGAGCTCTCGATAGTAGTAGATGGAAACATTTTGGAATCGAAAACAATGCTTCTCATTGTGCTTTTGAAAGGTTATAAAATATTTGTTTGCTATCATTGTTTTGATAATTCTGAAAGCAAAGGATGGAAGAACTTTGTGGTAAAAAGTGTTTGATTATGTTTGTACATTTTGGAAATTTAAATGGGTCAAACCTGTGACTCCATCCTGTCGTAATTCTTCTTGGTTGTTTCGGCATTAAGGGTTTTTGCAAAGCATTCTATATGTTTAACATATTGATATTGTAACTGTATTAATTTTGTATGTTTATCTAGGGAAAAATGCCTTACTTGAAAACCTATTGGGATGTATCTATAGTTAGAATACTCTAGAGATTATGGCCATAAGTCTGGATGTGAATACTTTACTCGACACTAAAATATTGTTCTGATTAGCATAGTTGTATAATGATAAGGGTTTTAAGTCCATAAATAAATTGGATAACCTGTAAGGTGGAGACTGATATTGAGCTTTGTCTTGAAGTTTTCTATTTTGATTTTTGATAAATGAAGACAAGTTAATTTGTTATTTGAAAATAGTTAGGGGTTTGAAACTTAGGACATTCATCCAAATGAAAGTTTTTTATTTGATTTATATTTTCGACCTAATTTGCTATAGATTCAAGTCCTAATTATTGATGTATGTCTACAGTAATTGTTTCGATACTAATAGTGTATACAATGCAGAATGCTAAAATATATTGATAGGAAATTTGAAAGAAAAGAAAAATAGTAAGAGACTATTTAAATTATTGGTCTTGTGCAAGGAAATAGTTAACATATACTGAACCCAAGGTTTATGCAGAAATATGGAATTGTTTATGTATCTTTACTTCTATTGTTGCGAATGAAATGACATTACCATGTATGAACATAATAAATGTTGTTGTGTTTTTCTATGACTGAAACAAAGAGATTTTATTTGTAAATGTAACATATAAATAATTACAGGAAATATAACAGAGTTTTTCTATGTATATCATTCATCTATTTTTAAACACCCTTCCCTGTACTAGAGTACGGCACAAGGACAGTGCCTGGAAAAATACAGGGAAGTAATCTATTCTATCATTTCATATAATTTCTTCAACAATTTACAGAATAATAACCAGTTCATAAAATCAAACATTTACTTCTACATAATGATAACTATCAACATTCAACTAATAAATAATAAATCAACAGTTATAGATAATTAATTATAACTACTTAGGAAATGAAATAACAGTAGAACCTGCAAATGTAGATAGGGTGGACAAACACCCAAAGAGGCCTGTTCCTACCAACCTTCTCCAAAAGCAACAACCAATATCACTTGCTCCTTTGGACCCCCAAGCATGTTTACTGAACCACTAGGTAGAAGACTCTATGCAAAAGCAAGGCACTCAGGTTGTACATCGCGCAATCAATGGAGACTTGCAATACACCTTTAAATAAACCTCTGCACTCAGCAGAAGTGAAACAAACTTACACTACAACTCAAAACATATCTTCCCCTCATCGAATATCTTGTGTGCATACAGTAGAACCACAAGGTAAATTTTCTCATTAGAAAAAGTGTGAGTCTCTGCTCAAATTCGATGGCTTATAAAGATGCCTACGCCTTTTAGTGGTCAGTTTCTAAATAAATGAGCCTCAAGATCCAGTCCCATTTTTCAGGGAACTTTGACCACAATTCAGGGGAGTTGTCCCATAACAACAACCAGTTACTAAGTTCCTAATGCTGCCACTTATCCATTGCCTTCTACCCCAGATTCCATTCCACCTAGTGGGTCAGTAAACACTCTTTCAACAGTCTCTTTGGGTGAGTGTCTCCTATTTTATTTTATCAAATAATAATATTGTGCAAATTACAGTCATCATTGGCCACTTGTCCAAATATAAAACTTTACAATAAAAGTTAAGATAATTTTTTTTTTCTCAAACATAAAATGTTTCAAGTAATGGGTATGTTACAAAAGGAATATCCAAGTCCAGACTGGGAAAGATAGAGTGTTGGAACTGTGGAAATATAGTACATCTTAAGAAAGATTGCAAATATCTAAAGAAGAAAGGAGATGGATAGAAGGAAACTACTTAGGAAGCAAATGTAGCAGGTGACATGTTATACGATACCTTGATTCTTACACTAGATAATACTAATAATTGCTGGGTAGTAGATTCGGGGGATTCATGTCATGCTACACCCCATATAGATTTTTTTCATGATTATGTTCCATGTGATTTTGGACATGTTTTATTGGGTGATGACGAGCCATGGAAAATTGTTGGAATGGTTAAGGTATGGATAAAATTAAAGAATGGAACTGAATGGTTGTTGAAATATCTAAGACATATTCCTGCTATGAAAAGAAATCTGATCTCAATAGGGAAGTTGGGATATGGCAGTTGTTTATACATGTTTGGAGAAACATGGTGGAAGATCACTAAATGATCAATGGTGATAGCAAAAGGAGATAGGATAAGTGCGTTGTATTTATGTCCTCATAATAGTGACTGTTCTATCTATTTAGCTTCCACACAAATAGATACAATATTGTGGAATCATAGGCTTGGCCACATGAATGAGAAGGGGATGCAGATTCTCCACTTAAGGAAGTTGCTGCCAGATCTGAAGCATGTAAGTTTAGAATTCTGTGAGAACTGTGTTTACGAAAAACAAAAGAGAGTTAGATTTCTTAGGGTTGGGAAATAGAAGAAGAGTGATAAGTTAGATCTTGTGCATACAGACGTATGGGCAACGGATTTGGTACAATCTCTTGGTGGCTCTGGTTATTATGCTACTTTTATTAATGATGCAACTAGAAAAACTTGGGTTTATTGTATTAGACAAAAATCTGATGTGCTTGCTACTTTTAAGCCTAATGGAAATCTTTGGTTGAGAATGAGACAGGAAAAAGGTTGAAGTGTCTCAAATCGGATAATGGAGGTGAGTATTGAGGAAATGAGTTTGATAGTTGTTGTTCATACCATGGGATTCATAGATAGAAGACAGTCCCAAGAACACCACAAGAAAATGGTGTGTCAGAAAGGATGAATAGGGATATCATGGAGTGTGCAAGGTGTATGTGATTGCATGCAGGGTTGGCCTTACAATTTTGGGTAGATGATGTAAATATTTTTGTTTTCTTAATGAACATAGGGCCTTCAAGTGCTTTGGATCATGGGATTCCATAGGAGGCATGGACAGGTAAAAAGGTCAACTAGTCATTTATGAGAAATTTTGGTTGTGAAGCATTTGTCCATATTGATAAAGAAAATAGAACAAATCTTGAGTCTAAATTGAAGAAATATACCTTTATTGGATACGGGGTTGATGATTTTGGTTATTGCTTATGGGATTATGAAAATAAAAAAATCATTAGGAGTAGAGATGTGGTATTCAATGAAAAGTTCATGAATAAATATTAGTTGCACGGAAAGAAACAGGAAAATGAAAACACAGAGTACATAGTGCTTGATGAAATAAAAGAAAATGAAGTTTCAAAGATGCAAGAAAATCAAGAACATCAGCAGGTACGTCAAACTCCTGCAAGTTCTAGAAGATATACCAAGTTAAGTAGATCTCCTAAATGATACTCTCCTTTAATGTGTTATTTATTGATGACCGATTCTAGTGAACTAGAATGTTATGAAGAAGAAATGCAGGTGGGAACTAGAAAGAAGTGGGAGAAAGGCATGAATGATGAGATGGACTCATTAGTAAGAAACTAGACTTGGGATTTGGTTCAATTTTCTGTAGGTAAAAGAGCATTTCAGAACAAATGGGTTTACGGGTTGAAGGAAGAAGATGGAGGAAATAAGTAGTACAAGGCCATACTTCTTGTAAAGGGGCTCGCATAGAAGAAAGGTATAGATTTTGATGAAATATTTTCTACTTTTGTTAAAATGACTTCAATTAGGAATATTTTAAGTCTAGTGGTGGTAGAATATTTTCATCTTGAATAGTTAGATGAAAAAATAACCTTTCTCCATGGGGATTTGGAGGAAGAGATTTACGTATGTAACATCCACAAGGTTATGATGTTAAAAAGAAGGAGAATTTAGTATGCAAGTTGAAGGAGAGCTTATATGGCTTGAAGAAAGCTCCAAGGTACCGGTATGTGAAATTTGACAGGTTTATGACAAAATAAGCTTATAGTAGATATCATTCTGACCACCGTGTTTATTTCAAGAGGCTAGATAATGGAAGATATGTTATCTTGTTATTGTATGTGGATGACATGCTTATTGCAGGGTCTAAAATGCAGGATATAAATGTGCTCAAGAGGAAGTTAGCTAATTCATTTGGGATGAAGGATTTGGGTGCTGTAAAGAAAATCCTTGGTATGAGAATAACAAGAGATAGGAAAAATAAAAAATTGACATTGTCTCACGATGAGTACATAGAAAAAGTGTTGGGGAGGTTTAGAATGTAGAATGCAAAACCAGTTATTACACCTTTGGCCAGCCATTTCAAAATAAGTAAGGAGATGTGTCCCAAGACGTAGGAAGAGATAGATTACATGTCTTCGGGTCCCTATTCATCAGCAGTTGGCAGCTTGGTGTATGCCATGGTGTGCACAAGACCAGATATTGCACATGTAGTGGGAGTTGTGAGTAAGTATATAAGCAATCTAGGTAAAGAACATTGGAAGGAAGTACAATGGATTCTCAGGTATTTGAGAGGTACTACCACTCATGCATTATGTTTTGGAGTTCAAGACACTATTCTACAGAGATATGTTAATGCATATATGGCAGGTGATAAAGATAGCAGGAGCAGCACCACAAAGTATGTGTTTACTGTAGGTGGAACAACAGTAAGTTGGATTTCAAATATGCAAAAGGTTGTTGCACTTTCAACAACAAAAGTAGAGTATGTTGCTGCTACAGAGGCTAGTAAGGAGATTATTTGCTTGCAGAGGTTCATGGAGGAATTGGGTAAGAAGCAGGAGGATAGCAGGTTGTATAGTGAAAACCAAAGTTCCATTCATCTTGGAAATAAATCATCCTTCCATTCTAAGACTAAACATAGACATCTCAAGTATTATTCCTTACGGTTTGTTCTAGAAGATGAATTGTTGAAGCTGGAAAAGATACAAACTAGCCAGAATCATGCAGACATGTTGGAAAAGGTAGTAACCATAGAGAAATTGAGTTCCCACTCGGTTTCAGTTGGCCTCCTAGCATGAAGGTGAAGATGAGAAATTTTCCAGATCCAAGGTTTAGAGCATAGTCCAGCAAGTGCAGCAGTGGTGGAGTTGTTGTGATCAGTCTCCAAGTGGGATATTGTTGGTTGTGGAGCATAATCTTCTTAATTAAGAGATGTTGTTGTTTGAGCTACGTTTGTACCCCAATTTTATATGATATGTAGGTGGAATGTACATTCATCCTAGCAGGGGGGTGTGGGGATCACCCTCCCATGGGGGACCGTTCCACCGGCTATGGGGTTTGGGGGCGAAGCCCCCAAAAGAAATTTTATAGGTTGTTTTTTTTTCCAACAGTTTACGAGCTCATGGTATTGGGTAGGCTGTAGTATTTTCCCATGGAATTTCCCTTTAAAAGGAAGACACTGTAATACGACTGTGTAATATATTATAGCATTGTAAATATCTATGTGATTGTGTAAGAAAGACTGGGAGAGAGTGAAAAGGAATTTGTGGTGGATGTGGTGCAAGTTGTATCACTTCATTTGCAGGTTGTATCTCTTCATTTGTTGGATGGTATAATAATAAAAGGACTGGCAATTTATCCGTGGAAGTACCCCACATTGGGTGAACCAAGTTATATTGGTGTCTCTCTTGTATTGTGATTAAGTGATTTATATTTGCATTTTGTTTATTGTTATTGCTTTGCGATCCTATTTTTCTAACACATGAAAATATGTTTAATCTGATGGGTTATTTAGAGTGTCAATATGGAAATCTATGATCTATCTATTTGAAGCTATGTGTTATTTGTTGATCTAAAAGTAATGTTGGTTTTATGACAGATCTGGAAAATGTGATCCTATGTATATCTGGAATAGTAACTAGAAATAGTACTAATATATGACATAAATGCTAGTACATAGAAGATTAATACTCTTGGTTGATCTAACTTATGATCTGATTATTATTATAAATATGAAATGTTGAAGTAATTTGATATGTTATGTTGTTCCCCTAACTGTTGCATTAGGTAGGTAAGTCTAGTACAATTGTATTAACACTTATGTGGTTAATCTAATTTCCGCATTGGGTACCAAACTCTAGTACACCTATGTTATTTTGGTTACTTCCCTAATCGCTACATTAGGAAGTTGATCTAGATTGGATTGTAAAATAGTTGTAACACCTAATTGTGGCATTGGGCCACAAACTCCACTATAAACAAAACTGAAATAGAAATGGAACATAAAAACAAAACCGAGATATATAAATGATGACATGTACATGTATTATACTGAAGTAAGAACTAGATGATTACAGTAACCATTTATCTAGTACATCTATGATGAGATAGTTTTGCAATATGATAAACATAAATATCTAATAGAATTGCAAGAATGCTAACTACAACTTAACAATCCTAATCTACATGCCTAAGTTCCTAACCCACTCCACTAGCTCAGTGTGGGTAAACTTCTGGACCTTGTGGACTAACATTACTCCGGATGATACAGGCTTAGGTTTTGTTCCCCCTTGGAACTTGAGAATCAAAAGAGGATTGTGACCTAACAAAGAATCGCAACAAGATTTATTAAAAAGAAAGAAAAATCCTAACATGTGATATCTACCAAGATGCATGTAGAATTTAAATCAAATTTCTAATTCTTTTAAGTATGTACTGAGCAAAAGATAAAAAACATTCCTAGTCCTATGGCCACCTTGTAGGAAACACAGTTGTTATAAAATAATAATATAGCCGAGTTAAACATTCCACTGAAATTTTATGTTTAAACTCGTTAATAACAACAACTCATAATAATCAAGACTCCCTATAAGCTAGATGAATGGATAAAATAAATAAGGGATTGTGATAGCCTAGATCTTACTTACATGAGTAAGTAAGTAGAGATGAGGAGGCACATTGTCATGGAAAAGCCTTGAAAAGATAGTCCCCACCTGCAAGGTAAAAGTGCCATAAGCACCAGGGTGCCTAGAGGCCACCCATCCAAATATCCCTGCATCCAACATGAATATAGTGATAAGTAATGTTTAGCAACGTATGAGTAACAATCATAAATGAAACTAATTAAATATAAGCATATATCTCCAATGAGTATCAAAGCATGCCTCAATAGATCATAATGGTAAAAGGTCGGTAAAAGAAGCGAGCTAACCTATGCATACAAGACAAGCTAATATTGTATCCTAATGACTAGATCTGAATCTCATTGTCTTATTTTGTGGAGAGTTCCCTCTTGTCTTAAAGGGAGAGGTGTAAGGTACCCAAAATCCTCTATGATATTTTGGAGGAAATGGCATATAATATTTTTTCCCCTTAACATGTTTAAACAAACCAAACCTATTAGTATCAATAGTTACTTGATATTATATCAAAGAACATTCATCTCATTTACATTCTTGCATATATGAAACATGTAAATTGATTCTACTAATCTTTTATTATGTAGTTGGCTTAAGATCTATAACCAATAATAACCATTCATTGGTAATCTACTTAGTTTATAACTTAAAGCCTTAACTTTTCACCTCATTAAGTATAGCCAACTAGCAAACATTCTTGTTTACTAATATGCTAACCTTTCAAGTAAAAAAATATGTATATAAATATGTATGTGGTTAGTTAAATTTAACTTTAATGCAGCTTCACTTTTTTTTTTTTTTTTTTAATAAAGGAACTAAGATGAAGACATTATAAATAATATATCCAAAACAACTCAAATTCTGTATTCCTCTTAATACATGCATCTTTTTGACCATTAATAAAAATAGTTATAAGAAGACTAATCTTTAATACTACGGGGATTTACTTAAACTTTAAGGTCTATATAGTGATACCTATAGGTATCTTGTACATCCTATAATCATTATCAAAGCTTGTTATTTAAGTATCTTTATTAAATAGTAGCCCAGGAGTAACTAATATTTGTACTAGTGGAGGACCACTACTAAAACTTATATGAAGAAGATTGAATTAGGGACTAGAGAATAGCTTTAGGTCATTTTCTTTTGACATGAATTATAATTTAAGGCTATTATAAATAATATTACTCATGCAATTAAATTTAAATGTTGAATTATGTACTTAACCAGACTTAATATACTTTAGTACCAATCTTCTTTCACATACTTTAATATCTTTTGAAATAATTATATAGTTACTAGGAAAACCAGTACTTTAATATCTTTTGAAATAATTATATAGTTACTAGGAAAACCAGCAGGATAATGCATACAAACAATTATATTGTTTGAGAATCTATGCAACAACTCACGAGGCTGAGTCAATAACAGTTTTATGGACAGTCATTCATTCACACGGGCAGTTTTTTATTATAAAAAAATTATACTATTTTGTATTCAAATTCTTGTCGGGTTTACAATGCGTTCTTGTCTGTAGCATTCATGCCAGCAATAAAGGCATCATAATGATTAAGTGTTGGGAAACGTAAAGGCATCAATTTATTGTTTGCATCTAATATAAATCTTTAGGCTCACAATCTACACAGGAAAGGGCCCGCCTGCCAATACCGTGAGTCCTTTTTTAATTTGTTCAATAGCTTAGTTTGTTTTTGTGCTGCATTTTTTATTAAATTCCTGCATTCATAGTATGATTTCCATATTTTATGCATTCCAGAATTTAGATATTCATATTTTATCTCATGCAATTAGTTTAATCATATTTTATGCATTCCAGAATTTAGATATTCATATTTTATCTCATGCAATTAGTTTAATCAACATAATCAGAATACCATCCTCACTTATATACAAATTGGGTTTTCCTGTGTATTGAATAGAGCGTGCATTGTGTCAACTTGCTTCTGTGCATTGTGTCAATTTGTTCAAACCATTCATAGAATTATGTAACAGAATCGCTCTTCTTAATTTACATTTTACTCGACAAAACTCTGTTTCTATACTTAACTGTCAATGGAGAACACTTATGTCAAATGATTTATATGCAAATTGTAAATATATCAATTCTTAAATCTTCTCTATTGTGTTGCTTCATTGTTTCATATCTCCTGGAGTGATATTCTGTTAACAAAGGGATTATCATGTGAATAAAGTGTATTAGTGGTAATAGTTTGTGATAATTTAAAAGAATCGTTTCACAATGGTAATTACATGTAATTTATTTTATATGTAAGTTGTTTTATGATTTCACTTTGTAATTTGTTTTATATATAACTTGTTTTAATATATAATTTGTTCTATATGTATTATGTCACTTTGTAATTTGTTTTATATGTAATATGTTTTATATGTAATTTGTGTTATTATGTAATTTTGTAATTCATATTATATGTAATTTGTTTTATTATGTCACTTTGTATTTTGAATATTTTTAATGTATCTTGTATATTATTTTATTAAGTTTTGTGCTATGTCTTGTGCTTTGTGTTTTGTTGACAAACTAAGTGAGGAACAACATAGGAAATTTAAATATAGTTTTATTGTAGAATTATCATAGTTTTATTGTATAATTATAGTTTTTGTTTATTTTTTATAGTTTAGTTTGATTTTCTCCATTTTGTATTCTTATATTTGATATAGTAATGAACTAACTCGTAAGATATGGTCACTCTATGATGCGCTTCTTCCTTAGGTGCTAAGCTATTCCGATTTGTTTTTTTCGTTTTTTTTTTAATTTCCTTTAGGTGTGTTGTCCACTTTGGGTTAGGTTAGATTAGGCTTCAATCCTGCACTTACAGTGCTAGCACCTCTAAGTATATGGATCCCGGTTGATAATTTAATGTTGGAAATACTATCATATATTTTTATGGACAAGATCTGTATCATGTCTAGATGGAAGAGTATAGTTTGATTCGCAAAAGAAGTTGACCTATAGAAAACATCATTATGGGACATACTATTCTCTCTAGTCCAAAAGCTCCTATATCAATAGAAAATTCCCTATCTCCAAGTGCATTTTGAATTATTAGTTCAGGTGATCGGAAGCAACTGATTGGGTTTACAACAAAACCTATAAATCTATCACTCATTCAACGAGGATAATTTTATGGGACAAACCCCAAAGGGAAGCTGAGGATAAATGGCAGCAGGTGATTGGATCCAAAAATTAATCATGAGATCAGAGTTGATCATAGGTTCTTCTCTATTATTAGCTCTGATTTGATATGAACAATTTTTGAGTTGAAACTAGTCATTCAAAGATCTATCCAAATGACTAGTATCAAATTTAGCACTAGAAATAAATAAATGGCATTTCCTTGCATCCACAAAGAAAGTGATTTAGCACTAAAAATAAAGATAACTTTAAAAATTATTGTAGTTGAACAATGACATTAATTTATTTAAGGATCAATTAAACTCACCAATCATTCATTAGCAATTCTGTATGAAGGATGTATAACATATAAAAAAATCCATAAGGGTACCCACACGAAGCTGGTACCCAAAATAACCGCAACAACAGCGCGTGAGCGGAAAAAATAAAATGACGCGCACGTGCCTCCAAAGGCGCGCACACGTCGCTGCTTCGGCAATGTCGAACGTCCACGTGGTTCAGCCCACGTGGACAAAAGGGGCGCACACGCATCGTTGCTTCGGCAATGCCGAACGTCCACGTGGTTTAGCCCACGTCGACAAAAGGGGCGCACACACACTTTTGACGCATACGCATAAAATGGTGCGCATGCGTCAGTGGCGCGTGTGTGCCTCTGTTTTTTTATAAAAAAAAACAAAGCTCATGGGTTTGCCATTTTCGACAGACTAGTGAGCCCATTCTCCAACCCGCAAGCGCACTATACAACCCTGCGAACGCGTCTTCGTGCACCCAAATCGTCCTCAACACCAAGCAATCGCCCCTACACCATGGTTCCATCCATTTCTCCAGGTAGGTGCTCCTCAAAGCACAAATTTGTGTTTATTTTTTTGTTTTCCATTTGAATTTTAATTTAAAAAAAAAATTACAATCCATTAAAAAACCAAGAAAATTTAATTGTAGGTCATCTACACCTAACAAGATGTCAAACACACCTGAACCATCCGATGAAACCAATGAAACCCGACCTCCAGAAGATAATATGGGAACCGACAGTGAACCGAATGAAAACCCCGAAGATCAATTATACAAGACTTAAATCAATTGAGGGCACTAAGTAATGAATTGAACAGTACCAAGGAACCCTCTCAGTTTTCCTTGGCTTCATCACTTCAAAACATTATTGAATCAATCAATATTGCACACAATGAGATAACAAACTTGAGCCAATACAAGGATCGAATGAGGGAACACTACTCCACTGGGTTGTCCAAAGAGCAGATAAAAGACCTCAACATCACCAAAGCCCAGCTGTATAGGAAGTTCATAGTTCCCTCGATGGGACATCCTCCAGTTGTGACGAGGGCTCAGGTTTGCATGGACTGGTGCATTTACAAGCCATGGAGAGATAACTAGAGAAAGAGGTGTTTCATGGTGTTTGAGAGGCCCCCGTGCAACAATTTGCAGGTCCCAGAGTATTTCCTTTGGAAATTGTGGGTTGAGTTTGAGCTAGGGTACCATGTCAACTATTTTGACATCACCGAGTTTCAGGGTGTTGGTATTGGCTCTTCCCAATATCCACCTTAGCCACACTGCAACCCACTTAGAGCACCTCCTGCACCTAGGAGAGAGCCAAACCCCCCTCCTCAGCCACCCAGTTTTGGTAGCGGTCTAGATGAGATTCATGACTCCGTCAGACGTGCCACACATGACTTGCTTAGACATACCAAATTTGTGGCGATGTCTTCCTAGAGCCAGGAGGACATCGATGAGACACAGACAGATGCACAGTTTATGGGTGGTGGCCGAGACATGTCGGGTACAGGTGGAACCCAAGAGGGGCCTTCTAGTTCTGCTAGAAAAATGGCACATCGTTGGTCTCACTGTGGTCATTCTTGCCATGGTGATATGCAACAACATGCTAGAGGGAGCTTCATGGATCAGGTTTGTTATTGTTTTATTTAATGTTCAAGTATTTGTTGTATTTTATTTGATATCATATTGTTTAATATATTTAACTTTGAATTACACATTGTTGACTTTATTTGTTTTAATGTTCATTTATTCGGTACCAGGTCGAAGGACGTCGGTTCCTTTGACCTCAATGGAGCCATGGCGGCAGCAGAGGAGATTGCGGCACCATACACACAGGTAACTTCTTTACTTTGAATAATTAGATCCAGTTATGAGTAATTTGTGTTTAGTAATTACAAATTAATTAGCATTGAGTAATTACCATATTATCATCGTATTTTATAATTGTGTTTATAATATTGTCTAATTTATTTGAGAGCTATAAATTCATATAATCCCACCAAAAAAAATAATGAAACCTTATAAAACATGAAAACCTAAGAAAACTATAAACATTTGTCCATGTTCACTTTAGGCATCCTAGACCTCTAATGATTATACAAATGGGAGAGAAATTTCTAAAATCTATCATTCTTACTTGACCAATGATGAACCTGCAGCTAGGATTTTGGTGATGCCCACAGTGTCATTCATCCTCAGACTACCATCCAATGCTTGCTTTCTCTTCCTGTGCTTGACCAATTCCTGTGTGTTATTGTTGCTTTGCCATTTGTCACCATGTCATCCAAGTTATCTTTGCCATGTACTCTCCTTGTCCAAATCATCTTCAAATGACCACAATATGGTTCATTTGACTGTTGGCTCAATAGGTGTGCCAATTGCTCCAATGCCCATCACTTTGTCCACCAAATCAACCTTTTGCTGCCATGCCCTTATGCCATGTGTTATTCAAGCTTAAACTTTGAGAATATATTACCATGGTAATTATCACTTTCCCCCATATTCTACTAATAGGTTCTTTCAATGGTAAAGGTGGTCAAATCACATCTATGCTTCTGCTATCTTTGTTGCATCAATTGAGTTTACTAAGATGTTGTACTTGTCACTTTCGCATCCACCGAGACCAATAGGAAAACTATTTATTGGTATGAATTTTCACTACATTTTGCAAAACTCTCAGGAAAAAGAGAATCATAGTGGGCAATCTTCTAGAAATTCAAGAACCTAATGTTTCTCATGTCCTTATTACCCTAGTATTATCACGGGATTTCCAATTTATTCTAATTCTTGAGACTGAAAGTAATCATACTACTACTCCTAGAACATGCTATTACGAAAGACATATAAACAATGTAAAACAACTTATCACATGTATTGTCACGGAAGTTTTTGAAAATGATGTAAGGCCCATAAGGAAGAGTGATAATCTTACAAATATGTTCTATGGGGCCTTGCTATTATCTTGATTCAAATACAACTTAGTAAAACATTTAGCATCAAGAATACTCATTTAACTCATTTCACTCAAGATTTATTTGATTTCAATCAAGTGATATCATTCTGACAACATAGCTATTCAATCAAGAACACATAATTACTCATTCAATGCAAAATAACATGGCACATTCAAGCTTGTAAGTAAGTTAATCATGAAAAAGATTTCTCTTTCTTCCTTTTTCTAACGATCAACACTCTAAAGTGTATTAAATAACATGCACACTAACTTAACTGCTATTTAGCATCTCTTTGCAAATTTAAACAATGAGATGCCATTTTATTTGATGATGTAAATGTTATGGAAATAAAGGGACCCAAGATCCTCACTCTAGGGATGCAAATACTTTTCCACTCGGTGAATCAAGCTTGTGGGAAGCTACAAATCTATAAGAAGACATCAAAATCTAGGAACTTTTCATCAACAACCCAAACACATTACAAAGGTTTCCAATTCAAAATTGTAAATGGACATGAATTCCATTCGCTTATGAGGCACTGCACATCTCTCTAGGGCCAAAGGAAAAGCTCACCTACTCACGGGGATGACTCTAGAAAAGGAAAAGCTCACCATGTCACCTTATATATCCTCTCACCTTATGTAATTTTAATTTCATGCCATGACACCTTCTATCCTTTCAGAATATTGAATATCATCTAACTTGAATATAAATTAATTGCAGTCATTTTTTTAAATAGCATCATTGTCATTCTCATTTGCATTGTGTTTAATATTTTTAATATTGCTTTTATAAATTCAGTCTAAAAATTGTAGTGTTCGCATAGGTTCTGCGGGCTCCAACGACCAGCCAGCACCATCGGGGACCAGCAGTTCTCAACGTGCATAGGTATCATGTGTATTAAAGCATAAATTTAATTTCAAATACAATGACTTGTCTGTATATATTTATATTTTTTTATATTAAACTATGAGTTTATAAATGTGTATGTAGGTGCGAGCACCTCATCTTGTCAGTGCCGTTATTCCTCCCTTCCCAACCTTTTAGCCACCGTATACGCCAGTTGTATCCCCTGGCATACATGCCCCATTCCCCAACCCCTTCCATCCATCCCCCCCTCCTATATAGCACCAAAGTTCCATCCAACTCCCCCTTGCATATCATATCCAGCTCCACCTCCGTGTCAGTTTCCCATGTTCCCACCCTCCCCCATCCGACCACGACACACCACCCATCCACAATCACCCATTTCTCTACCGCAACACAGACCTCGCCCCCCACCACACTCGCTTTCCGTTTCAAGGTGTCCCGATCCATACTATAGCTAGTTGGGGTTTATAGCCCTAGATGTCCATCTCCACTTCACCCACCCGAGTCCATGCCTCCTCCTGCCACCCCCCCTTCTTCCACTATTCCCCCCAGTGGTGTGGCCACCATTGATGTGGCTACATCCTCCCCTTTACCATCCACCCTAGCATCAGAGCAGGCTGTCCAGCCCACTGCTCCATCCGCCAGCCCCGAAGACCAGCCGATTTTGTTCACGATGAGATTGACTAGTTTATCAAAATCTCGTTCAATTTTAATGGAAATTACTATATGCATCTAGTTTCAGCATTGATCTGATTGTTCTAAATGTTGCAGGGCGGCATTGCCGAGAGACTTGGATCACAGAGGAGGGAGACCCACTCACGACTTACAGTCTTGCACGCAATGAGTTATCCAAGATTTGAAAAACTATTTTTATTTTGAAATTATGTTTTATACTTGTATAATTGCGAGGAAAAGTTGACATATCATTGTTGTCATTTCAGGGCTCAGGGGGACGTGCTCAAAGATGCCAAAAAGACCCAACATCCTCTAGCACGAAGAAGCAGAAGATTAATTTTGGAGATGCACCTGGGATCTCCGAGGGTGGGCAGGAGGATTGACAGACCCTCCTATGTACACTAGCCACGATGTGGCATTTTCGGCACACATTGCCATATTTTGTATAGGGCACCATGGGCCATATTTTGTATAGGGCATGAGTTTCCTTTTTTTGTATGGGGCACGAGTTGCCATTATATAAATGCTAGGAACGATGTTCCATTTTTCCAAAAAGTGTACATGATTGGATCTTTTTTGCATATTAATAGATGGATCTGCACTTGTGTATATGAGTTTGTCTTTGATTACATTTTTGCATACATGATTTTGTCTTTGATAAGAATGTTATGGAAAAGTTATCACATACATATAGATCTTATTTCTAGACACCAAGTGACCTCAATATGAGTCCCTTGTATTTGAATGGGTTTTGCATCTTTTCCTTTTAGCAACAACATACCTAACCAAGCAAACGAAGGAGTGATATTTACATTACAAAGTGTTGTGACTTTAGGGCTACAAAAAAATATATAGCATAAGCAAAATCATCTCCCACTTCCAATCATGGGCCAAAATATTATTGAAAATCCTCTTGATATATGAAAAGAAACCCTAGGTAACTTGTAGTTGATATAAATAAATTAGGAATGTACCCAAGCCTAAGAGCCCATCTTTCCTATAACTACACCCTTAGAGAAAACTCCCCCACCTTTTTACCATGAAATCTTCCAACAAGAGGATGGGAATCCATTCCCACCACCTCATTCATTTTGATATCCTTTCCGAGGACTATCCTCATAAGAGAGATTTTATGTTTTACACATTTCTTCCTCTTCATTTTGACACTACCAACATCATTTACCTACATCCCTTTGTTGGATTCACCTTTATCATTATCAACATGCTTTAAAGAATTGTCTCCTCCATCTCTAACCTACAACCAACTACCATCCTTTTCCAAAACAACCCTTCCATCCTCGAGATCTATAGGATTCACCCTTGGACTTACTAGGCTCACAATCTACACAGGAAAGGGCCCGCCTGCGAATACCGTGAGTCCTTTTTTAATTTGTTCAATAGCTTAGTTTGTTTTTGTGTTGCATTTTTAATTAAATTCCTGCATTCATAGTTTGATTTCCATATTTTTTGCATTGGTTTTCATTTCAGAATTTAGATATTCATATTTTATCTCATGCAATTACTTTAATCAACATAATCTGAATACCATCCTCACTTATATACAAATTTGGCTTTCCTGTGTATTGAATAGAGCGTGCATTGTGTAACAGAATCGCTCTTCTTAATTTACATTTTACTCGACAAAACTCTGTTTCTATACTTAACTGTCAATGGAGAAAACTTATGTCAAATGATTTATTGTGTTCCTTCATTGTTTCATATCTCCTGGACTGATATTCTGTTAACAAACAGATTATCATGTGAATAAAGTGTATTAGTGGTAATAGTTTGTGATAATTTAAAAGAATCGTTTCACAATGGTGATTACATGTAATTTATTTTATATGTAAGTTGTTTTATGATTTCACTTTGTAATTTGTTTTATATATAGCTTGTTTTATTATGTAATTTGTTTTATATGTATTATGTCACTTTGTAATTCGTTTTATACGTAATTTGTTTTATATGTAATTTGTGTTATTATGTCATTTTGTAATTCATATTATATGTAATTTGTTTTATTATGTCACTTTGTATTTTGAATATTTTTAATGTATCTTGTATATTATTTTATTAAGTTTTGTGTTATGTCTTGTGCTTTGTGTTTTGTTGACAAACTAAGTGAGGAACAACATAGGAAATTTAATTATAGTTTTATTGTAGAATTATTATAGTTTTATTGTATAATTAATGTTTTTGTTTATTTTTTATAGTTTAGTTTGATTTTCTTCATTTTGTATTCTTATGTTTGATTTTTTGAGCTTTGTATCTCTGTACTTTAATTTTTAGTTAACCATCAATGGATATAGTAATGAATTAACTTGTAAGATATGGTCACCTTATGACGGGATTCTTCCTTAGGTGTTAAGCTATTCCAATTTGTTTTTTTTTTTTTTTGTTTATTTCATTTAGGTGTATTGTCCACTTTGGGTTAGGTTAGACTAGACTTCAATCCTGCACTTACAGTGCTAGCACCTCTAAGTATATGGATCCCGGTTGATAATTTAATGTTGGAAATACTATCATATATTTTTACCGACAAGATCTGTATCATGTTTAGATGGAAGAGTATAGTTTGATCCGCAAAAGAAGTTGACCTATGGAAAACATCATTATGGGACATACTATTCTCTCTAGTCCAAAAGCTCCTATATCAATAGGAAATGCCCTACCTCCGAGTGCAGTTTGAATTATTAGTTCACGTGATCGAAAGCAACCGATTGGGTTTACAACAAAACCTATAAATCTATCACTCATCCAACTAGGATAATTTTATGAGATGAACCCCAAAGGGAAGCTGAGGATAAATGGCAGGAGGTGATTGGATCCAAAAATTAATCATGAGATCAGAGTTGATCATAGGTTCTTCTCTATTATTAGCTCTTATTTGATATGAAAATTTTTTGAGTTGATACTAGTCATTCAAAGATCTATCCAAATGACTAGTATCAAATTTAGCACTAGAAATAAATAAATGACATTTCCTTGCATCCACAAAGAAAGTGATTTAGCACTAAAAATAAAGATAACTTAAAAAAATTATTGTAGTTGAACAACGACATAAATTTATCCAAGGATCAATTAAACTCACCAATCATTCATTAGGAATTCAGTATGAAGGATGTATAACATATAAAAAAATCCATAAGGGTACCCACATGAAGCTGGTGCCCAAAATAACCACAACAACAACATGTGCACAGAAAAAATAAAACGACACGCACGTGCCTCCAAAGGCGTGCATGCGTCACTGCTTCGGCAATGTCAAACGTCCACATAGTTCATCCCACGTGGACAAAAGGGGCGTGCACGCATCGTTGCTTCGGCAATGCCGAACGTCCATGTGGTTCATCCCACGTTGATAAAAGGGGCGCGCATGCACTTTTGACGCATACACACAAAATGGCATGCATGCGTCAGTGGCGCATGCGTCAATGGCGCGTGCGCGCCTCTGTTTTTTGATAAAAAAAAACAGAGCTCACGGGTTTGTTATTTTCGACAGACCCGTGAGCCCATTCTCCAACCCACAAGCTCACTATGCAACCCCGCAAACGCGTCTTCGTGCACCCAAATCATCCTCAACACCAAGCAATCGCCCCTACACCACAGTTCCATCCATTTCTCCGAGTAGGTGCTCCTCAAAGCACAAATTTGTGTTTACTTTTTGTTTTCCATTTGAATTTTAATTTTAAAAAAAAATTACAATCCATTTAAAAACCAAGAAAATTTAATTGCAAGCCATCTACACCTAACGAGATGTCAGACACACCTGAACCATCCGATGAAACCAATGAAACCTGACCTCCAGAAGACAATATGGGAACCGACAGTGAAATGAATGAAAAGCCCGAAGATCAATTATACAAGACTTAAATCAATTGAGCGCACTAAGTAATGAATTGAACAGTACCAAGGTACCCTCTCGGGTTTCCTTGGCTTCATCACATCAAAACATTATTGAATCAATCAATATTGCACACAGTGAGATAACAAACTTGAGCCAATACAGGGCTCGAATGAGGGAACACTACTCCAATTGGTTGTCCAAAGAGCAGATAAAAGACCTCAACATCACCAAAGCCCAGTTGTATAGCAAGTTCATAGTTCCTTGGATGGGACAGCCTCCAGTTGTGACGAGGGCTCAGGTTTGCATGGATTGGTGCATTTACAAGCCATGGAGAGATAACTAGAGAAAGAGGTGGTTCATGGTGTTTGACAGGCCCCTCCCTGTGCAACAATTTGGAGGTCCCACAGTATTTCCTTTGGAAATTGTGGGCTGAGTTTGAGCTAGGGTACCATGTCAAATATTTTGACATCACTGAGTTTCAGGGTGTCGGTCTTGGCTCTGCCCAAGATCAACCTCAGGCACACTGCAACCCACTTAGAGCACCTCCTGCACCCAGGAGAGAGACAAACCCCCCTCCTCGGCCACCCGGGTTTGGTAGCGGTCTAGATGAGATTCATGACTCCGTCATACGTGCCACACATGACTTGCTTAGACATACCAAATTTGTGGCCATGTCTTTCTAGAGCCGGGAGGACATCGATGAGACACAGACAGATGCACAGTCTATGGGTGGTGGCCGAGACATGTCGGGTACAGGTGGAACCCATGAGGGGCCTTCTAGTTCTGCTAGAAAAATGGCACATCGTTGTTCTCATTGTGGTAATTCTTGCCATGGTGATACGCAGCAGCATGCCACAGGGAGCTTCATGGATCAGGTTTGCTATTGTTTTATTTAATGTTCAAGTATTTGTTGTATTTTATTTGATATCGTATTGTTTAATATATTTAACTTTGAATTACACACTGTTGACTTTATTTGTTTTAATGTTCAGTTATTTGGTGCCAGGTCTCCATCCCCCAGGTTGGAGGACGTTGGTTCCTTTGACCTTGATGGAGCCATGGCGGCAGCAGAGGAGATTGCGACACCATACACAGAGGTAACTTCTTTACTTTGAATAACTAGATCCAGTTATAAGTAGTTTGTGTTCAATAATTACAAATTAATTAGCACTGAGTAATTACCATATTATCATCATATTTTATAGTTGTGTTTATAATATTGTCTAATTTATTTGAGAGCTATAAATTCATATAATCTTACCCAAAAAAAGAATGAAACCTTATAAAACATGAAAACCTAAGAAAACTATAAACATTTGTCCATGTTCACTTTAGGCATCCTAGACCTCTAATGATTATACAAATGGGAGAGAATTTTCCAAAATCTGTCATTCTTACTTGACCAATGATGAGCCCGCAGCTGGGATTTTGGTGATGCCTACAATGTCCTTCGTCCTTAGACTACCATGCAATGCTTGCTTCCTCTTCCTGTGCTTCACCAATTCCATGTGTGTTATTGTTGCTTTGCCATTTGTCACCATTTCATCCAAGTTATCTTTGCCATGTACTCTCCTTGTCCAAATCATCTTCAAATGACCACAGTATGGGTCATTTGACTCTTGGTTCAATAGGTGTGCCAATTGCTCCAATGCCCATCACTTTGTCCACCAAATCAACCTTTGATGCCATGCCCTTATGCCATGTGTTCTTCAAGCTTAAACTTTGAGAATATATTACCATGGTAATTATCACTTTCCCCCATATTCTACTAATAGGTTCTTTTAATGGTAAAGGTGGTCAAATCACTTCTATGCTTCTGCTAACTTTGTTGTATCAATTGAGTTCACTGAGATGTTGTACTTGTCACTTTTGCATCCACCGAGACCAATAGGAAAACTAATTATTGCTATGAATTTTCACTGCATTGTGCAAAACTCTCGTGAAAAAGAGAATCATAGTGGCCAAGCTTCTAGAAATTCAAGAACCTGATGTTTCTCATCTCCTTATTACCCTAGTATTATCACGGGATTTCCAATCTATTCTAATTCTTGAGACTAAAAGTAATCATACTACTACTCCTAGAACATGCTATTAGGAAAGACATATAAACAACGTAAAACAACTTATCACATGTATTGTCACGAAAGTTTTTGAAAATGATGTAAGGCCCATAAGGAAGAGCGATAATCTTACAAATATGGTCTATGGGGCCTTGCTATTATCTTGATTCAAATACAACTTAGTAAAACATTTGGCATCAAGAATACTCATTTAACTCATTTCACTCAAGATTTCTTTGATGTCAATCAAGTGATATCATTCTGACAACATAGCTATTCAATCAAGAACACATAATTACTCATTTAATGTAAAAGAACATGGCAAATTCAAGCTTGTAAGTAAGTTAATCATGAAAAAGATTTCTCTTTCTTCCTTTTTCTAACGATCAACACTCTAAAGTGTATTAAATAACATGCACACTAACTTAACTTCTATTTAGCACCTCTTTGCAAATTTAAACAATGAGATGCCATTTTATTTGATGATGTAAATGTTATGGAAAGAAAGGGACTCAAGATCCTCACTCTAGGGATGCAAATACTTTTCCACTAGGTGAATCAAGCTTGTAGGAAACTACAAATCTATAAGAAGACATCAAAACCTAGGAACTCTTCATCAACAATCCAAACACATTACATAGGTTTCCAATTCAAATTTGTAAATGGACATGAATTCCATTTGCTTATGTGGCACTGCACATCTCTCTAGGGCCAAAGGAAAAGCTCACCTACTCATGGGGATGACTCTAGAAAAGGAAAAGCTCACCATGTCACCTTCTATGCCCTCTCACCTTATTTAATTTTAATTTCATGGCATGACACCTTCCATCCTTTCATAATATTGAATATCATCTAACTTGAATATAAATTAATTGCAGTCATTTTTTATAAATACCATCATTGTCATTCTCATTTGTATTGTGTTTAATATTGTTAATATTGTTTTTATAAATTCAGTCTAAAAATTGTAGTGTTTGCAGAGGTGTCTGCGGGCTCCCATGACCAGCCATCACCACCGGGGACCAGCAGTTCTTCCCGTGCGCAGGTATCATGTGTATTAAAGCATAAATTTAATTTCAAATACGATGACTTGTCCGTGTATATTTATATTTTTTTATATTAAACTATGAGGTTATAAATGTGTATGCAGGTGCGAGCACTTCAGCCTGCCAGTGCCGTTATTCCTCCCTTCCTGAACTTTCAGCAACCCTATATGCCAGTTGTATCCCCTGGAATACATGTCCCATTCACCAACCCCTTCCATCCATCCCCCCCCTCCTATATAGCACCACAGTTCCATCCAGCTCCCCCTTATGTATCATATCCATCTCCACCTCCGTGTCAGTTTTCCATGTTCCCACCCTCCCCCATCCGACCACGACACACCACCCATCCACAATCACCCATCCCTCTACCACAACATAGACCTCGCCCCCCACCACACTCGCTTTCCCTTCCAGGGTGCCCCGATCCATACTACAGCTAGTTGGGGTTTATAGCCCTAGATGTCCATCTCCACTTCACCGACCCTAGTCCATGCCTCCTCCTGCCACCCCCCCTTCTTCCACTATTCACCCCAGTGGTGTAGCCACCGTTGATGTGGCTACATCCTCCCCTTTACCATCCACCCTAGCATCGGAGCAGGATGTCCAGCTGACTGCTCCATCTTCCAGCCCCGAAGACTAGCCGATTTTGTTCACGGTGAGATTGACTAGTTTATCAAAATCTCATTCAATTTTAACGGAAATTACTATATGTATCTAGTTTCAACTTTGATCTGATTGTTCTAAATGTTGCAGGGTGGAATTTTCGAGAGACTTGGATCACGGAGGAGGGAGACCCCCTCATGACTTATAGTCTCACATGTGGTAAGTTATCCAAGATTTGAAAACTATTTTTATTTTGAAATTATGTTTTATACTTGTATAATTGCCAAGAAAAGTTGACATATTATTATTGTCATTTCAGGGCTCAGGGGGACGTGCTCAAAGACGCTGGAAGGACCTAGCTTCCTCTAGCACAAAGAAGCAGAAGATTGATTTTGGAGATGCACTTGGGAACTCCGAGGTTGGGCAGGAGGATTGAGAGACCCTCCTATGTACACTAGCCATGATGTGGCATTTTCGACACGAGTTGCCATATTTTGTATAGGGCACCATGGGCCATATTTTGCATAGGGCACAAGTTGCTTTTTTTGTACGGGGCATGAGTTGCCATTATATAGATGTTGGGAACGATGTTCCATTTTTTCAAAAAGTGTACATGATTGGATCTTTTTTGCATATTAATATATGGATCTGCACTTGTGTATATGAGTTTGTCTTTGATTACATTTTTGCATACATGATTTTGTCTTCAATAAGAATGTTATGGAAAAGTTCTCACATACATATAGATGTTATTTCTAGTTACCAAGTGACCTCAATATGAGTCCCTTGTATTTGAATGGGTCTTGCATCTTTTCCTTTCAGCAACGACATACCTAACCAAGCAAACTAAGGAGTGATATTTACATTACAAATTGTTGTGACTTTAGGGCTACAAAAAAATATATAGCATAAGCAAAATCATCTCCCACTTCCAATCATGGGCCAAAATATTCCTGAAAATCCTACTGATATATGAAAAGAAACCCTAGGTAACTTGTAGTTGATATAAATAAATTAGGAATGTACCCAAGCCTAAGAGCCCATCTTTCCTATAACTACACCATTAGAGACAACTCCCCCACCTTTTTACCATGAAATCTTCCAACAAGAGGATGGGAATCCATTCCCACCACCTCATGCATTTTGATATCCTTTCCTAGGACTAGCCTCATCAGAGAGATTTTATGTTTTACACACTTCTTCCTCTTCATTTTGACCCTACCAACATCATTTACATGCATCCCTTTGTTGAATTCACCTTTATCATTATCAACATGCTTTAAAGAATTGTCTCCTCCATCTCTAACCTTCAACCAACTACCATCCTTTTCCAAAATAACCCTTCCATCCTCGAGATCTATAGGATTCACCCTTGGACTTACTAGGTCCATAACCATTTCATACACAACACCTAAAATAATTTGATTATCCTAAATTAATCCATTTGAAATAGGACCCTCACCACATATATAATGACTAGTCTATCACGATTCACAACTCTCGTCTATGAATCATAGTGTTAATTGCATGTTATTTGAATGGTTATTATTTCACAAATTTGTCTTAAGCAATTACACACAACATATCCTAAATGTTTATGGTTTATTGAATGAATGTTTACAATCATCCAATCATTTACATTCTAGACGTTACCAAACCTGCACAAGTGGTTTACTGATTTTATTTCCAGCACATCTTTTTATATTTATATGCTCATGGATCATATGGCAAAACATTTAATTTATTACGTTTGTGAAGATAAGATTTCAGCCATCTTTACTGAAGTGTTTCAAATCACTACAACCTAGTTGGACCCTTAATAGATTGGGTGACACCCTTTTGCAAATATTTTACTCTCTCCAAGAGGGTCTCATTCAATAATCACTCGTAAACTAATAACTATAACCTTGGCATTATTAGATAATATCATTTGTGGATGATTTTGTGAAATAAGCCAACATGTTTTAATGTGAATTTTGATTCTACAACATTATGGTTCATTTTTTATTTAAGTTTTGTGAATATCTTTATTTATCCATGAATGATCTTTCATTTTACACATGAGCAAATATTTATTTATGAAAGCTGTCTATTTGATTAATTCACTTGCAAATTTTTGAGTTAAGCACTCACATGGGACTTTAACTTAATGGAAAACACATCTTAATCTTCAAACAAGTTTGAAATCCCAAGACCTTTTCTCCAACCTTGATCTAGAAGCCTCCCTTGGCCTTTAAAGTAGGCCTAAAACTTGGGAAAATCTTTGTTGAGGTGACAGTGGCAATCATCTTCGGAAGTCGCACTTATAGCATTAGAGGATTAGTACTTTGCCACTTGGGATTGAAAACAAGATGTAACAGGATGCACTAGCCTTTATGGATGAGAGAGATAGGGAGCGCATGCATGCGCCATCCTCCATTAATTTCTAGTTTAGATGTTTTTCCTAAATTAGCAGTTCAGTTCTAATTCTGCATTTTTTATTTTATTTAGTTTTGCATGCATAGTGAGAGAGTGCAGTTTCCTAGGCACTCATACGTGAGGATTACAGTCTAAGTTAAGGGGGGCATATCTCTAGGAGGATACATGCTTGCATGCCTCAGATAATCCCAGTACAGGTGCACTTAGTTGGCCCATTTATCCATGCAAACAAGGCGCTCTAGAGTTAGAGTCTTACACTCTTAAGATACCCAAACCCTAGCACTAAACCATCTTCTTTATCTTCACCATCGACGTCGTCATCGTCACCACCATCTTCATCTCTAACTCTAACCCTAATTCAATTTCCTTCTATAACTATAGCCTTAACCCTCACCCAAACCCTAGCACTAAACCATCCTCTTCATCCTCACCATCACCATCACCATCACCGTCACCATCACCATCATCGTCATGTCTTCATCATCATGACCATCTTCATCATCATTGTTAACTCTAACTCTAAACCTAATTCAATTTCATTCTATAACTCTAGCCCTAACCCTCACCCAAACCCTATCACTAAACTATCTTCTTCATCATCACTATCACCATCACCATCACCGTCAACGTCTTCATCATCACCACCATCTTCATCATCATTATTAACTCTAACTCTAACCCTAATTCTATTTCCTTCTATAACTCTACCCCTAACCCTCACCCAAACCCTATCACTAAGCCATCTTCTTCATCCTCACCATCACCATCAACGTCTTCATCATCACCAGCATCTTCATCATCATCATTAACTCTAACTCTAACCCTAATTCAATTTCCTTCTATAACTCTATCCCTAACCCTCACTCAAACCCTAGCACTAAGCCATCTTCTTCATCCTCACCATCACCATCACCATCACCGTCAACATCACCATCATCATCATGTCTTCATCATCAACACCTCTTCATCATCATTGTTAACTATAACTCTAACCCTAATTCAATTTCCTTCTATAACTCAAGCCCTAACCCTCACCCAAACCCTAGCACTAAGCCATCTTCTTGATCATCACCATCACCATCACCATCACCATGAACATCTTCATCATCACCACCATCTTCATCATCATCCTTAACTCTAACTCTAACCCTAATTCAATTTCCTTCTATAAATATAGCCCTAACCCTCACCCAAACCCTAGCACTAAGCCATCTTCTTCATTCTCACCATCACCATCACCATCACCGTCACCATCACCATCACCATCATCATCAATGTCTTCATCATCACCACCATATCTATCATCATCATTAACTCTAACTCTAACCCTAACTCTAACTCTAACTCTAACTCTAACTCTAACTCTAACTCTAGGTTCCTCATCAACATATCCATCATCATCATCTTCTCCATCGTCATCATCTTCATCAACATCACCATCACCATCACAATCATCATCAATTTCTTGATCATCATCACCATGATCATCATCATACGTGCCCGACAGACGATTTTGCAGAGTTGACCCCCATGTGCAAAAATTGCACACTCTCTCACTAAGCAAAACCCTAGTTTCCAAGATGGATGTACAAGATGGCACCGGGGCCACAGGAATGGCGGAGATGGGCACCTCTAGCACTATCCCGGCATCCTAAATCCAACGGAGGCGACGGTTTGTCGATCGGAGCCACGGTTGTCATTCTATGGCTCGTTCCGTCTCGCATCCAAAAGGCCTTCAGGGACACCTGCTGAATACCTGTCGGGGGCATAGAAGTCCAACCGTGCAGCAAAAATGGGTTATGGTGAGTCCTACAGGTGTGTCTAGGAAGGTTCCAGCTGGGAACGCTACCTGTAAGTGCCCGATGGACGATTTTGCAGAGTTGACCCCCATGTGCAAAAATTGCACACTCCCTCACTAAGACAAACCCTAGTTTCCAAGATGGAAGTACAAGATGGCACTGGGGCCACGACACTGGAGGATAGGGGCACCCCTGGCACTATCCTGGTGTCCTGAATCCAACGGAGTCGACAATTCATGGATCAGAGCCACGGTCGTCATTCTATGGCTTGTTCCATCTCGCATCAAAAAGGCCTTCACAACCACTTGGTAGATACCTACCGGGGGCATAGAAGTCCAACCGTGAAGCAAAAACGGGTTTCAGGGAGTCCTGTAGGTGTGTCTAGGCATTTTCCGGTTGGGAACAATAGCCGTAAGTGCCCGATGGACGATTTTACAGAGTTGACCCCCATGTGCAAAAATTGCACACTCCCTCACTCAGCAAAACCCTTGTTTTCAAGATGGAATACAAGATGGTACCCGGGCCACGGGACCGTAGGAGAGGGGCACCCATAGCACTATCTTGACGTCCTGAATCTAATGGAGTCAAAGGTTCTTCAATCATAGCCACGGTCATCATTATATGGTTCGTTTCGTCTCACATCCAAAAGGCCTTCATGGACACCTGCTCGATACCTTCCGGGGGCATAGAAGTCCAACCATGAATCAAAACCGGGTTTCAGGGAGTCCTGTAGGTGTGTCTAGGAAGGTTATGGTTGGGAACACTAGCTGTAAGTGCCTGGAAGACGATTTTGCAGAGTTGACCCCATGTGCAAAAATGGCACACTCCCTCACTTACCAAAACCCTAGTTTCCAAGATGGACGTACAAGATGGCACCGGGGCCATGGGACCAGAGGAGAGGGGAAACCCTAGCACTATCTCGTTGTCCTGAATCCAACAGAGTCGAAGGTTCATTGAACGAAGCCACAGTCATCATTCTATGGCTCGTTCCATCTCGCATCCAAAAGGCCTTCAGGGACACCTACTGAATACCTGTCGGGGGCATAGAAGTCCAACCGTGCAGCAAAATTAGGTTCTGGGGAGTCCTACAGCTGCGTCTAGGAAGGTTTCTACTGGGAACGCTATCCGTAAGTGCCCGGCGGACGATTTTGCAGAGTTGACCCCCATGTGCAAAAATTGCACACTCCCTCACTGAGCAAAACCCTAGTTTCCAAGATGGATGTACAAGATGGTACGGGGGCCATGAGACCAAAGGAGAGGGGTAGCCCTGGCACTATCTCGGCATCCTGAATCCAATGGAGTTGACGGTTCGTCAATCGGAGCCACGGTTGTCATTCTATGGCTCGTTCCGTCTCGCATCCAAAAGGCCTTCACGGACACCTGCTAGATACTTGTTGGGGGCATAGAAGTCCAGCCATGCAGCAAAACTAGGTTTTGGGAAGTCCTGCAGGTGTGTCTATGTAGTTTCCAGTTGGGAACGCTAGCCGTAAGTGCCCAGTGGACGATTTTGTAGAGTTGACCCCTCTGTGCAAAAATTGTAGACTCCCTCAATGAGCAAAACCCTAGTTTCCAAGATGGACGTACAAGATGGCTCCCAGGCAATGGGACTGTAGGAGAAGGGCACCCCTAGCACTATCCCAATGTCCTGAATCCAATGGTTCATTGATCGGAGCCACGGTCGTCATTCTATGGCTCATTCCGTCTCGCATCCAAAAGGCCTTCAAGGACACGTGCTGGATACCTGCCATGGGCATAGAAGTCCAATCGTGCAACGAAACCGGGTTCTGGGGAGTCTTGCACATGTGTCTAGGCAGGTTTCGGTTGGGAACGCTAGCCATAAGTTCCCGACGGACAATTTTGCAGAGTTGACCCCGTGTGCAAAAATGGCACACTCCCTCACTTAGCAAAACCCTAGTTTCCAAGATGGATGTACAAGATGGTACCTGGGCCATGGGACCATAGGAGAGGGGCACCCATAGCACTCTCTCGACTTCCTAAATCCAACGGATTCGACGGTTTGTCGATTGGAGCGACGGTCATCATTATATGGCTCGTTCTGTCTCACATCCAAAAGGCCTTCACGGACACCTACTGGATACCTGCCGGGGGCATAGAAGTCCAACCGTGAAGCAAAATCAGGTTTCGGAAAGTCCTGCAGGTGTGTCTAGGCAGGTTCTGGTTGGGAACGCTAGCTGTAAGTTCTCGGCGGACGATTTTGTAGAGTTGACCTCTGTGTGCAAAAATTGCACACTCCCTCACTGAGTAAAACCCTACTTTCCAAGATAGATGTACAAGATGGCACCGGGGGTACGAGACTAAAGGAGAGGGGCACCCCTAGCACTATCCTGGTGTCCTGAATCCAACGAAGTCGACAGTTCGTTGATCGGAGCCACAGTTGTCATTCTATGGCTCGTTCTGTCTCGCATCCAAAAGGCCTTCAGGGAGACCTGCTGAATACCTGTCGGGGGCATAGAAGTCCAACCCTGCAGCAAAATTGGGTTTTGGGGAATCCTGCAGCTGTGTCTAGGAAGGTTTCAGATGGGAATGCTAGCCGTAAGTTCCCAACGGACGATTTTGCAGAGTTGACCCTAGTGTGCAAAAATTGCATACTCCCTCACTGAGCAAAACCCTAGTTTCCAAGATGGACATACAAGATGGCACAAGGGCCACGGGACCGAAGGAGAGGGGCACCCCTAGCATTATCCCGCTATCCTGAATCCAATGGAGTCGACAGTTCATCGATTGGAGCGACGGTCATCATTCTATGGCTTGTTCTATCTTGCATCCAAAAGGCCTTCACGGACACCTGTTAGATACCTGCTGGGGGCATAGAAGTCCAACCGTGTAGCAAAACTGGGTTGCAGGAAGTCCTGCAGGTGTGTCTAGGTAGTTTCCAGCTGGGGATGCTAGCCGTAAGTGCCCAACGGACGATTTTGTAGAGTTGACCCCCATGTGCAAAAATTGCACACTCCCTCACTGAGCAAAACCCTAGTTTCCAATATGGATGTACAAGATGGCTCCTGGGCCACGGGACCATAGGAGAGGGGCACCACTACCACTATCCTAACATCCTGAATCCAGTGGAGTCGACGGTTCGTCGATCGGAGCCACGGTCGTCATTCTATGGGTCATTCCATCTCGCATCCAAAAGGCCTTCACGGACACCTGCTAGATACCTGCCGGGGGCATAGAAGTCCAACTATGCAGCAAAACCAGGTTCCGAGGAGTCCTACAGGTGTGTCTAGGCAGGTTCCGATTGGGAATGCTAGCTGTAAGTGCCCGGCGGACGATTTTGCAGAGTTGACCCCATGTGCAAAAATTGCACTCCCTCACTGAGCAAAACCCTAGTTTCGAAGATGGACATACAAGATGGCACCGAGTCCATGGGGAACGGAGGAGAGGGGCACCCTTGGCACTATCCCGGCGTCCTGAATTCAATGGAGTTGACGGTTTTTTGATTCGAGCCACGGTGGTCATTATATGGCTCATTCCGTCTCGCATCCAAAAGGGCTTTAGGGACACCTGGTGGATACATTCTCGGGGCATAGAAGTCAAACCGTGCAACAAAACCTGGTTCCAGGGAGTCCTGCAGGTGTGTCTAGGTAGGTTCCGGCTGGGAACGCTAGCCATAAGTGCCCGGTGGATGATTTTCCAAAGTTGACCCCAATGTGAGGGCCATCCAAATTTGCTCAAGGGGGGCATTTCTCATCCGGAGGCCCCTGGGCATGCATGGCCACCGTGTATAGGTCCACAATGGCGATGTGGACCTATGGGAGGCGACAAAATCCAAGTCCTCTTGCTGGTTTGGGTTTCGTGGCCCTAGGGCAATTCCTCCAGGTGTCCGTGAACAACCCCGGGGTGCCCGACTAGAATGCCCGTAGCACCCAAACCGTGGCTCGGTTCATGAATCCATCGATTCTGGTGGGTCCGAGATGTTGGGTTTCAACTAGGGGACCCCCCACAACGTCCCCCAAAGACCCGCAAGTGGTGCCAATGAGCCATCTCCGGAGCTATGGTTTTGCTCAGTGAGGGCCATTCAAAATTTGCTCAAGGGGGGCATTTCTCGTCTGGAGGCCCCCGAGCATGTGTGGCCACTGCGGACAGGTACACAATGACCACATAAACCTGTGGGAGGCAACAAAATCCAAGTCCTCTCATCGATTTGGGTTCTGTGGCCCCGAGGCAAATCCTCCATGTGTCCCTGAACGGCCCCGGGGTGCCCGACTAGAATGCTCGTAGCACCTGAACCATGGCTCGGTTCATGAATCCATCGGTTCCAGTGAGTTTGAAATGCTAGTTTTCAGCTAGGGGACCCTCCACAGCGTCCCCCAAAGACCTAGAAGTGGTGCCAGTGATGCATCTCCGGAGCTAGGGTTTTTCTCAGTGAGGGGCATTCCAAATTCGCTAAAGGGGTGCATTTCTTGTCTGGACGCCCTCGGGCGTGCGTGGCCACCGTGGACAGGTCCACAATGGCCACGTAAGTGCTTGATGGATGATTTTGCAGAGTTGACCCCCGTGTGCAAAAATTGCACACTCCGATGGGCGAGCGGCTTATAGAAGGAAATATGGCGGTTGTAGGTATCTATGCTTTTCTTCCGATGAAAATTGTAACAAGATTTCCATTTATAATACAGGCATATTTTTTACTAGTTTCGTCAAGAGAAAGTATCATTTTCAATAACAAGTGGAACCAGGGAATCCTTCATCGTGTTCCATTAGCCCTTTTTTCAGCATTTCATGCTCTGGTTAGTGGTAATTCACCTCTATCATCGAAAACTTGGGTCTATAGGTACCTTCCCTTTCATATTCCTCGTAATGCACACATAGTCCATCCTTATCTTGATAAATAAGAGTTTTATAATAGCTTGAACTTTTTGGGCGTGGTTATCTCCCTGTATTCGGTTGTCTGATTGGTTGACAAGCTTGCCTGAAAATCTGTATGTTGAACTTCTTTGTTTTATTGCTGAAAATTGGAAGGGATTTTCAAGTCACTTGCAAAACACTCCTTTGTTGAAATATGTAAGTTCTTCCAACAACATTGATTTGGCTAGTGTATCAAATGCTGTCGTCCACACCAGAATTTATCTTTCGTCAAAGGAGTCACACATATTGTGGCTGACCAAATGGTCTGGGGAGCTTGCAAGTGCCGCAAAATATTATTCCATGCCTGAATGTACTCAGAAGGAAATTATAAATTTAAATCCTCGAGAATACCTGAATCTACCTCGAAGGCAATTATAAATTTAGATCCTCGAGAAGGTGAGAAACTGTATGAGTGGTTGAATCAGTATCCTAAAATTACAGAGCTTTCTATCTCAAAGTTTGTTGAGCGGTTCCTAGATGTAGTATTAGACTCAACAAATAGTAAACTTGTTATCACCACAGCACATTTTTTGCACTATTCATTTGCAAATAACTACGTCTGGCCCACAGAGCTTACCAGTCTTTGCAAGAATATTCCCTTAGTAGATGAAGGTGGCAACATCATTAGGGTACAAGGCTCTCGAAAGTTTCTCCAGCCTACATCCATGAGTAATTTGGCCAAGTCAATGCGCCAAGTTAATTGGGCCAAGGTGTCCCTGAACGGCTCTGGGGTGCCCAACTAGAATGGCTGTAGCACCCGAACCGTGGCTTGATTCGCGAATCTATCGATTTCGGTGGGTCTGGAATGGTGGGTTTCAGCTAGGAGATCCCCCACAGTGTCTCCTGAAGACCTAGAAGTGGTGCCAATGGGCCATTTCCGGAGCTAGGGTTTTGCTCAGTGATGGCCATTCCAAATTCGCTCAAAGGGTTCATTTCTTGTTCGGAGGCCCCCGGGCATGCGTGGCCACCGTGGACAGGTCCACAAAGGCCATGTGGACCTGTGGGAGGCGACAGAATCCAAGTCCTCTCGCCGGTTTGGGTTTCGTGGCCCCGGGGCAATTCCACCAAGTGTCCGTGAACGGCCTCGGGGTGCTGGACTAGAATGCCCGTAGCACCCAAACCATGGCTCGGTTTGCAAATCCATTGATTACGGTGGCTCTGGGATGCTCGGTTTCAGCTAGGGGACACCCCATAGTGTTCCTTGAAGACCCGAAAGCTATGCCAACGAACCATCTCCGGAGCTAGGGTTTTGCTCAATGATGGCCGTTCCAATTTCACTCAAGGGGTGCATTTCTCATCCGGAGGCCCCAGGGTGTGCGTGGCCAACATGGACAAGTCCACAATGGCCACGTGGACATGTGGGAGCCGACAGAATCCAAGTCCACTCGTCGGTTTGGGTTCCATGGCCCCGGGGCAATTCCTCCAAGTGTCCCTAAATGGCCCCGGGGTGCCCGACTAAAATTCTCGTAGCACCCGAACTGTGGCTCGGTTTGGGAATCCGTCGATTCCAGTGGGTCCAGGACACCGGGTTTCAGCTAGGGGACCCCCCATAACATCCCCTGAAGACCCGGAAGCTGTGTCAAAGAGCCATCTCCGGAGCTAGGGTTTTGCTCAGTGATGGCCATTCCAAATTCGCTCAAGGGGTGCATTTCTCATCCGGAGGCCCCTGGTGCTAACACCCAAAAAGTGTTCACTACATCATCTACCCCATTACATGGCTCATTTGTCCATTCTCCTACCATATTTCCCTTAAAAACTCTAAAAATCCCACTAAAAAGCCTCAAAAAGGCTAAAAAAACCCCTTTCTCCTCCAAAAATATCCAAAATTCCTCTAAAAATAGCAAAAACCCTCCAAAAAGAGAATAACAAATATAAAATAATGAGGAAAAGGAGGAAAAAACCCTATACAACTGACCTAAACCATATGGTTCCCAAAACCATGGGCCAGCACTCCACCACCAAAAAACTATAAATAGGTGATGGAGACCCCTCATTCCACATCCACAATCATAAGCACCCTTACTCTGCCAAAATAGCTCTTGAAACCCTAGCTCACCCTTGAGCTACTTTCACCTTGAGAGTTCTTTTTGGCCCATTTCCACTATTGGAGAAAGAGAAGGAGCAAGTTGGAGCTTGGAGCAACCCTCTTGGAGCATTGCAAGAGCTTCACCAACCTTCACATTGGAGGTAAAATTAATACAAAAGCCATTATTTACATCTTGTTTTTTCTGTTTCGTGCACATGTTTAGAGTAATTTACATTTCTATTTTAGCACTTTAATTTACAATTTACTGAACTGCTACGAAGGAGTTCCTTCTCCTTAGTAGGTGCTCATTTGCACAAGCTAGGGGTAAAACCCTAGCTACACCTGGGCGTGTGTGGCCACTATGGATAGGTCCACAATGGCCACATGGACCTATGGGAGCCGACGGAATCCAAGTCCGCTCACCGGTTTGGGTTCCGTGGCCTTGGAGCAAATCCCCAAAGTGTCCCTGAATGACCATCACTAAGCAAAACCCTAGCTCCAGAGATGGCTTGTTGGCACAACTTTTGGGTCTTCGAGGGATGTTGTGGGGGGTCCCCTAGCTGAAACCCGCCATCCCAGACCCACCGAAATCGACGGATTTGTGAACCGAGCCACAGTTCGGGTGCTACGGGCATTCTAGTCGGGCACCCCGTGGTCGTTCAGGGACACTTCGAGGAATTGCCCCGGGGCCACAGAACCCAAACCGACGAGAGGACTTGGATTCTGTTCCCTCCAATAGGTCCACATGGCCATTTTGGACCTGTCCATGATGGCCACGCATGCCCAGGGGCCTTTCGACGAGAAATGCACCCCTTGAGCGAATTTGGAATAGCCATCACTGAGCAAAACCCTAGCTCCAGAGATGGCTCGTTGGCACAGCTTCCGAGTCTTTGGGGGATGCTATGGGGGGTCCCTTGTTTGAAAACCACCCTCCCAAACCCACCGAAATCGACGGATTCATGAACCGAACCACAGTTTGGGTGCTACGGGCATTCTAGTCGGGTACCCTGGGGTCATTTAGCAACACTTGGAGGAATTGCCCCGGGGCCACGGAACCCGGACCAGCGAGAGGACTTGGATTCCTTCACCTCCCATAGGTGTATGTGGCCATTGTGGACCTGTCCACGGTCGCCCTGCATGCCCGGCGGCCTCCAGACGAGAAATGGCCCCCTTGAGCAAATTTGGAATGGCCATCACTGAGAAAAACCCTAGCTCCGGAGATGGCCCATTGGCACCGCTTCCAGGTCTTCGAGGAACGTTGTGGGGTGGGGCCTAGCTGAAACTCATCGTCCTGGACCCACCAGAATCAACGAATTTGCAAACCGAGCCACGGTTCGAGTGCTACGGGCATTCTAGTCGGGCACCTCGGGGTCATTCAGGGACACTTGGAGGAATTGCCCTGGGGCCACGGAACCCAAACCGGTGAGAGGTCTTGGATTCTGTCGCCTCCCACAGGTCCATGTGGCCATTATGGACCTATCCACGGTGGCCATGCATGCTCGGGGGCCTTCGAACGAGAAATGCACCCCTTGAGCAAATTTGGAATGGCCATCACTGAGCAAAACCCTAGCTCCGGAGATAGCCCATTAGCACCGCTTCCGGGTCTTTGAGGGACATTGTGGGGGGTGGGCCTAGCTAAAACCCGCTGTCCCAGACCCACCGGAGCCAATGCATTCATGAACCAAGCCACGGTTCGGGTGCTACGGGCATTCTAGTCAGGAACCCCAGGGCCGTTCAGGGACACTTGGAGGATTTTCGCTGGGGCCTTCGGTCCTCTGTAACTGCTTTGAGCCAAGTGGCGTCCAACAAAATTCATGCTCTGCCATCGTATTTTCCTTCTATGATTTGTTTTGAAACCTGCACAAATATGATTGGACAATCTGGCAGCATATATGCATATACAGAAAATTACACCTGCTTCCAGCTTGTATTATCCATAAAGCATCGCATCAGTCATTTCATAAGCAAACTCACTCACTCATAATTTTAAGTGAAACTTCAACTATAGAAGCTAGATCAAACTTATAAAAATAAATAAAATATTTAAAACAAAATAAGTCAAAAACCTAAACAAAACAAAATTATGAAAATAATTCAACAAAATGAAAAGATTAGAAAAAATTGTCGACCGGGTAGGTACGACTAGCGTTCCCAGCCGGAACCTTCCTAAACACACCTGCAAGACTCCCCGGAACCTAGTTTTGCTAGATGGTTGGACTTCTATGCCCTCGGCAGGTATTCAGTAGGTGTCCTTGAAGGCCTTTTGGATGCGAGATGGAACGATCCATAGAATGACGACCGTGGCTCCGATCGACAAACCGTCGACTCCATTGGAATCAGGATGCTGGGATAGTGCCAGGGGTGCCCATCTCCTCTGGTCCTGTGGCCTCAGTGCCATCTTGCACATTCATCTTGGAAACTAGGGTTTTTCTTAGTGAGGGAGTGTGCAATTTTTACACATGGGGGTCAACTCTGCAAAATCATCCGTCGGGCACTTATGGCTAGTGTTCCTAGCTGGAACCTGCCTAGACACACCTGCAGGACTCCCCGAAACCCGGTTTTGCTGCACGGCTGGACTTCTATGCCCCTGGCAGATATCTAGCAGGTGTCCCTGAAGGCATTTTGGATGTGAGACGGAACAAGCCATAGAATGACGACCAGGGTATTTTTTAAGGATTATAATATTATACTTAAGTATAGTATCATAGGGGATTATTTTGGATTGAAGAAAACATGTATATAGATAGGTATGCAAATATTAAACTTGAAACATACAATTTACTACTAAAATGTGTAAATTTTGGCAAATATTATGATAAAAAAACATATTTTATTTAAATATAGGCGATATTAGAGACTAAAAATGAACGAATAGCGAATTTATTTTTTGAAAAAAAGTCCGAGAAATAGCCAGTTGGCGAAATTTCGCCCTTGAAAATTACCCTGATGATGACTATGGCTCCGATCGACGAACCGTCGATTCCATTGGATTCAGGATGTTGAGATAGTGCCAAGGGTGCCCCTTTCCTCCAGTCCCATGGCCTCGGTGCCATCTTGTACGTCCATCTTGGAAACTAGGGTTTTGTTCAGTGAGGGAGTGTGCAATTTTTGCACATGGGGGTCAACTCTACAAAATCATCCACCAGGCACTTACGGCTAGCCTTCCCAGCTGGAACCTTCCTACAAACACCTGTAGGACTCCTCGGAACCCGGTTTTGCTGCACGGTTGGACTTCTATTCCCTCGGCAGGTATCCAACAGGTGTCCCTGGAGGCCTTTTGGATGTGAGACGGAATGAGCCATAGAATGACGACCGTGGCTTCGATTGATGAACCATCGACTCCATTGGATTCAAGATGTCGGGATGGTACTAGAGGTGCCCCTCTCCTCCAGTCTTATGGCCTCGATGCCATGTTGTATGTCCATCTTGGAAACTAGGGTTTTTCTTAGTGAGGGAGTGTGCAATTTTTGCACACGGGGGTCAACTCTGCAAAATCATCCACCGAGCACTTATGGCTAGCATTCCCAGTCAAAACCTACCTAGACACATGTGTAGGACTCCCCGAAACCCAGTTTTGTTGCACAGTTGGACTTCTATGCCCCCGGCACGTATCCAGCAAGTGTCTCTGAAGGCCTTCTGGATGCGAGACGGAATGAGCCATAGAATGACGACCCTAGCTCCGATCAACGAATCGTCGACTCCGTAGGATTCAGGACACCGGGATAGTGCCAGGGGTGCCCCTCTCCTATGGTCTCATGGCTCGGGTGCCATCTTGTATGTCCATCTTGGAAACTAGGGTTTTTCTTGGTGAGGGAGTGTTCAATTTTTGCACACGGGGGTCAACTCTGCAAAATCATCCGCCGGGCACATATGATGATGATGATGGTGATGATGATAAAGACATTGATGATAATTGTGATGGTGATGGTGATGGTGATGAAGATGATGACAATGGAGAAGATGATGATGATGGAGATGTTGATGAGGAACCTACAGTTAGAGTTAGAGTTAGAGTTAGAGTTAGGGTTAGAGTTAGAGTTAATGATGATGATGGAAATGGTGGTGATGATGAAGACGTTGATGATGATGGTGATGGTGATGGTGATGGTGATGGTTATGGTGAGGATGAAGAAGATGGCTTAGTGCTAGGGTTTGGGTGAGGGTTAGGTCTAGAGTTATAGAAGGAAATTGAATTAGGGTTAGAGTTAGAGTTAATGACAATGATGAAGATGGTGGTGATGATGAAGACATTTATGGTGATGGTGATGGTGATGATGAAGAAGATGGCTTAGTGCTAGGGTTTAGGTGAGGGTTAGGGCTAGAGTTATAGAAGGAAATTGAATTAGGGTTAGAGTTATAGTTAACAATGATGATGAAGATGGTGTTGATGATGAAGAAATGATGATGATGGTGACGTTGATGGTGATAGTGATGGTGATGGTGAGGATGAAGAAGATGGCTTAGTGCTAGGGTTTGGGTGAGGGTTAGGGCTAGAGTTATAGAAGGAAATTGAATTAGGGTTAGAGTTAGAGTTAATGATGATGATGAAGATGGTGGTGATGATGAAGACGTTGATGGTGATGGTGATGGTGATGGTGAGGATGAAGAAGATGGTTTAGTGCTAGGGTTTGGGTGAGGGTTGGGGGTAGAGTTATAGAAGAAAATTGAATTAGGGTTAGAGTTAGAGTTAATGATGATGATGAAGATGGTGGCGATGATGAAGACGTTGACAATGGTGGTGATGGTGATGGTGATGGTGATGGTGATGATGAAGAAGATGATGATGATGGAGATGTTGATTAGAAGCCTAGAGATGATGTTGGTGATGATGATGACAAGTCCCTCTAAGTGGTTATCTATAGGAATAAAGCATCAATCTCCAACCATAAATGAGCATGTTTTAAAATATATTAGTGGAAACCCTAGGTTGATGACACGATGCTTGGATAAGGGCAAAAACCCAAAATCTAGCTAGATTTGGGTGAGCATTGAGCATGGGGAACCAAATCTATGAAAAATGCTAGGGATATAAGAGTTTTTTGGGTTATAAGAGCATGGGGAACCAAAACCCTAAACCAAATCATCGTAATATAAGAGTTTTGGGGGTTGGGGATATACCTCAAGATACTCAAAGCATGAAAAAGGTTTGGGTGGACACAAAACTAAAGAGAGAGAAACTAAAGAGATATTTGATTGATAAGGAATTTCATAGTTCCCCAATGCTTTTCTCAAGTATAGATCTAAAAAATACCACCCCTGAAACTTTATGATAACTCCCTACCCCAAGTGGAAGACCCTTCTATCCATACATGGATTCCTAGAAGGATTCATCTACCAAGTTAAATTTTCAAGACCATTGTAATAGATTATGTACTTCAAAAAAATTCCTAAAACCTAGGTAATTCTAATCTTGAGAACCTATCAAAACCACTATCTTCAAATGCTACAAACATAAATAGATATATTTAAGAAAATACTAACTCAAATTACTCAAATTTGATCCAAATCACATCACCATTTTATTCAACATAAAAGAGAAGCATGGAACAGTTTAATACATATAGGAAAAATAAAAAACATAGGCAAAGACATCTATGTATGTATGTATCAACAAAAAATGCATGTACCAACGAAAGAAACAACAAATAAGATATTAGTGCCATTATACAATGAACCCGACACATTCCAACATAGCTTACCACTTTACAAATTAACATATACAACTACAGACTATGTTGGTTTATTTGTGTTCGAATAAACATCATTATCCCTTACAATTCCAATCAATATAGATGATGTCTGGTCAAGTGTAGAGAGGAGAAACTAGTGTCTTGCCTAGCCATGAATTCATAAAAATTATGGTAGTAACACCCTACAACAGAGATGGCTAGAGATGCCTTGGGAATAGTTTGATAGTTTTTCTACATCAAATAAGGTAACCTTAATTAGTTGCATTTTTTGCTTTCTCCCTTAATGTTATCAATTCTAAATTTTGCACCTAGTTTGATTGCTTTGTCTTCATAGTGGAATGGTATATCCTTCCATTTGAGGCAATGTCCTTTACCATCGTAAATTACTAGGTTATATAACACATTAAAGAGTTGAAGAAACAACAACAAACTATTTCCTTAGATCTATAAACCTTGAGATGATAGAATGTGATTTTGAGTTTAAAATACCCATGGTTGAATTCAACAATGCATCACAATAGAATGAATGTATACCTTGTTTTGTGCAAAACCTTAAGGAGGATGCAAAGGTTTCTAACAAGGATCATGGTCTTGGGAAGGGTGATTAGGGGGAATATAATTTGACCTTTCAATGTGCAATATCTAGGGTGGGGAGGTGTTGGAGAGTGGGGAACTACGGACTATACCAACAATCATCATGTTGAATAGAGCATTAAGTAGGATAGCCTTGGTTTTTGGACAAAAAATCATTATTAAAGGTGAGGGGATATTGTAAGGATGGTAAATATGGATGAATATTATCATATTTGGATTCATAGAGAAAGGAAAAGTGCATATACTTACAGCTATCCTCATTCCATACAATGGTATTGAATCAGAGATGAGAGAGTTGAGGTTTTGTGGATGAGTTGAAGTGATATTTTTAGTTATGTTTAGTGAGTGTGTGGTTTTTTTTTCTAGCATAATATGAGGTGAAAAGAACAAAATTAACTTGGGAACTAATTACATAATGAGGAGGTTGCATACTTCATCTTGTCTAATGTTCATATGAGTTTTTTTAGATGTGAACTTGGGAAATATTCTTGTCAAATTCAGTGTTGTCTATGCATGGATATTGTTGTGGGCATATGATAAAAAAAAAAGGCATGGGCTCATCTCAAATATTGTGAATGAAAAGACCTATTTACAATTCACCATACCTCTATAGAAACGATCTCCACTTGCAATGGAAACTGGTAGCTTGATTGAATCCACTAGATTCCAAGACCACTAATAATGTTTGATAGATTCCAAGGGTGATTTTGTGTCCAATAGATCAAAGAGTGTCCAAAATATCAATGAGTGTGAGCCAATGAGAAACCTGTGAGAGCTTGAAACCCGTGAAAGAAGTGAAAACCGTGTTTTTGGTAGAATTCCCGGGAAACAAAGAACTCTATTTTTTTTAACTAGTAACAAGGCCGCGCATAAGTGTGTTTTTTCACATACATGTCAAGATCACAGACACGCCCAAACCTGCGCATGTGCCCCTGTATAAGGTTTACAACATTTATTCCCCAACGTTTACACCATTTAATGTCAAACTGTCCCCCACTTTGAAAATATTTGCATAAATTGGACTCGGTGATGAAGTTTGAAGGGTGGGTCTTAATTTTTATTGGAAGGGATTACTCTTTGACACATTTGATAATTTATGGTTGTCTATGCGCCTTGACCCAATTGACATTGTAATGTAAGGATGTGCATGCATAATAATCCTTATTTATGACTATGCGATGAGGATTTAAATGGAAGAGGATGTAAAGACGTGTTATTTTTATACGTATTTTTATGGTGAGTGTCGAAGAGAAATGTGGTGATGAACCACAATTCCTGAGCCAAAAATTGTTTTTTTAAATTTTATTAATAAGCATTGTGGTACTTTGGTCCAAATGATTTTTCTAACTCATTGTTTCTCCATATTGTGTGTCTACTGCCACCTCTCTATATCAATGCA
>BSBM01000205.1:40767500-40827500 GCA_027924585.1 Larix kaempferi
TGCACACACTTGTAGAACTATGTGTGCAGATTCCAAATATATAATTTTTTATTAAAACTATTATGTGTTCCTATTTTTTAGTTAATTTCAATTGCACTAACATCAATCTTACACAAAGAGTAGGTTATTTCTTCCGTCTATAACTTTTTATTGGCTCACCCCTTTTGAAAACGGAAAAGAACCTGCACAAGTACACACAAAAACATACATCCTAAAAAAAAAAATTGTTGATTGATTAGGTTAAGACCATGATATCGAGGGCTAATGCTTGGCCTAGTCATTTTACCGATGGGTTGACTTCCTTAATTAAAAAATAAATAAAATTAACATAAATAAATATGGAAAAATAATGCCACACTAGAACGACGTGTTATCTACGACTGTATATAATTTTTTTAACAAAAATCCACCATTTGAATACCGAACCAGAGGGCTAACGCAAACATATTCATTATATTTTCTTAAAAATATAACATACCAACCTTAGGAGAACCCCATTTTTTGGGAGTTATACTTAATTTCCATAAATAATATTTATATATTCCGGAAGGTAATCCGAGTTTCTACGTTTTATCTTCTTGCGCCATATTCCAAAAAGTTGTGTAGGTAGCTCTAATATTGCATTTTGACGTTCAAATTTCTGTTTTTCTAGAAGTCCATTGCGACTAATGCGTCATGAGTGGCCAGCATTAGCTTGCACTAGCCCATAAGTCCCATGGATTGACTAGAAAAAACAAGTATTAAAAGTAGAAAGACACAACAACAAGGTCTTACTTTTAGTGCATTATCTCAAGTTAATCTATTGGATGGTCTTTGAATTAAAACTTGATTTTCATTGGATCAATATGACATATTAGGAAGTTGTGCAAGTGTTTCTAAGAGAAAAGATTAAGGTGAAATAATTACTATCACATTGTTATTATTCAAGTGAACATTGTTACGTTGTACTTATTCATTTTATTAACCATTCAAATTTTCTAATGTTCTATTTTTCTTTTGAATAAATAAAAAAATTATAGATGATGCTTAGTAAATTTGAGAGGACCAAAATCATGTAAAAAACATAAACATACATAATCATGTTCATTTAAACTTATGATGCATCCACTCTCAACTTGAGATCCATATATGCATAAAGAGGGATCAAATCCATCGAGGTGCAAATCTCTCCCTAATTTTTATACTTTAAAAAATGTTTGCACCTCGCTAATCTAATTCCTATTGACCGTGGTAGATGTAAATCTAAAGTTTAGATGGATCTATGCTCGTAAATATATCAAACCTTTGTACTAGGGAAGAAGACACTTGGTATCATTAAAGCCAACCTCTATTAGAAATATTTCAATATGTACGCTTGCATTATAAACATAACCAGGTAGACTCTTCCTCCAAACTATCAAAAACCTATGAATTCTTGAATGGTCCATCAAATTATGGAGATCTCCCATGCATGATTCTAGATATTAATGGGCATTGTTGATAATTTGGAGGTGATATATACAAATAAATTATAACTATACCGTTTAGAAAACCTACTTATTTAAGATTGGAACTTTGGTTGTGGGTATAAAATAACACATCTTCCAAATCCATGAAGAATTTAAAATATAATTCATACTAAATGCATGCCTAACACAAAGTCACACATAAGCATTATTCACGCAAATAATTTTTTCTCCCCTATACTACCAAAATTTAAATATACTTTTTTCTTAACTTAGTTTTTTTAATCCAAAACATGTTTTGAGAAATTGAAAATGGTTTAACCTAAGTACTTTCAAACGCCTACCCTTCTTCATTCATATTATTTTTTTTTCTTTGGAATCTCATATTACAATTTTTTATTAAGAAAACAAAATGTCTCGAGCTTAAGCATATTAATAAAAAAATGGTCTACAACTTAAGATAATTCCTCTAGGATTAATCAAAGTACCATTAACAAATATGTGTAGCTTATATGATTGATGTCAACATTTTATGAATACACCAATACTATTAAGGTTGAACTTGTCTATAGAAAAATTTCTCTATAATTGAGAACTTCATCAAGTCTATCAAAAAGTATTGTATCTAGATTAACTTTTGCCAAATAAAAACCCCACTAGTGCTGAAAATTTGATATCTTAAAGGTTTCAACAACTATCTTAAAAGTTTCAACATGTATAAAACAAGAGCCACGAAGTGGCAATGTCTCCGCCAACAGATTTAAGATATAATTTTTAGTGAAATTTTGTTTCATTGATCTTTTGCATGGCTTTCATGGAGATCAAGGTAAAATGAGACATCTGTGTCTTATTGCGAGGCAGTACCAAGGGCCGTACTGATATGCATCATAATGCATCGATATTTTGGAGAAAATGAGAAGCTAGTCAACATGAGAATGATAATCATGGTGGTGCACTTACCTTGGTTCCTTGCTTCCCTCACTAAGCCTATATTTTTTTTTGTTATTGGATGGGACATATGAGCTTGTTATTGATAAACCATTTAGACCCCTTCAACCTCTTTCTTTGTCATAAGATTTGAGCTTGCCATATTCATGCTATAATACTATGTCATATTAAAATCAAATTAGAATGTAGTTCTCTGTAATTGAGAACTTCATCAAGTCTCTCCAAAAGTATTGCATCCAAATGAACTTTTCCAAAAGAAAGACCCCACTAGCGTTGAAAATTTGATATCTTGAAGGTTTCAATAGCTATCTTAAAAGTTTCAATAGTTATAAATCAAGAGCCACGCAGTGATAATGTCCCTGCCTACATATTGAAGATTTAATGTTCAATGCAAGTTTGTTTCATAAATATTTTACATTGCAGCTTCCATAAAGATCAAGGTAAAATGAGACATTTGTGTCTTAATGCGAGGAAGTACCAAGGGCCATACTGATATGCATCACAATGCACCGATATTTTGGAGAAAATGAGAAGCTAGTTAATCTAGGAACGGGAATTATGGTGGTGCACTTACCTTGGTTCCTTGCTTCCCTCAGTAAGCCTAGATTTTTTTTGTTTATTATTGGATGGGACACATGATCTCATCATTGATGAACCATGCTATAATACTATGTCATATTAAAATCAAATTAGAATGTAAAAACTACACCATGTACATGACATACCATCAAACAATCCATGGACAAGAAAAAACTTGCAATATAGATCTCAGTGCTTAGTATCTTACTCGACCTCATACCTGTGATATAATAACCAAAAATCACCATATAAATTATATTTAAAGAATTATTTATTAATTTATTAACTTCTTTGACCATATTTTTATATTATACATAAGAGTGATAATAAGGAAATCCAAAATATCCATCCAAGAATCTTACAGATGCAAGTAATTATAAAGGATGGTTTATGCATTAGGTATATTTATGAAATGCTTAAGATTTGGCCCATCTGGTTTGTAGATAAAGGAACTATAATAACTTTTCTCAATTGCTCTATACCTCCATAAAAAATTGTTAACTCACACGCACTTCGATCTGGAAATTTAGTGGTCTTATACAAACATGATTCGAATAAAATATAAGTAAGTGGGCTTCACTATGCTAGTTTAGTTTGAGAATTATATTTTAGAAACGGTCATTTTATTTTTTTGAAATTTAATGGGAAAAATAACACCCAGGCCATTAAGGCCTCAAATAATGAACATGCTTCAAACAACTCGTGCACAAAAGCAATGCAGTGTGTTGAAAAAATTATCGGCAAGCAATGCATCACTGGCACCCTCCATTGCATTATCACGTGTCTCACTGGCACACTGCATTGCTTTCGTGCATGAGTTGTTTGAAGCAAGCTCATTATTTGAGGCATTCTTTGATTTAATCGCCTAAATTTAAAAATATAAATTATCCCATAAGGGTGTTATTTTTCCCATTAGTTTTCAAAAAAATAAAATGATCATTTCTAAAATACAATTCTCAATTATAGAGCCATTGAGAAAAGTTATTATAGTTCCTTCATGTACAAACCAGATGGGCCAAATCTTAAGCATTTCATAAATATACCTAATGCATAAACAAGTTTTTATAGTTACTTGCATCTGTAATATTCTTGGATGGATATTTTGGATTTCCTTATTATCAATCTTATGTATAATATAAAAATATTATCAATCTCATGTATAATATAAAAATTTGGCCAAACATGTATATATATGTTCCTGTGGAATTCCTACAGTGGGTTTCTAAACAGATTTTCAGACACCTTACCTCCATTCTTAGCTTCATGTTTCTTTCTTAGCTTCATTCAATCGGAATCGACAATCACTGTGGAAGGATTTTGATGATCTTTCTCTTCAAGTGATTATTTTTCTGCAAGTCATTATCAAAATATGAAGCTCTTACGATTCATCTTAAAATCTCTCATGTGATGATCTTTTTCAATTTGCTTTTGAACTGTGGAAGGTCATGCATTTTGTTTTTCAGTTATTTCATTTTCATTTCTATGTACAAACTTAAATTTAATTAATTAATGTTACTTAATTTTTTAAAACTTTTTGTCTTTCAATTCCAACTTGTTACTGTTTCTCCAATAATTATATAATTATTCATGGAGTCTTTTTCTATCTTTCCTATTGATCTAACTAAGAGCCTTAGATCCTTGCTTTTAAAGTTCAACTAATGCAATGTGTTAGAGTATTAGAGCCTTAGAGACTTGCTTTTAAAGTTCAACTAATGCAAAGTTCAATTTAATTTCAACAACTTAATCACAAGAGGGATAGTAGATTACATTTATTTGATTTAGAAATCCCATCTTTAGTAATCCTCTCTAGAGAAGTATTTCTTGAAATGAAATGAGCCAAGTTTTCCGTTGTCTCATAATTTTCTCCACCATTCCAAACCATTTGAGAAGGGCCCTAGAATAGTCAAATACAACATAATATTACTTTTGGTACTTATCAATAAGTCAAGTTTAATCCATGTCACATTTCAATAAGTCAAGTTAAATCCATGTCACATTTCTCAAGTTATACATAGGTGAAAATATAGTAAATTTTGAATTTAACTACTTACCATTAATAATATAACCACCAACTCACATATGGTAAATTACAAATAGATCAAAATATAACAAAATAAAAACTTGAATTGATCTATTTATCATTAATAATCACACAACCCACTCACTCACCACTCTAAATTCACATTTAATCCAATTGACATCTTGTATTTTACTAATAGATCAAAATATAATAAAATATGAATTCACCTTCCTTTGTGATCAATAATCTAAGAACCCACTTATCAAGATAAGTTCTCATTTAATCCAATTTACATTTAGTAATTTATATCTATAGACATATCTACCCTTTCATTCTTCAATAATAATTCCTTCAATCCTTGAACACTGCTAAACCATTTCTAGCTTTTATATTTTTTTCTCATAATAAACCATCTCTATCTTTTATATGATTCTCCACCTCCTTCTTATCCCTTTGAGAAGGGCCATATAAAGGTAAAATATAATATAATATTACTTTAGGTATTTATCAACCCATTCATATTTAATCCAAGTCACATTTCCTAAGTTAGATATACGTCAAAATATATTAAAATATGAATTTAACTAGTTATTGTTAATAATATAATAACAACCACTCATAATATACAAACTCACACATGGTAAGATACAAATAGATCAAAAATTTGTAAAATAATACTTTGGTACTTACCAACAGAGTCACATTTCCTAAGTTACTCATACGAAAAAATATAATAAATTATGAATTTAATTACTTAACATTAATAATATAACAACCAATGACATATAGTAAGTTATAAATAGATCAAAATATAGTAAATTATGAAATTTGAATTCACCTATTTACCATTAATAATCTCACAAGTCATTAACCACTAAAGTAAATTCACATTTAATCCAATTCATATCTAGGTCAAAATATAATACCACTTCTAAAGGTGTTAGCCATTTTCTCTCATGGCCAGCATTATTATTAAACCCTAAACACACACAAATTGCATACCAAAAATAACCTCAGAAGAACATTTGTTTAATAGCATGAGATCACAAGATAACCAAAAAGAACACATGAGAAACAAAACAAAACCTAGATGCAACGAGATGCAAGCTAAGGGAGCATAACATCTCCCCTCGTCGCCATCTATGAGATGCCAATGACGTCCGGAACCCTCTTATTTATACTATGCTCATGAATTAAGGTAATAATTACGTTTAACTACTTTTAATATAAAATAATCATTTAATGCCCAACATCCCACAACAAACCCTAACAACTCATAATAATTAACCGATTAATAAAATAATGACAATTATATTGAAAAATTGACTACTCCCATTATAAAATGGTCAAGATATAATAAAATATGATTTCACAAACTTATCATTACTAATCAGAACCGAATTGAAAAAGTAAATTCACATTTTGTAAGTTATATGTTATCTTATCGCTATTGAAGTTAAGCTAGATTATAAATGAAATAAAAATTCTCTCTTTTAACAAATAAATATTAATTATTTCTAATAAATTAAAATAGCATAGATCATTAAGAGGGATCCAATTTCTTGAGCTATAATTTTTTTAATCTTAAAATGTTTTACTAGTCAAGAAAAAGTTTACACCTTAAGCATTTTGATCTCTTAGAGTACAATCAAGCTCCATACTTATAAATATAAATGAGAAACCTTAATACTCTTAAATATATTTCACTAGGAAAGGTTAAACAATGGAACTCTATAATTGACATTGCCATGTATTTGGCTTGTTTATTGACCTATGTTAAAAGTATTATTGTGATGTGGGGGAAGATCGATGAATGAGGGGTCTTGGTCTCTTTAGGGAAAGAACTAAGTTAAACAAAAATAATTAAGGAGGCTAAACAGAAAAAGGAATTAAACTGAAATCTAAATAAAACAAAAAATGAATGTAGTAGATAAGAAGAGTGTAATGTGCCTCAAATCATGAATTATTATTATTATTATTATTATTATTTTATTTATTTATTTATTTTTATTTATTTATTTATTTATTTTTCTTCTGTACGGGGTCTATTTACCTGTAAGACCCAATATTTACTTAAAATTAATTTCAGCACTGAGTTTAAACGCTAGGATTAATATGTTGCATGTATTCTAACTATAATACTTTCGTTGATTGTCTGCATGGCATTGATCTAACATGATTTATCCTAGTCTGTACCATTAAATGTCATTATTGTTGTTCTATGCCAGTATTTGCTTCATACATTATTATGTTTGTTTTCTCGTCTTGATGCATGCTCCAAACCCTATGTTTGTGATTTTGCGACTATGATTTACTGTGTCGTTACTATTGTATTGGATGAATTATGACTTTATTTCCATGGTTATTGTGAAAGCTTGCATGGTGCCTAGGCTTACTTAGCTTTTATGCAAGCTAATGCATGTTAACATCTTGTTGCAAGTGACCATGGAGAACCCTATTCTAGCACTCTAATTTAAGAGGATAATGCATATAAGTAAAAAGGGGTAAAGGTAAACCTATACCTAAACACTAAACCTCACATCGAAATGCCTAACTTACATTGACAAGGGTCTCCACTATAGGAGTGTGGGTAAAATTTGAAATGATGGTGGAGGTAGATATGGAATTAATGAAGAGCGATGTGATGGCCTCATGGGAGACCTCTACATTGGCTGGTGGTGAAAACGTGAATTACCCTAAGCATTTTCTTTGTGTTGTTTTGTGGTTTTGGAGAGGAAGAGCAAGGCTCCCTACTCCTGCGTTGGCAGAGGCGAATACCAGAACATAGCTTTGCTTACTCAGAGCAGAGGCGCCAATGTCTCATTAAACACTTGAAGGTATGATCTAGTATGTTTACTGTTTTGGTTTTGAGCTTCCATTAACTCATAAAGGTCTTACCAGCGATCCCACTAACTCCAGGTTTGATCCTTTTTGCATGCTAGGAAGTTTGGTGGGCTAACTCGAGGTTTCTCGCTGGATGTTGGGTCGTTGGGAAGGAGAGATCTCTGTCACAAAGGGATCAGGTAAGCCTGAGACCATTTCCCTTCCTATGATTCAAATAGAGGGTCTCTCTAGGAAGTCTGTGATGATGGCTTTGTTTCTTTTGTGAGTTTGCTAAATTGTATGGTTTAATGGCTTTGCCATTTGGAGAGACAAGGAGATGTTGACCAGTCTCTCAGTTTCATTGGGCATACTCTGTTACTTGATTTTTGTAAATTTTTTCCGTATGGGAACTTTGCCTAGGGTTTATGTAAATCTAATGTACAAAGCTATGTAGGCGTTTTATGGTTATGTAACACGTCGTTGTAATTGATGGCCCTTTGAGATCAAATTATGAGATCTACAAAATGTAATAGTTGTCTGGATACTATCTGTATACTTTTGATAAATCGCATCAGTTTGTAATCTTTACTATTCATAGAGGTTTTTACTACTTTTATTATTGGTTATGATCTGAGTCTATCCACGTTGTCTTGGTTGGTCTGTAACTAAATTCACTGAAGGTAAATCTATTGTGGTTCTGTTTCCTATAATTTTGAAATTTCCTATTGCATTTATATCTTCATTTACTATCCTACAAGGAATGGGAAAAGCCCTATTTTTTAGTTTGTGTGTTTTTGTTTTATTAATTGAAATGGCAATGGAGCCATTTTCCAAATGCTTCTGCATGGCCTAGCTGGGTAATGGTGGTTCTGTGTATTTAAATATGTGTTTGTCTTTCTTGTACATTTAATTATTAAGTATAAGAGCATGATATCCTTGGCCAAACGTTGTCGCATGAACTAGATAGGGTGTGAAAGGCTCGTGGGATTCGATCTTGGGCCAACTATAGGTAGGGACCTTGTTCCTAGGTTGTATACGATTTAAGAAATCGTTTATAGGGATTCTGGAAATACATATACATGTTTTGTTTATATATAAAATATATTTTTCATGTTGGTTAGTATGGATCAAATGTGGATCATTTTGTTCTATTTAAATAGATGAAGGAAATAATTGGTACTCATATATGAGTTCTGCTTATTTAAGCCATAATCTTTGTGTGATAAAAACTCCATTTTATCAATACTTGAGATATGTATTTTTGTTTGTATTTTGTTTACTACATGGATATTTGATAGTTGTTTTACTATAAGTGAGATCTGTGTGTGTATAATAGTATATGGTTTTTCATATATATATATATATAAAGTAATTTACTAAACCTACAACATTGGGTATAATATGTATGATATTTATTAAATGTTAAATTTTGATCATATGGTTCTATATGAAAGTATAAGGGATCTGTTTTAGTATATAAGAAAGATCTATATAGTAGCTATAATAGTTCGGTTATATAATTTGTTTACTAGTTTATGGGTTCTGCACACTTAATATGAGTACTATATGTTTATTTAATGTTTACCATTTATAAGTATATATTAAATAAACCAACCAGAATTTAGGGCACTGCCCAGAATCCTAATCATGGGATTCTCTTTCTGTGTAAGGATAATATGGGAACTTTCTCCTGATTAATTATTTCTCAAACGACAACCAAAATCATGTCCAACACATTTCTGCCAATGATTTTATTAAAAAGACATTCTAATTCTAATACTCAGTAAATATGACAAATAATTTAGAAGCGACAAATCTAATAGAATTTCGAATAAAGTAATATTTCAGGTAGCCTTTATAAATATATGAAATTTAACACAGGAACTTACGAAGATGATATAACCTAATAAATGTTGATCCATAACATAAATATCTGATACATAATAATTCAAGAAAAACTGCAGATACTTATCAGTATTTTGTTGCAATACGTCTGACTTAGGAACTGCCACGTTCCACCCAACCATAGACCTCAACCCATTCCTAGATTGTTCCACAGGTCACCCCCGATCCGAACTGAGCATGACAAGAACTAGAAGGCCTAGGGAAAATTTTCTATCTTCCTTACTTCATCAGAGTAGTCACAAGGTCCATTTACCAGCCCTTGGTGTGAATATTTCTTAATAACTTCCCCTAATTTCTCCACAGTCCTCTTTCTAGGACACACTAGATATCATAAATTTGATGTTTGAGCACTCATATTCACAACTGAACCCTCCAGTGAAATTGGAAAACACTTGTCCCTGCAAATTTCCTCTCTCTACTATTTATAATATTTTATGGGAAAAAGGATGCTAGGAATTAGGCTCAACTCACTTAGTTAATTGTGAGACACACTGATAGTTCTGTTTTTATCTTTAATTAAAAATTTAGTTAATTTTAATCCTCATAATTTATTTTTATCTTTAATTAATGAAATCAAACTTTTACTCACCTAAGAGCTAGTTTGAACTTTAGTTATCAAATACTGACCATTCGAAACTCTTGCATGATCAGTCCCTCTTTGAGTGGCAATCCCAATCAGTTAGAAGGAATAAAATAATAATAGTTTGAGTATTAAATAAATAATCAAAGGATTAATGATGCTCCAGAGCTCCCAACTCAACATGATTCAATCATCATGAGTCTAAGTGCTCTAGAGCATTACTACTCAACACTTACTCATCTAATAGTGCTCCAGAGCCCACTTGGCTCAACACTATTAAGTCAACTGTCTTAGTGCTCCAGAGCTTATGCTCAACACTAGGCACAATAATTCAAATGTTCTAGAGCTCACTTGCTCACATAATTTAATAGTTTTTGTGCTATTCAGAGCTCACTTGCTCAACACTCAAAATAACCACATAGGTGTTTGCAGAGTTATTTTTAACTCGACACCTGTCAATCAACAATTAAGTTTGTAACAATAAATAACTGTAAAAATAAAATAGTCTTTTCTTAGGATATTACATCCCTCCCCACTTAAAACAACACCGTCTTGGTGTTAGGGACTTGAACTAATACCATGAAACAATGAGGGGTAGGCCTCTTTCATTGCGGTGTCATTCTCCCATGTGGCCTCTTCAGGACTGAAATGATTCCATTTCACTTTCAGCTGGACAATGGTTCACTTTCGAAGTGACACCTCTCTCTTGTCCAGTATACGAAGGGGTTCTGGTACAAACTCCCCTTCTGGTTCTACCTGTAACAAGGACCAATCAATTACATGCTTAGTGTCATAAACATATTTCTTAAGTAAGGATGCATGAAAAAAATTGTGCACTTTTACATGCGCAGGAAGTGCTAGTTCATAAGCCACTGGCCCTTTCTTGGCCAATATTTCAAATGGCCCACAAAACCTAGGAGCTAGTTTCTCACATTTTCCCAAACTTAATGAGCTTCTCTTAACTTTTACTTTTAAGTAAACATGTTCTCCAATTTGGTACTCCTTGTCTTTTCTTTTTCTGTCCACGTAACTTTTCTGTTTATCCTGTACCTCTTTCAGATTCTGTTGTACTTGTACATCCAGCTATTCTAGATCTTTTAAGAGATATGTCCCCAACATGAGTTGATTGACTGGGATGTCCCATGTTACCAGTTTTCTACATTTTCTGCCATAGAGTATTTCAAAAGGGATCATTTTGGCTGAGGTCTAATAACCATTATTGTACGAAAATTCTGCAAGGTGTAAATATTCTTCACATTGGATAGGATTATTCATTACGTATATTCTAAGCATATCTTCTAGTATCTGATTTACCCATTATGTTTGTCCATCTGTCTGTGGATGATATGCAGTGCTACATTTTAATTGTGTCTCAAACCCTGAGAAAAATGACCTCCAAAAATTACTTGTGAACAGTTTATCTCTCTCTGAGATAATGGATTTCGGTATCCCATGTAATCGAAAAATCTCTTTTAAGAAAATGTCTTCAATGTTAACAGCCTTGTAGGTAGATTTCACCGGAATAAAGTGTGCAGACTTAGACAGTTTTTCTACTACAACCATGATTGAGTCGTTATGTTTCTTTCTTTTCGGTAGGCCTCTGATAAATTCCATGCTGATTACCTCTCACTTCCATTCTGGAATGGGTCAGGGTTGCAGCTGTCCTGTTGGGTGTTGGTGTTTTGCCTTAACCAATTGACACTCTTGACACTTGGTAATAAATAATGCTATGTCAACTTTTAATTTGGGCCAAAAAAATGTTTATTTACAGTTGAATGATCATTTTATGGTATCCCGAGTGCCCGGAATAAGGTTTCTGGTGGAATTCATCTAATATACCAAACCTGATATTTTCACTTTCGGGGACATAAAGTCTGTCCTTAGACTAAATTAGTCCCATCTCATCTATTTTATAATCTTTTTGTTGTATAAACAATCCGTTTTCTTATATTTTATGAAGTATTTCAATGTAAAAACATTCATTTTTACTTGTTGTCCTGATTTTATCATGCAAATTAGAACTCATTTGACTTACCGTCACCTCATGAATTAGGTGAATTCTGTGACTTAACGCATCTGCAATTTTATTCTCCTTTCCTTTGATGTGTTTTAGTTCAAAATTGTACTCGTTGAGGAAGGAAAACCACCTAGCCTTCCTAGCATTTAAATCTTGCTGATCGAAAAGGTATTTCAAACTCATGTTATCAGTCTTGAGGAGGAATTTCTTTCCCATGAGGTAGTGCCTCTACATTTTCAAGGCATGGATAATGGAAGCTAGCTCAAGGTCATGTGTCAGATAGTTCTTTTCGTGTTCTTTCAATTTTCGTGATTCATAATAGATCACAAAATCATTTTGCATAAGGACTCCCCCGATTCCTTCCTTACTTGCATCAGTGCAGACCACAAAATTTCCATCCGGATCTGCAATCCTTAGGATGGGTGCAGTTGTTAATAGTTTTTTTAGTTTTTGAAAACTCTCTTCGCACTTGGTTGTCCATAAGAACTTGCTTTCCTTTTTCTGCAATGATGTCATAGGGCATGCAATCCTAGAGAATTTCTCAGTAAACTTCCTATAGTAACTTGCCAATCCTAAGAATGATATGATGTCTGTGACACAAGTAGGTGTAGGCCATTCTTCGATATCCTTGATATTTTTCGGATCTACGACAATGCCCTTTTCTGAAATAATATGACCTAGGTATTGTATTTGAGGTCTATAAAAATTACACTTACTAAATTTGGCATATAGTTGGTGCTCTCGCAGGATTTGTAATACAAGCTTGAGGTTTTCCTTATGTTCTTCCTCATCCTTAGAGTAGATGAGTATATCGTCAATGAACACTAGCACAAATTTGTCTAAGTATTTATTGAAAATACTGTTCATCATGCACATGAAATTGGAGGGTGTATTAGTTAGCCCAAAGGGCATCACCAGAAAATCATAGTGGCCATATCGGGTCCTAAAAGCGGTCTTGTTTATGTCTTTGTCTCAGATCCTCACTTGATGGTATCTGGATCGTAAGTCAATTTTGGAGAATACTCTTTCTCCTCCGACTTGATCAAATAAATCATCTATCCTTGGGAGTGGGTATCTATTCTTTATGGTCAGTTTTCTTAGCTATCGGTAGTCGATGCACATCTGCATCATACCATCCTTCTTTTTCACAAAGTATGGGTGCTCCCCATGGGGATACACTAGGTCAAATGTACCCTTTATCTATCATCTCTTGTAGTTGTAATTTCATCTCTACTAACTCAAGGGTACTCATGCAGTAAGGGGCATTTGAAACCGGTACTGATCCAGGAACTAGTTCTATGGAGAAATCGAGATCTCTCTTTTTTGGTAATCTGGGTATTTCTTCTGGAAATAAATCTCTGTACTCTTCTAGAACATGGAAATTTTCAATTTCTTGTTCTCTTTCATTTTCTAAGTTATGAATGTTGACTGCATATAGTTTTCAACCCTTTCATATACACTTCTTGACTTGTAAGGCTGATATTTTTTGGATAGAAACTTTCTTGGGTATACCCTTTACCTTCCTCTGGTTTCCTTGTTTGTCCGTGCATGTGAAAGTTTTGTTTAGGAAATCAAGCATGACATGATGGTGTTATAACCAGTCCATGCCTATCAATAGGTCGTATGCACCTAAAGATAAAATGTTTAAGTCTGCCTTAGTTTGAAACCCATTCATATCAAGTTGGTGATGCAAGTCGGGTCGGTCGGACCCTCTTGCTTAATGAATTACACACAACACACACGTTCACATGGACTAGATGTAAACAGGATGCCAGAAGCTGGCTTCAATTACTTCAATCGAACACGGTTACAATGCGTAATGCAAGGAATGTAAACAACTAACTATGTCGGCCTAAGCCTATTACAATATACATAAGTAACTCTGTGTTCTTCCTATGTGTCGATCTTCACCCTCTCCTGGTTCGTTGCGAAACTCTGAGCTATGGTTCTCATCTCTCTGTGCTCAGTAGATGTGTGACTTTTCTCTCCAATCTACAAATCCACTCCCGAGCTACTGATCCCACTCCTCCAAGTGATGCAGAATGAACCTCTCTTTTGTACATCGCACAGGTATTCAAACTGCTGCTGCTCTTCCCGAGACACACTTGATCTGTCTGTCGATCTCTCTAATCCTGCTGACCTGTAGTTGTCAGCGTCACTGCCGTGCTGCACAACCTCTACCTATGGTGAAATATGGCATGTCTTCAACCACCTTCATAACTACTCATAAATTCCTTAGCAACCCCGAACGGCTACCAAGTACTCTACTTGACTTCCTACGCGTCCTTATGACTCCATGACAGTTGTCGATCCCATCACCGCCTCGACCATACTTTCTTTCGTCAGTATTCGACATACCCATCGACTTTACTCTGCATGTGCAACTGTTAGTCCGCCTCAAAAATAACGGTGTCACATTTAACCAACATATCGACCCTCGACATCTTTGCTGCAACTCTGACGTCTACCAACCTTGGACATGTCGAATCTCTACCTATTCCTTCTATCGATGTACCTCGATATCCCCTACTCGAATTCTTTACTTCCACACCAGTGGTCATTCGCACAGCCTCTGGTTGGCCTTCTGTCGATTATCTTCGACTGTCCTACCTAGGCCCCGATGCTCTTGCATCAGACTCCCTAGGAGAAAAAGAACTCAACTACCCCATCAGTCTCTTGAACTCTTTTTCAAAAATCCCTGTCACCTCCTACAACTCATCACCTTTCCATTGCACTAAGTATTCCTTCCTTCACGAACTGCTCGTACCCCCAAGTTCACGTTCCTCTATTACTTCTGTGATTTCTTCTTTGTGTCGATCTGGAATCTGCACCGTCTAGTCGATGTTCAACACTTCTGTGCTTCCACTGCTTGAACCCTCTTCAAATTTGTACAGATTTGAGATATTGAACATTGGCGGAATGCTCAAGTCTTCCGGCAGCTCCAACACATAAGCATTGTCTGAAATCTTCTTCAAGATCTTAGATGGTCCAATCTTCTTTCACTTCAGCTTGTTATATGTTCCTGTCATAAATCTCTCCTTCCTCCAATGTGCATATACTAAGTCTCCCTCGCTGAATGATGTAGCCTCTTCTTCTTGTCGGCTCTCAACTTATATGTCGCTTTGCTCTTCTCTATGTGCTTTCGCACATCTTCATGCACTTCTTTCATGTGTTCTGTGAATGATTCAACATTCGCGCTTTTCATGGATTTTGTCAGTAACTTGACCAAACAACCACTCCATGTGGGATTCTTCCTTGAACAATATGGAATGGGCTCAAACCTGTCGACCGATTCACATAATTATTAAATGCAAACTCTGCTTACGCCAACACGTTCTCCCACTGCTTGGGTTTGTCAACCGTCAAACACCTCAGAAGGTTTCCCAAACTTCTGTTTACTACCTCATTCTATCCATCTGTCTACGGATGATATAACGAGCTAAGTTGCAACCTCATGTCTAGTTTCTTCCATAGGGTTCTCCAGAAATGTCCCATAAACTTGGTATCTCTGTCTAACATTATACTCTTTGACAACCCACGCAATCTGACTACCTCCCTGAAGAATAGTACAACAATACCTGTGTTGTCACTTGTCTTCCAACATGGAATAAAGTGTTCCATCTTCGAAAATCTCTTGACTACAACAACGATTGAGTAGCTTCCCTACTGCGTCTTCGGAAGTCCTAGCACAAAATCTATGTTTAAGTGCTCCCATGGGGTATTCAGAACTGGTAATGGCGTATACAAACCTGTGTTCTGAGTTCTTCCTTTTTCCAGCTGGAAAACACGACATTGGTGTACCCACTTCCCAAAATCTGTCGTCATTCCTGGCCAATAATAATTTTCCTCAACCAATCCCTTGGTCTTGTCAATGCCAAAATGGCCTACTAATCCACCGCTATGCAATTCTTGGATTAGGTTCTCTCTCATGAATCCTCTGGGGATACATAACTGTTGTCCCTTGAATAGGTATCCCTCTTGGATGAAATAATACAAGAATGGCATTCTGTCGACACTCCATGTTTCACGACAAGCCTCCCATGCTTTTGTAAAATCCTCATCGGTCGCATACTCTGCCTTCATCGACCCTATTCTGGTTTCCTCAACTGTCGTCGTTTTCAGCAATGCAATACTTTGAATCAGTGCATCGACGACCTTGTTCGATTTTCCCAAATTATGTCGCAACATGAAGGTATATCCTTGCAGGAATTCAACCCATTTCATGTGCCGCTGATTCAACTTTGACTGAGTGTTCAAATACCTCAGCGCTTGGTGATCTGTGTATAACACAAACTCTTTGGGAAACAAATAATGCCTCCACTTCTTCAATGCTTGGAAAATAGCATAGAACTCCTTGTCATAGACCGAATATTTATGCTTCGTATCATCCAACTTCTCACTGAAGAATGCAATTGGTCAGCCCTCCTGCCTCAACACCGATCCAATTTCCATTCCACTCACGTCGCAATCGACTTGGAAAAAATTTTCAAAGTATGGGAGCACTAACACTAGGCTCTCAGTGGCCTTTTCATTCAACTTGTCGAAATCTCTCTGGGCAGCTTCTGCCCACTTAAACTCCCCTTTCCTCATGCACTCTGTCAAAGGTGCACTAATACGACTGAATCCCCTGATGAAATTTCTGTAAAAACTAGCAATCCCATGGAAACTTCTTACTCCAGTCGTGCTTGTCAGTTCTGACCAATCCTATATTTCCTTCACCTTCTCTGGGTCCATCACTAACCCTTTACCCGAGATTAAAAATCCCAAGTACACCAGTTATTCCTTCATGAAGAAACACTTTTGTAGGTTCACCATCAACTTCTCTTCCTGCAACTTCTGTAATACTTGTTGAATGTGCCCCAGGTGCTTTGTCTTGGTTCGACTAAATATCAAGATGTCGTCTAGGTACAATACGATGAACTTACCCAAGAATGGCTTCAGTACCTCATTCATCAACTGCATGAATGTACTGGGTGCATTAGTCAATTCGAATGGCATGACTAACCACTCATACAACCCTTCCTTCGTCTTGAATGTTGTTTTCCATTCATCTCCTTCTCTAACCTGATTTTGGTGGTAACCGCTTTTCAAGTCAATCTTCATGAAGTACTTCGCTCCACTCAAGTAATCCATCAAGTCGTCCATCCTCAATAATGGAAACTGGTACTTGATCATGATCTTGTTAATGGCTCTAGAGTCCGTACACATCCTCCATTATCCACCCTTCTTTAGCGCTAATACTGTTGGTACCGTGCATGGACTCAGACTTTCTCTAATCAATCCCCTATCCAACAACTCCTAGACCTGTCGATTGAGCTCCTGACCTTATGTTAGACTCATTCTGTGGGGTTACTTGTTTGGAATGCTCGATCCTGGAATCAAGTCAATCTGATGGGATATGACTCTTGTCGGTGGCAATCCCGTCGGTATTTTGTTGACTACTATGCTCTGAAACACGTTGAGCATCTTTTCAACTTCGACCAGAATTCTCTCCATTGTCGAATTTTTGACACATGGCCCTTTTAGAATGATGGCGAAACATCTCTACTACTTGTCCCCTTCTGCGTGGAACTCCTTGGATAAACACATCAACACTCGCTTCTCCCAAAAGTTGCTCTCGCCCTGCTTACAGTCGGCTCGATCCTCCTGCTTTGGCTTCATAGTCCTATGCATGCAATTTTTCCACACTGTGACTGTGCTGGCTCGACCATCATAGATCATCTTTCAATCATATTTCCATGGTCTCCCTAATACCAGATGACATGCATCCATTGGGATTATGTCGCATAGTACGGTGTCCTCAAGCTTCTCGACCATGAAGTTAATCAGGCATTGTCTAGTCACCTTCACATGGTGTACTTTCTGTAACCACGATATCTTTTAGGGGTGTGGGTGTTCTTGACATTTCAACCCCTCTTTGTCGATGACCTCTGTCGACACAAAATTATCTGTACTGCCACCAAAAACTATAGTCTTGCAACACCACTCATTGATCCGCACTTTGGTTCAAAAGATGGCCTTTCACTGTGACAGATCTTTCTCATTGCGTCGGACATCCTGAACCAATGTTCTTCTGACCGTCATGCTTCGAATTTTATTCTTTCCATCCTCACTATTGTCGGATGTCGACTCTACCCTCTCATCGACCTTCTCATCCCTTTGATGTCTGGGTTTTGACTCCTCTACAGGATGAACGTTCTCTGGGAATTTATATGCCTTGTGTCCGACTCCTCAATGCTTGTAACAAACCACAGCCAGTCTGTCAGCTCCTTTTCTATTGGAGGGACCACTTCTATCATACACACCTTGACCGCGTTTCTCTCGACCATCGCCTCAGTTTTCTTGCACTTTATCCCTAGTCGACGTCCCTTCTGCACGTCCATTTTATTCGACGGATTCTCTCCTGTATCTGCTACTTTGGCCTTTCACGGAAACAATCTTCGCACCCCGACCAATCATTATGCCTCCGGTTGATGTGGATTTCCTCGACAGTTTCTCTTCTGCCTTTAGAGATAACTAGTAGGCTTCATTGACCACTCTGAATCTTGACAGGCTCAACTCGTCCTGTATGGCATACTTCAAGCCATTTACATATCTCACGATAGCTTCTTCGCCTTCGTCGATTTATCCTGACCTTATCGACAATCAGTATAACACTTCCATTTATTCCTTCACGGTCATCTCCTATTGTCAGAATTTTTGTAACTTCCTGAACAAGGAAATTGCATAGTCACCTGGAAAGAACTTCGACTTCATCTTGGCAACCATCTTGTCCCAAGACTTGATTTTCTCCTTTCCATTCTTGACTCTGTCAGCCTGCACATTGTCCCACCATAATGAGGCATGACCCTTCAACCTTAGACATGTAGTCTTAACCCATTTAGGATCCTCGATCTGCTCTATGTCGAAATATTTATCCATTTGTCTGAACCAGTCGATCAATTCTTCTGGGTCCAGACTTCCTAAGTAGGTACACACATCTATCTTTGTTCGACCTCTCATCTCTGACAGTAGCTTGATCAGTTTTTCTTTTGGTTCTTTTCCTACTACTTCCCGTGCTTCCACCTCTTCGACCTATTCATCGTTGTGCTCTAACGCATCAGGAACGTATCCACGCATTTGGATTTCTTTGATCATTGCGACTTCATTAGTCAAGCTTCACATTGTTCGCACAAATTCGTCAAACCTTTCACGATCAATCGTGACTGCAGCGCCATGTGCTCTTCATCCAACTCCTCAGACATTAATGCCTCTGTGAGCCATTTTCAACCTCAGCTGAAACTCCCATGCGTCCAATTGCAACCGGAGTTTCATAGGTCATGCACAACTCTACCCAACCACAGTTGGAGTTGTTAACACAATCGCAGTGTTTCCTATCTGCAGGATATTGCTGCTTTGATACCACTTGGCACAAGTCAGGTCGGTCGAACCCTCTTGCTTAACGAATTACACACAACACACACGTTCACATGGACTAGGCGTAAACAGGATGCCAGAATTTGGCTTCAATTACTTTAATCAAATACGGTTACAATGCAAAATGCAAGGAATGTAAACAACTAACTATGTCATCCTTAGCCTATTACAATGTACAAAAGTAACTGTGTGTTCTTCCTCTGTGTTGATCTTCACCCTCTCCTGGTTCGCTGCGGAACTCTGAGCTATGGTTTTGACCTCTCTGCGCTCGGTAAATGTGTGACTGTTCTCTCCAATCTAAAAATCCACTGCTGAGCTACTGATCCCACTCCTCCAAGTGATGCAGAATGACCCTCTCTTCTATGCATCGCATAGGTCTTCAAACTATTGCTGCACTTCTTGAAACACACTTCCTCTGTCTGTCGATCACCTTGATCTTGCAGACCTGCAGTTGTCAGGGCCACTGCCATGCTGCACAACCTCTACCTATGGTGACATCTGGCATGTATTCAACAACCTTCATAACTGCTCATAGCTTCCTTAGTAACCCAGAATGGCTACCAAGTACTCTTCTTGAATTCCTATGCATCCTTTTGACTCTCTGACAGTTGTCAATCCCATCACCACCTCAGCCATACTTTCTTCCGTCAGCCTTCAACATACCCATTTGTTTACTCTGCATGTGCGACTGTCAATCCACCTCAAAACTAACAGTGTCACAGTTCGACAACCTATCGACCCTAGAAATATTTGCTGCAACTTTGTCATCCTCCGACCTTGGACATGTCAACTCTCTACCTATTCCTTCTGTCAACGTACCTCAACAGCCTCTACTTGACTTCTTTTCTTCCACACCAGTGGTCGTTGGCACTCCCTCTGGTCGGCCTTATGTCGATCATCTTCGACTATCCTGCCTAGGCCTTGATGCTCCTGCATCAGTTGGAAACTTTTAACAAGTTCAGAAATATTTATTTTTATTCCCGTGGCTAGCTATACCAATCATGGTTCAATATGTTTCACTTTGTTCAATTTGCAATTTTCAACAATTTTAGGGGAAACATAACTACGCAAACCCCATGGATCAATGAAAATGGAAACAAGTATGTTTGTTATTTTACCTTCTATTTTGACCATAGTGGATTGATGGTCTGCTTGTCTGCCCTCTAAGGTAGCACATATCCTGGGTGTCGGTGGCTTGTCTTCTACTATTGCCTCTTCTTGTAGATTATTTGGAACTCTGGTGTCTTTATTGTTTGGGAAATCCTTGTAGTAATGGGTTCCTTCACAACCCCAACATCTTCCTGGCATAGGGGTTGTCTTAGTCCCTCTATACACTGTAGGTTTATTAACACTATATGGTGGATTGTTTGACTATGTCCCAAATTTGGGGAAATTTTTGTTAGGTGGAAAATTGTTATTCTATTTTCGATATGGATGTGGTTTGAATCCTCTCCTTCGGTTTTCGAAAGATGTCCTTATATTTTCCTTCTTCTTGTTTATGGTCTCATTTCTATGTTGATTGTGCTCATGGCAAATCCTATCTTTGTATAAGGCCATTTCTAAGGTCTTGGGTGCATCAAATTCAATTATGTCCCTGTAGTAAGTTGGGAAGCACCCTAAGAATTGTTGTATTTTTACTTTCTTATCTCTTACATAGGGTACATAATGTACCATCTCTAGGAATATGTTGATTAATGCATCCATGGTAAGGGAATTTAGTTGTAACTCATGGAATTCCTTTATCTTCTTATCGAAAAACTTTTCTGACATATATTTTTCTTGAAATAATTTTATGAAGGTCTTCCATCTAAGTTATGTTCTTTTTATCTTCTTAATGTGTCCTAAATCTTGCCACCATCTGGAATCCTTACCATTCAAATTGTATATGTCCAAACGGGCCTTCATATAGCTGGAATACTTATATACCTAAGAGTATTTGTTCATTCCCAACAACCTTTCTTTAGCTTTCTCTCCTAAATCCATGTCTCCTTCGAAAGTTGGAGACTTAATTTTCCGGAAATCTCCTTGCAAGCTGTCTTCTCTCTTGTATTTCTTCTTGCAAGGAGATGATGCATAAGAATTTGAAGAGTGCTTAGATTCATGGCCAAAAGAGTTGGATGAGTTGGAGTGTTCTGGTGACTCCTCATGTTTCCTAAATTGTGGGCTACTGTCTTGCTTTTTACAGTGTTGTTTATTCATATCTTTTTATGTTGCTTGGGTTGTCTTCCTATGATTTCTCTTTCAAGTTAAGGTTTACAGTAATGCCTCATTTTCTTCATGTTTTTTGTGTCTCTCATTCAAGCTATAATCCTTGAAGCTACAGAATTCTTCTTGTAGGCTTTGTACCATTTCTAGTGTTGAGATATTGTATCTTGTAAGAATATTATATTTGTACATTATTATTCTGGAGATGTTTCATTCCTCCATGAAGATCTTATTGATATCTGGAGATTTTTATTCCTTCGTCGGAATGTGGTAACTTGGGTTATTAGACTTCCCTAGTGGGGGTCGGCCCTGTATGTGTTATGTGGGTCAAAGGGTTGTTAGACCACCCTAGTGGGGTTGGCCTAGTCAGTTGTAGTGGGGTGTTTAACCCAGTGGTAAAGTTGGGGCCGACCTAGTTAATATGAAGTACAAGTCGGATATGTGTATAAATAGAGGAGGTGTGTTCCTCATTATACACACACTTCCCTCACTCAGAATGTAGTGCACTTGTGGAGGAGAGGTCTGCAATGGTGGAGGAGGAGATCATGTCTTTGGTTTGCATCTTTGTGTATTGCTGGTCATCTATATTGAGGAAGCTTTGCTGGGTTTTCTACCCCATGAGGGTTTCCCAGGATAAATCTGTGTCTCTTGTGTTTATGCTTTGCTTGTTGTTTCTTTAGTGATCCTGTATATGCTATTATTGTGCAATGGAATGTAATGCTACTATTTTCTGTCTTAGAATATTAAATCTTAACATGGTATCATAGCTAACCTGAAGGAAGGCAATGTATGGCACTTACGACACTTGTTTCTCTTGCGACAATTTGAAGGTTAGGGTTTTATATAGCAAAAACCAGTCATCGTGGAACTTTCTCTATAAATCCATTTTGGAGAAGGTTCAGGATCTGAAAAGTTTACAGGTCGTAGATAACATACCCATGTACCTTGTGTCCAAAGGGAATCATCCGATTCAATGTACTTTGTGAGTTATGATCAGTGCAAGTTAGGGTTTCTGCCTCTTCCAGATCTCAGTCATAATTAGGTGACCTTGGAAAAAAGGTGATAACTTGGGCTAGGAAGCTCCAAATAAAATTTAGTAAATAGTGAAAGGTAGTAAACAGACTGTACTATCTCAAGAAAATGTTTCAGAGGCCGATGCTGAACCAATGACACATGGCACTCCGTACAAGTTCGCTCTCCTGTTTTATCCCATAAATAGGTCACGTTGCGACACTTGGAATAACTCTCTCTCAGAAAATCCAATTGAGGTCAGACCTATCAAGATGGAAAGATGACAGGTCAGGCTACCATAGAAAAGGTTTTCAGACCCTGTGGATCAAAAAATTCGGAGTTACAACAGAAACAATCAGGTACATATTTCTGTCAAAACAGAATTATTTTTGGAGCACCTCCATTCATGGCTTCCGGAATTTAGGGTTTCGGAGAAAGTTAAAATTTTTGGAATCGGAGTCCATGGCTGAATGCTACTCAGGAAAATCAAAATTTAGAGACCAAGATCGAATTTTTTGGTTGGGTAGAAGACCGAGCTTGATCAAACCCCAGTTCAGGATTTTGATTGGAAAGATGGAAAATTAGGGCTTCAACAAAAGTTGGAATTTTTTAAGTCTGTGACCACAGCTGGAAGCTCCTTAGAAAAATAAGAGTTCAAAGCCTTGGATCGAACCTTTTGATTGGGCAGAACGGTGGGCATCATCAAATCCTAGTTCTGGATCCTGTCCAGAAGATCCAGAAGTTTCGAAGGCAATTTTAAGGGGTCAAATTTTGGAGATTTCAAAATTGAAGTATGCAAGTTTGATCAGCTCAGCAAGACACATCCTTCCATCCATTCAGAAGTGTGAAAGTCAAATATTGAATTTTTAGGGTTTCTCTAACAAACCCTAATCAAGCTCCAGATCAAGTTTTAGGGGGAGTTGAGGCTAAGGCCTTACATAAGAAAACTACAAGAAATCTCGACAGGTATGACTTAAGGAGATACAGGTATGTCTTGAAATATGATTCTTGATTAAGTTTATAATATGTTTGTCTTCATATTATTTAGATTAGTACAATCTTGATTAATGTTAGATTTGCCTTATCATCCTAATAAAAGTATGAATACATGTGAATGATAGAAGACATTCATTGATTAGGGTTATATGATTATACTAATGCACTGTGGTGTTGTATGAGGTTAATGTTGTCTGCTAACAAGATACAGGTACATCACGAAAGACAAAACAAGTTCCATGACCATGACAACATGAAGACAAAGACTCATCCATAATCCTTGATCACATAGAGGTTCTACTTACGAGGTATTTATGACTTTGTTCTATTATGCTTAACCTATGAGATATGTAGGTTCCAGTACAGGATCTCTAAATCATTGAAGAGAACAAAGAAGATATTGATTAGGTATGTTAAATAGATATACTAATCTAGGTATGTTTCCTATGAATCTTACCTTGTGTTACGATCCCTTATATAAGTATACTTGGTATGATTAGATATGCTTATTCATAAAGTTAGTAATCAAGGGATTATGCATATTATGTCTTTTATCTTGATTGATGATATGCATGAGTAAAAGAAGACTTCCCTAAATACTTGAATACTAATGTTTATTATCTATGATCATGACTATACATATTCAAGATTATTTAGAATTATAATGTTTTGATAATATTTATAATATACTAATGAATGTATGTTTGTGTATGAGATCATGAGGATAACACTAGTGCACACTTGAGCATGCACAGTGGTACAGAATGAATAGAAGTTCAAAAGACATTTAGAAGATCAAGCGGGAGGCAACCACACAAACATAAGAGATAAGTATTTGAGTTGTTATTTGAAATAGTAAATAGATTGTATGCATATTTGTATTCATGTTGAGTGTAAACATTCATAGAGCATTGAACAATATACTACTAATATGCATATGATTGGTAAGTTGGACAAAACATTCCATTGTAGCTTGTCTAGAATGAAACCTCTTTGCTGACATGCTGAGAGCTATGCACACTCTCGATAGTATGTTCTAGTAGAGATGGAAGGCATCTAGATAGCCACTATATGCATACAGGATATGGAAAATTGCTGTGCCAAGGTATTGGTCAAGATAGTTGCATAACTATGTAAATGATATCTGTATGCATAATAGGTTATCATGCCAACATGATTTCATGATTATGAACTATTACTAATCATGTAATTAATTTTGATTTGTAGGAAAGATCATGAAGAATGATGAACACCGCACAAGTGATGGATGTTAAACAAGAATATTTACAAATCAAACATAATATAGAAGGCTCATGGCTAAAAGATTCTCTTAGAAAGAGGAAGAGAATCATGACGAGATGTTTGGTCCAAGTGACTAGATAAGACCATTCTCTTAATGATGTAATTAAAAAAGAAGTGTGAATTAGGGTCTGTATGGGTACTTAGGATCGATAGTAAATTGATGAGCTTAATGATCACCATGGGTGATGTGGATCTCAACCTTTGCTACAAGGTTGAATATGGTTTCTATACATAGATGACATGGATGCAAGAAGGAACTCACCACAGAGTTTGAATGATGTTGAGGCTCATATCAGTAGACCCATCTGATGAGAGATGGCACAGATAGATGGCTGCAAAAATGAAAATGAAAGATCTCAAATTGATGCATTACTTCCTAGGTCTAGAAGTATGGAAAGGCTCAGAAGGAATCTTTCTCAACCAGGGAAAGTATGCCGAGAAATATTAAAAGGACTTGATATGTTTGAATGGTCATTCTCATGGATTCCAACTTGAAGCTGTTAGTGAATGACTCATCAGAGTTAGTGTATATAACTCTGTACAGACAAATTATTGGGTCATTGATGTATCTAACAAATACTAGGTCAGATATAAGCTTTGTTGTGAACACCTTGAGTCAGTATCTAATGGAAACTAGATGTGTTCACCTGATAGTTGCAAAGCATGTGATGAGGTAACTAAAGGATATGATAGACTTTGATCTATGCTATTTTGGAGATCATGACTTTAGTTGGCTACACAGATGTTGATTGAGCAGAAAGTGTATCAGACAGGTAGAGCACATCGAGAGGATGTTATTGTCTGGGTTTAGCCATGATCTTGTGGTTTAGCAGGAAGTAGTCCAGTATGGCTCTCCGCACAAGCAGAATATATGGCTGCTTGCTCTGCTAGTTGTGAAGAAGTATGGCTTCAGGATTGTTTGACTTAGAAATAGACCCAACTGTGATCCTATGTGACAAACAGAGTTGTATCAAGATGACAGAGAATCCAGTGTTCTGTTGAGCCCAGAATTGGCCCTTTTTAATCATCATTAATCATCTTTCCTGCCCCTGTCCTACACCACTTATCATGGAAATCAGACCTATTGTCCTTACTTTATTCCCCAAATTACCAAGGTATGGCTGATCATTGTTTTATTTTATTAATGCTTATGATTGTGATAATTAAAGCTGTGCACCTCTCAATTGTGCTAACATGTTACGATTTATGAAGGTATTTGAGATAAATGGACTGCAGGAAGATTGGGGTTGAACAAGTCAGAAGGGATGTTCGTTGCTTGTAGAGGGATCCTTGGGGCTCGAATTATCAATTAAGGCACAGCTGTGACAGGGAAGCTGTAACAGAATGCGCCATTTTGAGCATGTTGCTGCTCGAGTCTAGCTATCATTTGGAAGGACCGCTACTCTTGGGTCAATTGATAACTTTCTCATATTTTGATGTTTCTATTATGCCACGTATTGTAACAGCTATTCATTTAGGGCGCCTAAAGATCAGAGATATTCATGGCTGCCCAATTATAGGATTGATGTTATGATTTGTATATATAAATATGGGGAGTTGCCTCGACCCAGGGGTTGAACAGCAGACAATTAATTCATTGTATTAGCAGCCAAGCAAAACTGTGTAATCATTCTTCTGTTAATATAAGGGGTTACTTCTGAGCTAAAGGAGTTTGTGTTGTTCAGCCAGCGTCTCTGTGTGAAGGCTGGGCCCATCTTCCATAGAGATTGCCGAGTTAATTTAGGACTCTTTGATTTATTGTTGTGTGATGCTTTGTTCAGATATTCCTTCTGTACGCAGCAGTAGTAGTTATTGTGTGGATTTTCAGTAAAAGATTATATTTCTGTGAGATTGGTGAATGGTGTAGAATAACAGTCGACTGAGTAAGGTTTGCTTTATGCATTTCAATTGCAGTTATACATAGCCGTGTTCATCTTACAGCTAAGTTGTGATCCCATGAGCCCTTACAATTTATCTTTCCTGTTGTGTGTTGCTTGATTTCCATTCTGCAATTCAATTTCTTAGAACAGTTGACTCAATCTTTTGCAATTGGATTTCTAGATTAATGTTTAGTTTATGCTTTATGATTTCCAGAGTGATTAGATCAGACAAGTGATTGTTCTAGAATATGAATGAGATTTCTTTCATGCAATTGTTGATTAGGTCTGATACCATTTCTTATTGATGCATGATAGAGAGGAATTAAAGTGTAGCAGTTAGAAGGCAATTGGGATTGCATAGATTTTTGGGACGAACATGGATGATAGAAGATAAAAGTATTTACTTCTAATGGTTTGGTGTTTAAGCATATATTGTGCACTTATCCTTTGAAATAAAAAGACTTTCTCGGGTTGACAATAAATCTCATATACTCTGTGCGTATTGATAACAATTTATCTGCATATAGAGTGCTTGACATTTTGGCACCGTTGCCGGGAAAGGATAAAAATTAAACACTAGTCATTAGTTGCATCTGATAATTGCTTTTAGTCAGTCTCTTCTTTGCTGAAATGATCTGCTTCGCATGAATACGAGGAGGGTAAGACACGATCACCTCCCAACCCCCAAAACCCCACAAAATACTAACAGCGCAGGTGGTTCGAGTCGTGGTCGAGGGCCACCGTTGGGTAGAAGAACATTCATCGACGATCTTGTTGATAGAACTGATTTAGCTACCAGGACTCGTCAATGGGAGACTCCTATCAGAAGAAGCCCTGCTAATCCTGGAGCGTCAGCGTCAGGATCCATGGTGGAAAACACAGGAGCAGCCGTGATTCCCGCATATACCCCTGTTAAAGAAGGAACAGCTGATTCAGCTGTTCCAACTAAAGAATACGCAGTTGTTCCAACTAAAGAATACACAACTGTTACAACTGAAGAATACGCAGCTATTACAACTGAAGAATACGCAGTTGTTACAACTGAAGAATACGCAGCTGCTACAATTGAAGAAGACGCAGCTGTTACAACTGAGGTAAAGAGCGCATGAACGAACGAAGAAGAGGATACAGAAGAAAAGATGAATAACAGACATGAGAACGAAGAGGAAGAAGCAGTGGTAGAATACCATCATGAAAATGATTCCCTTCTAGAAGGAACTACGGCTACCTTACAATTTCCAATACAGCAGCTAGAAGGGACAGCTCCTATGAAGAACATCTCACCATCAGTGTTGCCTCGCTTCCATGGCAGGGAGGCAGAAGATCCAGACGAATTCCTTTTTGAATTTGATATCCTTTGTCACAGCTATGATTACGTCACAAATTCCCAAAAGCTGAAACTTTTTCCTGCCACCCTGAAGGACAATGCATTACGATGGTTCATGAGCCTTGGGGGAGGAACTGTTGCTAATTGGAATAAGATGAAGCAAGTGTTCCTGGAAAAATATCAAGAATATTGCAACACCAGGGACAAAAGAGAAGAATTATTCAATATGGTGCAGAAGGAGGATGAAAGTCTGGAGGATTTTGTAGAACGGCTACTGTACAATGTGCAAAGAGCTGGGCAGACGAACATGGGGCTGGACGTGCTCAAGATAATCTTGCTTAGAGGGATCAGGGATGATTGTTAAGACATGTTAAATCTGTTAGGAAAGGGAGATATCTCCAAAGAACCCTTTGAGACGATTGTGGAATTATGTAAGAGATACTCCAGGGGATCTTCCAGGAATAATAAGTGAGATAAATGAGATAAGCTAGAACGTGATGTCTTCGACAGAACTTAGAAGTCATATAATGGAGGAGCTACACGTGCAGAGATAGGAAATCTCCTTGAAAATTTTAAAACAGAAATGATGAGCTCCATCTCTTCGGAGATTGATGTACTGAAGGCCAAACAGAAACAGGCAGTGGAGGATCTCACACTAGGTGTGTTCTGTCCCCGATGTAGAAAGAATCATCCACTGAAAGAATGCCCTCTTGACAAAATACAAGTATGTCATCTGTGTGAGTTGAACCATGACATGAAGGAATGTCCCACACTTCCTCAAGTGAAGGCTGTCCTGTAGGCATCAACTCCAGAAGTAGAATCAGCTTATTTCATTGCGTAGAAGAAACCTTGGCAGCCTTGAAATCAAGGTATGCCTCCAGACTCGTTTCCATTTTTGAATAATTTGAACAATTGGAGTAATAATATGCAAAATGTGAATACACAATTCCCTTCAAATTATGCTCAGTGGAATCCTTCTCAACCTGCAATGCAAAATTATAACTCATGGGGTCCTTGGACACAGCCGCCACATCAACCTACATCATGGTCTCCTGGATGGAGGAACTTCCATCTTGGGAACCAGTTTCCTCAACCACCTCCACCTCAACAGTCACCATATTCTCCTCCATACCCTCAATTTCCTCAATTTCCTCAATATCCTCAATACCCACCTCAGCAGTCACAGCTGCAGCTGCAGAATAATCTTGTTCATAATATACCATTACGGCCTCAGCTGCCTGCCCAACCTAATCCTAACTCGAATAATAAAACAGTCCATCAATTGGAGACTGTCAATATGCCGGCCTACTCTCTCTCCCCTATACCTTGTAATGATATTCGCTTACAATCTGGGAAGATAATAGAACCTGTAATTACAGAAGATATTCCACCTTCTGTGCATGAAAAAGGAGAGAGTTCACAGCATCCATCTGATCTGGTTCCTATCACTGAAGGTGTTGAGCATCCCTTAGATGGGACGGCTGAAACATTAAATGAGAAATCAAATAATACACAGCCTACCCAGCTGGTAAGGCAACCACCATACCCTGAGAGACTAATTCTACCAAAAATAGGGGGGCAACCTCAGTTCAACCTCCTAGGAGAGTTGAAGAATCTTTATGTTAAAATCCCCCTTCTGCAAGCCCTTCAAGATGTGCCTATTTATGCCAAAACCATTTGGGACCTGTGCACTAAGAAACCAGGGAGGAAACCTAGATACCCTCCCACTGTTCACGTTATAGGGAATTTATCTACTTTAATAACAGGAAAAACCCCTGTGACCAAGTATGACGACCCTGGCAATCCTACTGTCACTGTACATATAGGACAAACGCAGATACCCAATGTGCTAGTCAACTTAGGAGCAGCGATCAATGTCATAACATTTGAGACTGTGAGGAAGCTTGGACTCACTAATTTTAGGCCGACCCCTACCATTTTAGAATTGGCAGACAGATCCACCATTAGACCCGAAGGGATTCTGGACGACCTTGTCATCTCAGTAGATTCATGGGAATACCCTGCTGACTTTTTGATATTGCAACCAAAATCACAGCTGGGGGGACATCCATTGATCCTGGGGAGGCCTTGGTTGGCCACAGCTGATGCTTGCATCAGCTGTCGATCGGGGTCCATGACTATATCTATGGTATAGAGATTAAAAACCTCACCCTGTATCCTCCAGCTTGGCCAAGTTTAGAGGCTGAAACTTCTCTCTAAATAGAATAGGAAGAGGAGGAGGATGTTCAGCCACTATTAACAATAGGGAAGGCCTTAACTTTTAAAAATGAAACAGAAGACGATGCCATCAGTAATTTCATTAGCGAACCTGCTTCAGTGGATAAAGAAGTTTATCAACTCCTGAACATTACCCTCGGTAAGGAAGAACAAGAACAGCTTACAGAGGAAGCACTGGTTGATGACGCAAACATAATCCCAGTTTTGAAAAACTCGAGAAGCATTCCTATTGAGATAGAGCCTGGAAGAACTTTGAACATCAACCCTGGTCTCTCCTCAGAAGAACAGATGCGCCTAATCAGTCTCTTAAAGGAACGTAAGGGGGCATTCGCCTGGGAGTATACAAACATGAAGGGTATCCCTTCTAATCTGTGCACTCATCATATTTACATTAAAAACGACTCCCATCCTGTGTGTCAACCCCAACGACGCATGAACCCCAATTTGAGGGATATAGTGAAGGAGGAAATCCAGAAACTTTTGGAAGCAGGATTTATCTACCCTATTTCAGATAGTGAGTGGGTTTCCCCACTTGTAATTGTGCCCAAGAAAAATGGTAAATGGAGAGTCTGTGTTGATTATAGGGAGCTGAACAAAGCTACACAAAAGGATCATTTCCCTCTGCCCTTTATTGACCAAGTACTTGATACCCTATCAGGGAAGAAGTTCTTCTCCTTCTTGGATGGGTTCAGCGGGTACAACCAAATTCAGATTGCTCCTGAGGACTAGGATAAGACCACCTTCACTTGCCCCTGGGGAACGTTTGCCTACAGGGTGCTTCCCTTTGGTTTATGTAATGCACCAGCAATGTTCCAAAGAGCTGTAATTGGCATATTTTCTGAATTAGTTAATGATAGAATGGAAGTCTTTATGGATGATTTTACTCCCTATGGCAAGGACTTTGAGGAAGCACTGGAAAATTTAAAGAAGGTTTTAATTCGCTGTGAACAGTCTCGCCTTTCATTAAGCACTGAAAAATGCCATATGATGATGAGTGAGGGGGTGGTATTAGGACATTTCATCTCTACCGATGGCAATCAGGTGGATCCTTCAAAAATTAAGGTGATAAAAAATATACCTACTCCTTCAACGCAGAAAGAAGTGTGAAGTTTTCTGGGACATGCTGGATAATACAGGAGATTTATAGAAAACTTCTCCAAACTTTCTTCCCCTTTGTTTTCATTGTTAATGAAGGATGCATAGTTTGCATGGAGTAAAGCATGTCATACAACATTTGATAAGCTTAAAGAGAAGTTGTCCACAGCCCCTATCCTAAGGGGACCCAATTGGACCATACCCTTCCACATTTCTTCAGATGCTTCTGATACCGCCATTGGAGCAGTATTAGGACAGTAGGATGGTCAAGTACCTTATGCCATCTATTATGTTAGTAAAAACTTAGCCCCTGCTAAACTTAATTATACTGTTACTGAAAAAGAATTCCTTTCTATTGTTTATTATATTAATAAGTTTTGGCATTACATTACTGGGTATCCTACATTTGTGCACACTGACCACTCCGCCATTAAGTATTTGATGAACAAACCTATCACCAATGCTAGAGTAACCAGGTGGCTTTTATTATTACAGGAATTTGATATTACCATTATAGATAAACCTGGAAAAGAAAATGTTGTTGCTGATTTTTTATCACGATTTACTAACAGTGATGACAGTTCGCCTGTTGAGGATTCTTTCCCAGATGAACATCTATTCGCACTCTCAGCTCATTCACCCTGGTATGTAGACGTTGCTAATTATTTGGTTGCAGGAAAGCTTCCGCCACATATGTCTAAACGAGAGGAGAAAAATCATCCAGCAAAGTGCCAAGTATTGTTGGCTCAATGGTCATCTCTTTTACACAGGACCCGATCTTGAGATTAGGAGATGTGTAAGGGAAGATGAGATCTTTCATATACTGAAGGCCTGTCATGATGAACCTTGTGGAGGACACTTTGTAGACAAAAGAATAGCGCATAAAGCGCTGCGGATGGGCTACTATTGGCCGACACTGTTTAGGGACGCTAAAAGATATGTTCAGTCCTGTGACAGCTGCCAAAGGATGGGCCAACCTAATAAAACAGATCAGATACCTTTACAGCCCCAAGTGGTACTAGAACCGTTTGATAGATGGGCATTGGATTTTGTTGGCCCTATCAGCCCTCCTTCCAGACAGAAGGTTTACATTCTGGTGTGTACAGATTACATGACCAAGTGGGTAGAAGCTGTAGCTTTGGCTAAGGCTAATGACCAGGCGGTGATTGATTTTCTGTACAGTGAAATCTTTACCCGCTTTGGGGTACCAAAGGAAGTAGTTACCGATGGGAGACCGCAATTCATCTCACACCAATTTGAATCATTGCTCCGGAAGTATCATGTGCAGCATAGGATAGCTTCACCTTACCACCCCCAGGCCAATGGTCAGGTGGAAAGTACTAATAAAGTTATTGAAGCAATCCTTACTAAAACAGTTAAAATCCATCGAAAGGATTGGGCTGACAGGCTTCCAGAAGCACTGTGGGCATATCGCACAACTTGGTGCAACACCACAGGGTTTTCTCCCTATGATCTGGTATATGGAAAGAGTGCCATCTTTCCAATTGAGTTTGAGATCAAAACCCTGAAAACAGCCACAGAAATGAGTCTGGATGTAACAGAAACCCAGAGGAGAAGATTGAATCAATTGAATGAATTGGATGAGAAACGGTTAGCTGCAGTAGACCAGACTATGTTACTTCAGCAACAGAGATCCAACTGGCATGACCGATTCATCAAAAAGAAAATCTTTCGTGAAGGAGACTGGGCGCTATTATACGATTCCAGATTCAAGAAGGATTTTAAGGGAAAATTACGCACAAGGTGGCTGGGTCCATATTTGGTCGACAGGGTATTTGACAATGGCACTGTTTGCTTGGTGACCATTGATGAAAACCGTATACCATTACTTGCTAACGGCTATAGACTGCGACTGTATCATAAGCCCATCTCGAAAGATGCATTCATTTCACAAATTGCTGCCGATCCAGATTATCAGTTGGCATCAGAGCAGGAATTTTTCTCTGCCTTTGCCAATCCTTAAACTGAAAATCATATTTGCTGTACATAAATAATTTCCTGCTGTAGCGTATAATTGTTGTTTTTTTTTCTTTGCATTTGATCTTTTCGTTTGCTGTCATTTTTTAAAAAATTTCAGGGAAGCGCCAGCAGAACGACCAGTTTGGGCCCATCAAGCGAAATTCTCCCTGTGTCGTCCTGCGCTGTATTTTCCTTTTGCTTAAAAAAATAAAAAAATAAAAAAAAATCCGGCAGCTGCAACATATTTTTCGGCAGCTGCAACGTATTTTTCAGCAGCTGTAACATCTTTTTTGGCAGCTGCATTATCTTTTCCGGCAACCATGACATCATTACCCGTCAACCGTAAATTCATTTCCCCACTGCCGCAAATCCTTTTTCCGGGCAGCTGCAACATCCTTTTTGGCAGCTGCAACATCTTTTTCAGGATGCCACCTCATTTTCCAGCGGCTGCCACCTCATGTTCCAGCGGCCCGCCACCGTATTTCCCGACAGTCGCAAATCCTTTTTTCCGTCTTCCGTCAATCTTTTCTGGCAGCTACAACAACTTTTTCCGCAGCTGCAGCATCATTCCCCAGCGGCTTCCATCTCATTCCTTAGCGACTGCCACCTCATTTCCCAGCAGTCGTAATATCCTTTTTCGCGTCTGCCGTCAATCTTTTCTGGCAGCTGCAACATCGGCAGCTGCAACATCCTTTTCCGCAGCTACAACATCATTTCCCAGCGGCTTCCATCTGATTCCCCAGCAACTGCCACATCATTTCCCAGTAGCCATAAACCTTCTACAACTTCCTTCCAGCGGCTGCAACATCATGTCACAGCGGCTGCAACATAATTTCCCAGCGGCTGCGTTATCATTTTTCGTCTTCCGGTAAAATCTTTTTCTCGACAGCTGTGAACTTTTTTCGACAGACGTGAACTATTTTCCGGTAGTCGCAACCATTCTCCCGTAGCTGCAACAACTTTCCCGACATGCTACAACATATTTCCCATAGTCGCAAAACTTTTCCCGCCAGCTGTAATTTTTTCCGCCGCCATAAAAGTTTTCCGTGACAGCCGTAATTTTCCCCGATACCGTAAATTCTTTTTCCGGCTGCCGTGAATTCTTTTCCGGTGGCTGTAACTTCTTTCCCGACGACTACAACATATTTTTTTTGGTGACTGCAACATATTTTTCGTCGGTCGTGCTATCATTTTTTTGGCAACTTGCAGTGGTAACTCCCGTGTTAACAGAAGAATTGTTCCAAACCTGCTAATCATGGTGCTGATTCACCTTAGTCGTGCCGGCGAACTCATCATTCCGACCCCGAGGACGCAATGGTTTGTGTTTCACCGGCGGAAGAACTTATTGCCTTATCTGAGTCATCATGATCACATGACTGACTGTGCACGAGTTCGGCTTCGTGACGTCACCAACTGCATGCTCCACCATTTTTCGCAGCATTCCGATGCATAGTTTTATGAGGTATGGCTTTCATTTATCACGTGATTATGCATTGATATCATTTAAACGATATTGGTTGTACCTTCACTCGTACCACCATTATACCTGATTAAACCTTTTCCTCGTACGACGTAAACGCTAATAACTGCCACCTTCCCCAATTTGGCATGGAAATTTCAAACGATGTTCTGTGCTCAACTTTCCAAATTTGCCCATTCTCTCAACGTCTCCGCTCAGTGATTCGTGCATCCTCTGTGCTGCAACTTCCATTTTGGGATCCTGTAATCAGTGGAATAGCAACTTCAGCTTGCAGCCAGGACCATGGGGATTCCAGTTTGCCATGAACCTTTCAATACACGAGAACTCAGGCAAAATCTTCAAGTTCTTGCCATTTTTCAAGCTGCTGGATGGCTCGAATTCTTTGAACGATTGGATGGATTCGATCGGGACACATCCCTACAATTTGCTTTGAATCTTACCAAAACTCACTCCACGGTGTGGGGGCTGCGCATAGAAGTCTCTGAGATCATTATATCCGAGGTTACAACCATCCCGATGGTGGGAAAACCATGGTTTAACCGACGAGTCCCTGCAACGGTTGCACGCGAAGAATTTTTACTCGCGGGGGAGCAAGTTGAAGCGTCCAGAAGAGGGATTGCACTAAACTCACTGCCGCAGCCATGGGACCAGGTTGCTGTCTTTCTCAAGAAGTACATTACTTATGAAGGTAGATATCAAACTGTGTATAACTCTGAACTGCCTTTGCTTTCTCATCTCCACCATGGCATTTTATTGAACATTCCATACTATTTATTGCACGACTTGCGTCATATGGCCACATTTGTTCAGTCTGCTAAACATCCACTTTCCTCTTTCACCCACCATGGCCTTATCAAATTAATTATTATAAGGACCCTTTCCCAACACCATATAACCTAGGAACAGTTCATAAACCGACCTCAGCAACCCGTTCCCTTGTGGGTCGTCCCATTACAGCAAATATCGGTTCCACCACAACAGGAGGACCGGAGTTCCTCCATTGAAGTTGGGGGGAGGGATGAAATGGGAGAAGAACAACAATCGGGGGCACAGGCAGGACCATCCGGGGTGGATGAAACCACAGTAGAAGAACAGCAACCGGGGGCACAAGCTGGGCCATTTGGGGGGGAAACTATATTAGAGGAAGAACAACCAGGGGCACAATCAAAGCCATTCGGGGGAAATGAATCTCCAGCACAAGCAGAACCATTGGGGGATGAAACTGCATTTGAAGGAGAGCAAGGGGAGGCACAAACAGAGCCATTAGGTGATGGTGTAGATGAAACCTTTGTGGAAAACCCAGATAACAGGGAAGCTCCGACAGTAGAAGGTGAAATTGGAGCAGCATCAAATGCTGTGACAATGGAACCTGAAGATGACAGAGCTAGGGAAATGGAAGAAGACATTGAGCTGGTAACAATTGAGTCTTCACCAGAGTGGGAAGGAGGAGCAGCTGTAATTGAAGAAGAACAGCATCAGAGGAAAGAACACATTCCCTCGATCTCAGCTTTGACCCCTTATGTACCAGCTCCACAGAAGGAAACACCACAAAAGAAAACACAACAGAAGAAAAGAAAGAGAGCCACCAATGAATTTAATCTAATATCACCAATCAGAAAGAAAAGAACTCGATCAGCCATAGCAGCAGAGGCAGCCAGGAAAAGATGGGCAACCCTAGAGGCACAAGTTGAGCCCCCAATCCTTGTACCAAGACCGAGGGATGCTCCACAAAGGCTAGTGGAGGAAGAACCTAGAATTGAAGGACTTCTGGCTGAGAATGCAATGTTAAAAGAGGACCTCCAAGTGCTCAGGAGGGAATTGGAAATCTGGAAGGAAACCTGCAGAAAACAAGGTGAAAGAAAAATGTATACATTGATAGAGGCTGCAGACCAAGTGGAGGAATCAGATTCTGCTGAAGCTAGGGAGGAGCATGAACGATCACTCTGCCCCACCTATGGAGAAATCTTTAAGGAAGCAGGCCATAAAATTCTACTTAACACTTATTCAGCACAACAGCCTGTGGCCACAGTGGGTGAAGCAGTGGAAAAAGAAGGTGCTGCCACACAAGAACCAACACTTTTAAACATCCTTGCTGAAGCTGCCACTTCCCACGATGCAGAAATTATGGAACAGGTAGGAGAAGAACATGGGATGGGGGACGCTCTGGAGCTTATAAAGGAATATAGTGAAACCCCAGAGTGTTCCCACGATACAGAGATCATATATCAGATGGGAGAAGAACTTGGAATGAAGGATACTTTGGAGGCCAATGAAGAATTTTATGATGTAACCCTAGAATGCTCCCAGGACACAGAAATTTTAGAAGAAGAGACACAAAGGTAGGACAGTGATAAATTGGAATAGGATCCTGGAACACAAGAACCAGCAAACTTGAATATACTTGTCCAATCGGCCAAACAGATGGGAGAAGAACCTGGGACAGAGGAGACTCTGGAGTTTAATGATGAACTCTGGGTTGTAACACCAGAGGACTCCCATGACACAGAGCTCATAGAAGAAGAGTTGCAACAACAGAAGGATGAAGAGGCAAGCCAGGATGTTGCTACACAAGAACCAACACCCTTGGAAGCTGCAACAGGAATTCCTGCATTTCATTCAGAATATAACCCTGGAGTGGATATCATTCCCGATACACAGTGGAGTGAAGATGAACAAGTACAGACGCCATGGTCAGGTGACACCGAAATCTTGGAGGAGGGGTTGCACGATGAGAAGGATATCCAATCTCAGCAGCAGAAGGACAAAGAAGACACTGTTACACAAGAACCAATGTCTCCAAAATCAATAAATGTAGCTGTTGAAGAAGGTTTAAAGGATGTTGTTGTTACACAAGAACCAACAACTCTCTTGTTAAACCTAGATGCACTGGAAGACACTGTCCCACAAGAACCAGTGCTTCCACCCCCTATAGATGTCATTGAGTTGGATTCAGATTAAGGATTTCCTGTCAACTCCACCAGGCACAGCATAATGAGACTGCAGGAAGATTTCCACTACACCAACTGCATTCCCAGACACCAGCAAGTAGCAGTGGAAGGGGAACAGTGAGGTTGGAAGATATTGGGTTACTCACAGAGGCCTTTCAAAAGATAGATAAGGTGCCTGAGTTTCCTACAATTCTTTCTCTCTCTCCTAGGATAAAGCTTAGTACAGGATTCATATGCAGGTTGTTGCATGAGGACATGCAACAGGGTAGTTGGGGGGAGATGTTGAGCCCAGAATTGGCCCTTTTTAATCATCATTAATCATCTTTCCTGCCCCTGTCCTACACCACTTATCATGGAAATCAGACCTATTGTCCTTACTTTATTCCCCAAATTACCAAGGTATGGTTGATCATTGTTTTATTTTATTAATGCTTATGATTGTGATAATTAAAGCTGTGCACCTCTCAATTGTGCTAACATGTTACGATTTATGAAGGTAGTTGAGATAAATGGACTGCAGGAAGATCGGGGCTGAACAAGTCAGAAGGGATGTTCGTTGCTTGTAGAGGGATCCTTAGGGCTCGAATTATCAATTAAGGCACAGCTGTGACAGGGCAGCTGTAACAGAATGCGCCATTTTGAGCATGTTGCTGCCCGAGTCTAGCTATGATTTGGAAGGACCGCTACTCTTGGGTCAATTGATAACTTTCTCATATTTTGATGTTTCTGTTCTGCCACGTATTGTAACAACTATTCATTTAGGGCGCCTGAAGATCAGAGATCTTCATGGCTTCCCAATTATAGGATTGATGCTATGATTTGTATATATAAATATGGGGAGTTGCCTCGACCCAGGGGTTGAACAACAGACAATTAATTCATTGTATTAGCAGCCGAGCAAAATTGTGTAATCATTCTTCTGTTAATATAAGGGGTTACTTCTAAGCTAAAGGAGTTTGTGTTGTTCAGCCAGCGTCTCTGTGTGAAGGCTGGGCCCATCTTCCACAGAGATTGCTGAGTTAATTTAGGACTCTTTGATTTATTGTTGTGTGATGCTTTGTTCAGATATTCCTTCTGTACGTAGTAGTAGTAGTTATTGTGTGGATTTTCAGTAAAAGATTATATTTCTGTGAGATTGGTGAATGGTGTAGAATAACAGTCGACTGAGTAAGGTTTGCTTTATCCATTTCAATTGCAGTTATACACGGCCATGTTCATCTTATAGCTAAGTTGTGATCCCATGAGCCCTTACAATTTATCTTTCCTATTGTGTGTTGCTTGATTTCCATTCTGCAATTCAATTTCTTAGAACAGTTGACTCAATCTTTTGCAATTGGATTTCTAGATTAATGTTCAGTTTATGCTTTATGATTTTCAGAGTGATTAGATCAGACAAGTGATTGTTCTAGAATACGAATGAGATTTCTTTCCTGCAATTGTTGATTAGGTCTGATACCATTTCTTATGGATGCATGATAGAGAGGAATTAAAGTGTAGCAGTTAGAAGGCAATTGGGATTGCATAGATTTTTGGGACGAACATGGATGATAGAAGATAAAAGTATTTAATTCTAATGGTTTGGTGTTTAAGCATAGATTGTGCACTTATCCTTTGAAATAAAAAGACTTTCTCGGGTTGACAATAAATCTCATATACTCTGTGTGTATTGATAACAATTTATCTGCATATAGAGTGCTTGACATGTTCCACGATAAGTCAAAGCACATAGAGATCTGACATTTCTATATACAAGATATGGCGCAGAAAGGAACTATAAAGTTTGATTTTGTAACAGGTTACTGATGTACTAACCAAACCTCTACCTCAAGTAAAAGTTTGAATATTTATGAGACAAGCTTGGTGTAGTTCAGAAGGACCCTCCTCGAAAGGGGGAGTGATGTGGTCACTTATGATGAGATTGCCTGCATCGACAGAAAGGTCGATGATGTGGATACATATATTGGTGATGACAACAAAGAGGTTGGTGGATGGTCCTTAGACAGGGTCTAAGTTGACAAGGAGATTGCATCATCCTTGAACACATGTTCTAAAAGGATCCGTAGACATATGTCTACGAGAAAGAAGAGGGATTGCATCATCCTTGAACACATGTTCTAAAAGGAGCCGTAGACATATGTCTCCGAGAAAGAAGAGGGATTGCATCATCCTTGAACACATTTTCTAAAGAGAGCCATAGACATATGTCTTCAAAAATAAAGTCTTGAATGAACAGGTAGGGGATTGGATCGTCCTCGGACTTTGGTCCTCTGAATTGAGCCGTAGACAAGATGTCTCTGAAAATAAAGTCCTGAATGAACAGGTAGGGGATTGGATTGTCCTTGGACTTTGGTCCTTTGAATTGAGCCATCGACAAGATGTCTCCGAAAATAAATTCCTGAATGAATAGGTAGGGGATTGGATCGTCCTCGGACTTTGGTCCTTTGAATTGAGCCATTGACAAGATGTCTCCGAAAATAAAGTCCTGAATGAACAGGTAGGGGATTAGATCATCCTCGGACTTTGGTCCTTTGAATTGAGCCGTAGACAATATGTCTCCGAAAATAAAGTCCTGAATAAACAGGTAGGGGATTGGATCGTCCTCAGAGTTTGGTCCTTTGAATTGAGCCGTAGACAAGATGTCTCTGAAAATAAAGTCCTGAATGAACAGGTAGGGGATTGGATCATCGTTGGACTTTGGTCCTTTGAATTGAGCCGTAGACATGAGGTCTCTGAGAATTGAATGATAGGACTGTATCGTCCCTGGACCTCGGTTCAAAAGGTACATGATAGGACTGGATTGTCCCTGGACCTCGGTTCAAAAGGTACATGATAGGATTGGATTGTCCCTGGACCTCAGTTCAAAAGGTACAAGGTAGGACTAGATCATCCTTGGACCTCAGTTCAAAAGGTACATGACAGGATTGCATCATCCATGGACCTATGTCCTGAAGAGAGCATGATTGATCATCCTATAATATGGTCATGTGTGTTGCAGGGTATGCTGCTATTGTGTTGATACTTGTATTGATGATGTGTTTACTTGTATTGATGATGTGTATACTTGTATTGGTGTGGATACTAATACTATTGATCTAGATGATGATGCTGCTGATCGTATTGATCTGGATGATGATGCTGTTGATCGTATTGATCTAGATGACGATGCTGCTGATCGTGTTGATCTAGATGACGATGATGCTGATTATGTTGATCTAGATGATGATGATGTTGATCATGTAGATCGAGATGATCCAGATGCTGTAGATCGAGATGATCCAGATGCTGTAGATCGTGATGAACCAAATGCTATAGATCAAGATGATGTGACGATGCTGATCGTATTGATCTAGATGACGATGTTGATGATCATGTGATGATGATGCTGATGATCATGTGATGACGATGCTGATGATCGTGTGATGACGATGCTGACAATCGTGAGGATTCATATGGTGATGTTTCTATAGCTGTTTGAGTGCTACAGAAGATAAAGACTCAGTACTGTAGATGTTGATGTTCCAGTATTGAAGATGTTCCGGTAACTGGTTGAGTTACTGATGATGTTGAGAAAGATTCCAATGATTTATAGATGTATCATGTTGATGACTCCTTGCTCCTGCGGATGTTGTTATAATATCCTTCTCATTAAGGGGGAGTGTTGAGATATTGTAACTTCTAAGAATATTATATTTGTACTTTGTTATTCCAGAGATGTTTCATTCCTCCGTGAAGATCTTATTGTATATCCAGAGATGTTTATTCCTCCATCAGAATGTGGTAACTTGGGTTATTAGACTTCCCTAGTGGGGGTCGGCCCTGTATGTGTTATGTGGGTCAAAGGGTTGTTAGACCACCCTAGTGGGGTCGGCCCATTTAGTTGTAGTGGGGTGTTTAACCCAGTGGTAAATTTGGGGCTGACCTAGTTAATATAGACTACAAGTCGGAGATGTGTATAAATAGAGGAGGTGTGTTCCTCATTATACACACACTTCCCTCACTCAGAATGTAGTGCACTTGTGGAGGAGAGGTCTAATATGGTGGAGGAGGTGATCATGTCTTTTGTTTGCATCTTTGTGTATTGTTGGTCATCTATATTGAGGAAGCTTTGTTGGGTTTTCTACCCCATGAGGGTTTCCCAGGATAAATCTGTGTCTCTTGTGTTTATGTTGTGCTTGTTGTTTCTTCAGTGATCCTGTATATGCTATTATTGTGAAATGGAATGTAATGCTGCTATTTTCTGTCTTAGCATATTAAATCTTAACATGCAGTAGGTCAGAAGTCTTGACTTCTTTGAGACTAACATTCAATTCAATTATCAGCTCCTATTCCCAGGGTATTGATTTCAGGTTCCCATGCTGACTATCCTCTCTCTCAGAATTCATGTTGTTTGTCTTGTCCTAAAAAAGTTTTCAATGTGCAAGAAAAAAAGTTTTATTAGTTTATTAGTTTTGCAGCGGTAGTGTAGGGTCATAGGCCTCGAGTTTTTGAATCTGGGCTCTGATACCACTTGTAATGTCCCTAAAATCATGAATTAAAAAAAAAAATATGTATAGGGTCTAATTACCTGTAAAACCCAAGATTTACTTAAAATTAACTTCAGTACTAAGTTTAAACGCTAGGATTAATATGTTGCATGTATTATGACTGTAATACTTTCATCAATTGTCTACATGGCATTGATCTAGCATGATTTAGCCTAGTCTATACCATTAAATGTCATTATTGTTGTTCTATGCCATTATTTGCTTCATACATTTTTATGTTTGTTTTCTCATCATGATGCATGCTCCAAACACTATGTTTGTGCTTTTGCGAATATGATTTACTGTGTCATTACTATAATTGTATTGGATGAATTATGACTTTATTTCCATTCTTAGTGTGAAAGGTTGCATGGTTCCTGGGCTTACTTAGCTTTTACACAAGCTAACGCATGTTAACTTATTGTTGCAGGTGACCATGGAGAACCCTATTCTAGCACTCTAATTTAAGAGGATAATTCCTATAAGTAAAAAGGGGTAAAGGTAAACCTATACCTAAACACTAAACCTCACATCCAAACACCTAACTTCCTTTGGAAAAGGGCCTCCACTATAGGAGTGCGGGTAAGAATCGAATTGATGGTGGAGGTAGATACAAAATTAATGAAGAGCCATGTGATGGCCTCGTGGGAGACCTCCACGTTGGCTGGTGGTGAAAACGTGAATTACCCTAAGAATTTTCTCTATGTTGTTTTGTGGCTTCAGAGAGGGAGAGCAAGGCTTGTTGCTCCTGCATTGGCAGAGGTGAATACTAGAATAGAGCTTCACTTGCTCAGAGCAGAGGATCCAACGTCTAGTTAAACACCTGAAGGTATGATATAGTCCTTTATCATTTTGGTGTTGGGCTTCCATTAACTCATAGAGGTCTTACCAACGATCCCACTAGCTTCGAGTTTGATACTTTTTTCATGCTAGGAAGTTTGGTGGGCTACCTGGAGGTTGCTTGCTAGATGTTGGGTCGTTGGGAAGGAGAGATCTCTGTCGCAAAGGTCCTGGGTAAGCCCCAGGTCCATTGAGACCATTTCCATTCCTGTGAATCAAATAGAGGGTCTCTCTAGGTAGTCTATGCTGATGGATTTGTTTCTTTTGCAAGTTTTCTAAATTGTATGGTTTAATGGATTTTCCATTCAGAGAAACAAGGAGATGTTGACCAGTCTCTAAGTTTCGTTGGGCATAGTCTGTTGCTTGATTTTTATAAACATTTTCCATATGGGAACCTTACCCAAGGTTTATGTAAATCCAATTTACAAGCGTGTGTAGGTTTTTTATGGTTTTGTAACATGTCGTTGTAACTGATGGCCCTTCGGGCTCAAATTCCGATATCTACACAATGTAATAGTTGTCTGGATACTATCTGTATACTTTTGATAAATCGCATCAGTTTGTAATATTTACTATTCATAGAGGTTTTTACTAATTTTATTACTGGTTAAGCTCTGAGTCTATCCACATTGTCTTGGATGGTCTGTAACTAAATTTGTTGAAGGTAAATCTATTGTGTTTATAGTGCTTATAATTATGAAATCACCTATTGCATTTTTATCTTCATTTACTATCCTACAAGGAATTGGAAAAGCCCTATTTTTCAGTTTTTGTGGTTTTGTTTTATAAATTGAAATAACGATGGAGCCATTTTCCAAACGCTTATGTGTGTCCTAACTGGGCAATGGTGGTTCTGTGTATTTAAATATGCGTTTGCCTTTCTTGTACATTTAATTATTAAGTATAAGACTAGGTTTTTTGGACCCAAAATCTGACGGCCAAAATGTTGAATTGTCTACATCTTGATGTCGACCATCTGACAACCTTCATATTTTTTTAACGTTAGTCCAAAGTCAGCTTAGATCCGACGGAAGGCTCACCGTCGGATATCCGACGACTAGCACTTAATAGGAAGTCGAATATCTTAGACGTAGTGGTCGAAAATATGATGACTAGCACTTAATAGGAAGTCGGATATCCGACGACCATTCCATGTGAAAATGGTCAATATCCGACATTCTTTGCCGTTGGTGGTATCGCAAGAATGTCGGATATATTAGACGTGGTGGTCGGATATCCGACGACCCTTTCATGTGAAAATGGATGATATCCGACATTCTTTGTCGTCAGTGGTATGGAAAGAACGTCGGATATCTTAGACGTGGTGGTCGGATATCCAACGACCCTTTCATGTGAAAATGGTCGATATTCAATGTTCTTTGTCGTCGGTGGTATGGCAAGAACGTTGGATATCTTAGACATGGTGGTCGAATATCCGATGACCCTTTCATGTGAAAATAGATGATATCCGACGTTCTTTGTCGTCAATGGTATGGAAAGAACATTGAATATCTTAGACATGGTGGTCAGATATCTGACGACCATATGGTATTTAAAAAAAAAAATACCCTATTATATTCTGATCAAATTTGAAGGGCGGGTCTTAATTTTTATTGGAAGGGCATCTATTCTTGGAGCCCTTCAAAATACGTCCAACAAGTTTCTCGTGTTTCTAGGGATATGGTTGAAATACTTGCTATTGTACAACTATCCCTCAGAGGGGCATCATGGAAATCCTTTATTAGGGCAAGCAAGTTAAGTTAAAGTTTAAAGTTAAAGCATTGTAAAAGAAAACAAAATCAACCCAATAGAATCTAAGTTCTTACGTTTAAATTTTGGTTAGCAGGCCTATGAAAGGGCTAAGACAATAATCACACAACACATTAATATTATTCACAAGTTAGCTTATCTTCTCATTGAGAGGAAATCTGTAGACTGTGAGGAATTGATGAGGTTGTTTATAGATGACAAGTGCCTTCAATGTAGGCCAATACAACCTAATTGAGACTGGTTGTCGACATTTATAAACAATTCTCCAATGCTTGCATCTCACTCAATCTCTATAAGAATTTCAATTTGAATGGAAACCTATGTGTGCAAACACAACCTTCATGAACTATCCAACATCTATTTTCTCCAACGACTGTTATGGAGTTCCAATGAACCCCCATTATAATTAACGTTTGTTTACCAATCCCTAATACATATACACTAAGGAAATATTCACTTGGAAGATAAACAACAACAATTAAATAGGAGTTTCCCTTGATGTCAGCATCAACTTACTTCCACCTGATTGACAGTGTTGACCTTCAGTTTTCTTATAACTCTCTAGACAATTTCTTATCCTTGCGTTAGTGATACAAACAACCTCTCATCCTCTTTAATCTTCATTGTCCACATTATTCTCCCCAGAAAATGAGTCAAGATATCTTCTCTATTGCAAGAAGATTGGACATAATTGAGAGGATGCAAATGATTTAGAGGCTTTGAGACATATCTCATTCAAATATTCTCAAGGAGATTCCAAGGAAAGTAAAGAGAAGGTGAAGGATATTGGTTCGGATGTATCATTTAATCAGCCTTTGAATTTGTGGAAACTAGAAATTGGTTATGAGGAGCAACCAAACATCACAACAATATCCAAGAAATTGTCAAAATTTAGATCACACGCGAGTGGTTTGTAGAAAGCCAGCATCATAGCCATTCATTGAGATCCTCTCTGTTTCGAGAATAATTTAATATTCTCTACTGAACAGGGCCAACCACATGAAGGTGGAAGCTCTTATGGCCCCTCCCTCCCTCACATCACTCTCAATTCCCCATACCCAATGCATGTACTTGAAAAAAAAATACGTGCGAATTCATACATATTTCATCATGAACTTTCATCTATCATTCATTCAATAAAGGCTAACATTCATTAAACCATTGTTTCATTCAGTCAACACATTCATTCAATAAAAGATAACATTCAATAAACCATTCATTCATTTAGTCAACACATTCATTCAATAAAAGCTGACATTCAATAAACCATTGTTTCATTCAGTCAACACATTCATTCAATAAAAGATAACATTCAATAAACCATTCATTCATTCAATCAACACATTCATTTAATAAAAGATGACATTCAATAAAGGTAACAATTTATTACACTGAATCATTAAACCATTAAACCATTCATTCATTCATTAGGCCAAAAATCATGGATGATATCTTATTATCAAAAATAATTAGATGACATTTTTCCAGTCACTTCTTTTTGGTTTTTATTCTCTTTTCCAGTACTTGTACATAATCTCTAAGAATACCATCTTTATCTAGACTTTCTCCTCTAGTTCTTGGTTCTTCATCAGGCACTTGTCTTGATGTCTGCATCCTAAAGTGTTGATCCAGACGTGGATTTTGCGGAAAGGGGTTCGGATTTGCTGCAACAATGTGAAAATGTTACATCATTGTATTTTGCTATTGTAATGACAAGTATTTCATTTAAAAAAACATTACAAAGGTGTTTTTTAACCTGGTGTGGCCACATCATGTTGTTCATGTTCTTGTCCAGGCTCAACCTATACAGTTTCACCCTCTACATGCTCTGTAGTTGAAATATGGTGAACTACAATTAATGTTCACCATTTGCAATGCTATACATAAAATTGCAGCATATGAATAAAATCATTACCACGACTCGAAGCATGATCTTCGATTTGTTGTTGTCCCTCCTCAACATTAAGGGGATCATTGCTTTCCTTCTCAAAACAGAATCAATATTGTATGTCAAGTAATTATAATGAATATATTGCACAAGCAATAAATCTTCATTAAACTATATAGATTCTATATACCTGTGCACCGGATGGATTGTTTCCAGAAGACTGTGTTTGCCCAGAGAATCTTTTTCAGCATTCAACAACAACTCCAAATCCTTGTTGCAAGCCAAGCTTCATGTCTTCCTCAGTGGCCAATTCATCGAATTGGTCAGCCTGCATATTTGCATAACGTCGTTAATTAACATTTTGGGGTGCAATAAAACGAAAAAATAATTTGCAATTTATTATTTGTATGCATTATTGGGTTTTCAAAACTTACAATTCGTGCCGCCAAATTCGAATAACCACCAGGCCCAAGCTTGTGCTAACCTATTTTTTCCAGTCTTTTCTTTGTGGCCTTTGATGTGTCTGACAGCCTACGCAAGTGTTGAAATACGTTAGATGTTCCAAGTTCGATATAGAAATCAATAATAATAAGGTTTAGAATTACATTACGGAAAGTATTACATACCTCCTTGTGCCTGGTGGTATCTTTCCTTCTTGTCTTTGTGCCCTCTCCTTTCCATCTTCCACTAGATCTTTCCACTCCATTGCTACAATCATTGGAGGGTGCTCATACCTATGGTTTTTTTCCAAGTGGGTCCTATATTGGTCTTGGACAACCTTCATATGTTGTCCAGCCTTTTTTAGGACCTTGGCTTGATTGAAGGTCTTGTCACCGAACATGCCAACCAACCGATTAGTGAGGTCATCTTTTAAAAATTTTGGTTGTCTATCCCACCTTGTTCGGATGGTGGGCCCAAAGATCTCCAAGGAGAAGTCATTCATTTGTTTATAGAAAACATCATTTCCTGCAAAACGATCATGCCAAGATCATAATTAGTTTAAAAAAAACATTTTATCGGTATATTACAATGAAATTATAAACACTAACTTGATCAACGTATATTAATTACCTGGGATATTCTCGATCTTTATTGGGACAAGATCTTCGTCCACAAAAAATGTTGCCTCCATTGTTCCCGTGCTAGTGACATGGGAAGATCCTAGAAATGCAGCTAGGGTGATATCAATATTACTAGGAGTCTCACTGTCGACCCCTTCTTCTGGACGATCTAGTGTGCATCGGTCACTAGCGGCCAATGTGCTCACAGTTGGGGTCCTTGGTGTTTTAAAACGTGTTCCCGACTGTTCAGCCGACAACAATGGCAAAGGAGTCGATGCACGTGGAGTCATTTTCTCATGATGAAACATCTCTCCAAGAGCCTCGCTGGGGCCAACACTGCCTTAACCACTATTGTGTGGTCTCTGATAATTTTGTAAATACAAACCACGTCTTATACGTTAAGTACTATCATATAAAAGAGAAAATTATAAAGTTATAAATGAATTATTTTATGATTCAAGATTCCTCAACTTACTCGTAAGGATTTAGATCTCCGTTCCAACAATTCAATCCTTGCTATAATCTAGCTTGTTTGCGAACCTTGATTAGTAGAGAAATAATTTCCGCACTATATTTATTCAACATTTTGTCTATCATCTTAAACGGGTTTGTGGCTTCACCAATTATGTCAGAATCTTTAAGCATCTCAGCCACTTCAGGATCTATGGAATATTCTTGCGATGTTGTTTCATATAGCGATTCACTAGGCTGCAACAAAATTATATAAAACACTACTGAGTTCTATCATGATATATTCCTAAAATTATATTAACAAAACATATCTATCATGATAGATTCCTAAAATTACAACTAGGTTTACTTGGTGCCTGGACGATGGTGTCGTCTGCTCCATAGCTGTGGACTTGCCCTGATCATCGGGCCCCTACAAAAAAGAAGCAGAAAACATTATCATAACAAAACCAGTATACACACGAAAAATACATAACAAAATAAACATTAAGTTGTGTATTATATTGGTACAATTCCAATGAATTATACCTGCAACGTCGAGGATCGTGATCCACTCATCGGATCAATGGTCATAGGTGACTTGCCCGGATCTACTAATATCTGGGAGCTACCCCTTACAGAACCCTAAATAAAAAACATAGTGAAAGTCACCTAAACGAATCCAAAACTATTCATGAAAAAACACATAAAAGAAAACTATTATTCATATTATATTTTTACTATTACAAAGATGTATACCGGTTGCGTCGAGGCTACTGTGACCCTTACAGAACGGGCCTGCATAAAAAACATAGAGAAAATTACATAAACGAAACCAAAATATTCATTGAAACATTAATATAATGAGAAAACATTTTGACATATTTAAATTGTACAATTACAATCAGGTTTACCTATTGCCCCGAGGCTGTTTTCGTCTGATGAACATTTGGGTGGCTTTCCAAATCATCGTTTTGCATCAAATATAGATAACATTATATAAACCAAACCAATATACTAATAATGAAAAAACAAAGCAAAAAAAACTATTTTTTCTTATTATATTTTTACTATTACAAAGATGTATACCTGCTCCCTCGAGGAAGATGTACTCCTCCGACCATCTACTGGCGGGGATTTTTCCCGATCACTAGCCTGCAAAGTAAATATGGAAAATTTAAACGAAATAAACTAAAGAAAAATCCTTAAGATGTTAAATTCGTTAATAAAAGGTTGGTAAATTGTTATATGTACCACTCCCATAGTAACCGTGTTTGTATCTAATTGATTCAAATTGTAATTAATAAGCAACTCTTCCCCTGCAGATATTGATTTAATGGCACATACAAAAACATGGTTTCCTTCATGCCACTCAAATTCGCAGTTTGGTTGATTAATTGTAGACCTTGGTTGTGTACTGTTTATAAACCCCGCAATATTCTTCGTGGCCTTTGGCCTTCCGTCCATATACAACGTTTCTCCTTTATTTTGATCTTTGTCTTTCAACTGTAAATAGTTTGCTGACAATCCATATCTATGCATACTTTTTGTATATCAGACTAGGAACATCCAATATTTCTATTTGTAACAGGGTACAACATACTCCATCGATTTTGTACATGTGTCGTAACCGACTTTTATGCCATCCATGCAAAAAAACCCGAAACCATGTATTGACGATGGCGCAATTCGATATCTCCTCTCGTCCACACAAAAATCTGTGTTTAGTTGAGGAAGATCCTTGGGTACCCATTGTTTCACTAAATGTTTGTACCTCAAGGGAACCTCATCGTCGCCTATTGTATCATCATCATAACAACATGACCCCCCTTGAGCACGAAAATATTCCATGCGTTTATGGAATTTTCTTCTGGTCTTTTGACATCTAGTCGATAAAACTCTTGTAGACCTACTAGATGTCTCACTTTCCTCTAGCGTTCCTAAACTCCCCTCGCTCGAGGAAGACAGATCTGACAAATACCTATTTGGTTCTACCTGCACCATGGGAAAAAAATTTAGATAGGACCGCAAGGCATAGCACCTCTTAAAAGGTGACATGTAGCACCTTTTATAAGGTGACTTGTACCGCATTCCCTTTCTCAAAATGTAGGCATTCAAGTGATGAGGAAGAGGATCACCTTATCTTTCTTAGGAGTAGAAATTCATGCAATTATGAGTTGTATTTTATTGATCCTTTGGGTCTTGAGTCCCATATCACACCATCTTTGTCGTCATCGCCCTAAAGTCTCTCTCATCCCATCAGTTTGGGTTCATTATCCCAGTTATTGAATTACACTCACATTTAGTAAGATATTTATATTTAGCAATAATAATATAAAATAAAAATAACTAACCATTATGGAAAACTTCTAAATTTTTTTATGACTTTCAAAATTAAGATCTTTGGTTAATAACTAATAAGTGTTCACAAATCTTCAAAAACAATATTTTATATAATGTTGTGAAACTTGTATAATCTTTTTCAAAATCTAAACTGAAATACAGATAGAGCATAATTCCTCGGATGGATACAGACTCAATATTTATACTTAAGGAAGTATCAGGTTTCTAGAGTGAACTTATTTATACCACAAGGGCCAGCCACAAAGCATACTCCTGTTATTCCTTTTCCTAACAGATGCTAGACATAAGGAGAGACAAGGTTTTTGTTGCAATCTAATACGACAAAGGCTAGTTGCAGAGCATACACCTTTTCTCAGACTCAGACACAGAGCAAAGAGAGACCAAACTCGAAGGCCTGAAATGGTTCTCTACCTAAAAAATAGAGAGGGAAAGCCCACTCTCTTAGCCGAATGGAATCTTATTATGACAATCTGAATGTACAGGCCCACTCATAGCCAAATAATTTTGAGATATTTACAATTCATCGGAGTATGGGGGACCATATAATTCTCGAAAGACATTGGATTGAGTATCCCATGCCTTTGAAAAAATAGACCTAAGGAAAACGCGTCTATTCTGATGAATGTGGACATCTACACGGGCTTTGACAAGCCACTGTACTTTCTTTTGAATGTAGTACTCAAGGATTTGATCCTCAGTAATATTTGTCTGCAAAATATCTTTGACTTGTTCGAGATTTTCTCCAACATCATGTTTTAGATTATAAATAATAGCTAGTTCTAATGATGTCAGGTTGATGCTGAATGAATGCCACCAGTCTCTCATCCAGTTAGGACCATAGAATGTAGGATCCTCATGTATATGTGTACTTTGATGTCCAAACTTTAGCATGGTATAATATGTTCTATTTGTATTTTCTTTTCTCAAGAAATCCCACCATAATTTTTTATATTTTTCATAAGTGTGGGTAGTACTTGGAAAATAGAGACTAGCATCTTGATGCAACCATGATTTCAAAGAACTTATCTGGTTAATACAGTAGTATTGATGGTCTAGTTGTATCCTAGGGTGATGTGTAGAGACCTATGTCGTGATTAAGTTAAGGTCATGGTAGAGGTGTGTTAACCAATTGCTTACATTAGCTGCTTTTCTTAGGGAGTTGTTGTAAATCATCTCTAGTACAATACTGGATTCCATAGGCATTCTTTTGAGTTCTGGCACTAGTCTAATAAAAGCATTAGTCTTGCATATAATCCAACCAAATCATATTATCATTAATAGTATAGATCTGATGTTTTCCTCCGGTCCAAGCAGAGATTTCCATGTTTACTTGTGGGTTATGGGCCCACTAGATTCCACTTCGACCTTCTATGCTCACTTGCTTGGGGCATGCTTGCTCCAGGCTCGCTTGTTTCAGGCTTGCTTGCTTTCAGTCTCGCTTGTTAAAAATTAACATGAAATCGGTGTCAAATATTCCTATTAAATGATGGAATTTGCATGGTTTTCATTAAGTCACTCATCACTATAGTACTTGGTAATTGAAGGTTTATAATTATTTTCCCACCTAGTGCCGATAATATATCATATGTTGTTGAATAGATATTTGTTGTTGTCCCATAGTTAGGACACTTATTCTCCAAAATTATTTTCCTCACAAATCGAATTGAGGAGTTCCACCACTCTTAAAATTCTTTACCAACACATATAATTTGATTACCAACAATTTTGTCTGACAGCACAAGTCTTAACTACCTAATTCAAATTATTTACCACATATTTGATTACCAACAATTTGATTATTTAAGTCTTACCAACATATGATATTTGATTACCTGGGTGTAGACCTTTCCTGTAATACACTCAAAAGAGTTACTTTCAGAAATGACTATGCCCCTTAGAGGCCAGTCAACTCTAGGAACCAAGTGACCCTATTAAAGGGTTAGTACAAACCATAGAGAGAAAGATGACTGGGCTATGGTATGGTTAATCAAAGAAAGTCAATGACAGTCAAAAGCCTCATTACAATCACAATAAAGATGAGCTGACATCCAGCAGACTGAGTTCAAAGAGAATCACGCCCTCCAGTAAGGTAAAAGGACCAACCAAAGGGTACAAAGACCAATTACTAAGGTACAAGTCAAAAAGAAAAGAGTGGGTATAAATACTCATAACCCTTGGGACTAAGGGGGTGTACTACCTCAAATGTGGACAAACTACCATAGTTATACCCACAAGACCAAAAACATAAAAGGCGGTACAAATCAAAAGATAACTCAAGATGAGTAAAAGACCCAAAAGGTTACCACAAAGAAATGAAAGGACAAGGTACCATAAGACCAATAAACAATAGGGTGTAAGGACCAAAAGTAAATCAATCATTGTGGGGAAGTTACAAATAAGGTCAAATATATATTGCAATAGCTCCTTGTAACTACCTGTTATTTGACATGCCAAAGAGATGGAAGGTCAAATAATGTCAAATATATGCACTAGCTCCTTGTAACTACCTCTTTTATGCAACAGCTTCTTGTAACTACCTCTTATATGCAATAGCTCCTTGTAACTACCTCTTGTAACTCAAATAGGACCTCCAAAAGGTATGATAGCAAGCAATCTTCCTAACTAAGGTCTAGAGGGTAACAGAGGTGGGTATAAAGACTCATAACAATTTGGACAAAGGGGGTGTACTACCTCAAATGTGGAAAAACTACCATAGTTATACCCACAAGACCAAAAACATAAAAGGCGGTACAAATCAAAAGATAACTCAAGATGAGTAAAAGACCCAAAAGGTAAGAGGCAAGGTACCACAAAAAAATGAAAGAACCAAAATAAAAGGACAAGGTACCACAAGACCAATAAACAATAGGGTGTAAGGACCAAAAGTAAATCAACCATTGTGGGGAAGGTACAAATAAGGTCAAATATATATTGCAATAGCTCCTTGTAACTACCTATTATTTGACATGCCAAAGAGATGGAAGGTCAAATAATGTCAAATATATGCAATAGATCCTTGTAACTACCTCTTATATGCAATAGTTCCTTGTAACTACCTCTTGTAACTCAAATAGGACCTCCAAAAGGCATGATAGCAAGCAATATTCCTAACTAAGGTCTGGAGGGTAACAGAAGTGGGTATAAAGACTCATAACACTTTGTACAAAGGGGGTGTACCTCAAATGTGGAAAAACTACCATAGTACCCACAAGACCAAAAACATAAAAGGTGGTACAAATCAAAAGATAACCCAAGATGAGTAAAAGACCCAAAAGGTAAAAGGCAAGGTACCACAAAAATATTATCAAAAAAATGAAAGGATCATAAGACAATCAACCAAGGTGGGGTACAGCCAATCATGTCTCTCTCAAATGTACCTTTGTTCGATATAACCTAAAATTCTGTCATCATAGTAAAAGAAAAAGTCCATATGGATGATATGATCACATGTTCCTCTAGACTACTGTTAAGGTCAAGCGTTAGTGGCTCCATAAAGGGGTGTCCAGTCCCCTAAGAAGACCATCTAACTCAACCATCTCAAAGACCTAGGAGAAGAGGACATCACACATCATCATCTAATTGGTAACTGACTGTGTAACAACTCAAAAAACCTAAAGCAACCGAGCGTGTAGAAGGGGATCTAGGAAAATACAAGGCTCGCATGCCAAAAAGCTATCTCAAAAAACTGTACTGGGACCAGTGTCATAGTAAGTGAGCTGAAACAAAGGTGGCCAGAATTCCAACAAGCAACACTAAAAAGAGAAAGACCCTCTAAAAAGGTGAAATAGCAAGCAAAATTCCTAACTAGGAGCTGGATACCTCAACAAATCGTATCCTTCGCAAGGTGATGAAATCCAAGTCAAACAATATGAAATGAGAGACCAATAATGGAAGGATATCCCTCTACCAAAAGGGATCCTGGGTAAAAGATCCCTAGAAGAAAACTCACTAAGCTACCTCGTTCATGACATGTCAGAAAAGGTTTTCAACATTTCTGTCTTATCGCCCCTGTATCACCATCACGGTAGAGCACAAGGAAGACAATGGATCGATATTCCTTAGGTGCTAAGTGGAGTGCGACATTCCACAAAGTCCATCCAGAATCAATCCTCGTAGCTTACCCCCCAAAAAAATGGGAGGCCCCCCCACAAACTGGTCGATGACCGTGTCAATAAATACTAGAGGATTTTAGTACCCTAGAGGACAACAACTATGTCTCGGATGAAAATGACAAGGGGAAATTATTTGGATGCCTATCCGCGATGTCCTACCTAACTACCAAATTATTTTTATCCTCAAGCGAGGTTAAAGTGTGTTGAGCTAGCGAGTTAAATTTTAATGGTTGTATTACTCAGTCAGGTGATGGAAGTGCAACTCGTGGTGTGATGATTGACTCAAACCATGCAAATGCATATGAATCAAATAATCCTTTCCTTTCAATGAATGCTAGATAAGGTAAGGAGAGAGTTCTTTCAAACTATAAATATTCTTTCAAATTAAATGAATCCAACAATAACTTTCTTCTACTTCTAATGGAAAAAATGTTTTGATGTGGAAATATATTCATCCACTATCAATGGTGGATTGGATCAAATTGCCAAATAATTTTTTTTCTAACACATCCATTGTTTAGAAATATTTAGTCCATCCTTTCCCATTGGTTGGAAACCAAATAACCACTTGGAAGGTAGGAAATGGAAGGAACACTAGACTTGGGTTTTATTCAATTAATTATCAATACAAGGAGATAATGAATTTTCATAGGTTAAATAGGGACTAAGAGATAATGCAGACATAGTTCCTACACAATTAACAATTATAGATTCTGCATAGCAATTGATGATTAGCTTAATATAGCAAGGCGATACTTGATAAAAACCACCTAAATTTCTAGGAAAAAGTAGTGTCTAGATCAGTTACCCACCAGTGTTTATAAATTTCTACCTTGTTGTATAATTTTTTTGAAAATAAGGAAAAAAAAACAGATATTTCTTGATATCCTTAAAGCTCTACCTTCCCATCCAGTTGTAATTTGTGTTGTTTGTTTGAATTGTGCAATGTGCTCTATTGATGATTTGGTTCTTAGATTATCTAGAACCATAGCTATTCTATGAATGAAATCATGATAATATTTTTAGGAGACCCTTGTTATTGTCATAGAAACTAGACAAAATCACAAAACCGATCTATTGTTTAAGTTTAAAGTCCAAAAGCAAGTTTAAAGAAAAATAAAAATCAAGTTTCAATCTGGACTGAACTCAAGACACTAAAGAAGTCATGATGGTTTGATTGAATTCTGAAGTATGATGATGCCTGCTTACATTTTATGAATTTACTAACCTTGATGAAGTTGATTTAGCATATCAAATAAGGGGAGCCTGGTCATGATGACAATTTGTTTTACAAAGATTATTATGATGGCCGACAACTTTACATAAGAAAAACTTGATGATAAATGATCAAAAAATCAGAAGTTGAGCAATATTTTTTTTAAATACCTTGGCACACCATGAGTCCATGGAGTTGGAGGACGAACTCAAAGGTATATGATGGTCACTCCAAACAGGTCCTAGGCTCATACTTTAACAAATGGTATGAAGCATCCATCTACTCTTGTATTGAAGAACCTAGGATGCAAACCTGATAATAGTGACTCTGCAATATGTATATAAAAAGAGAAGGCAGGCATATAACACCAGTCCAACTTGAGAAGGAGTACCAAGATTGGTTAAAAGCTAATGCAATACAAAGATGAAGTTTGGAAAGTGTGAGGTGTTACATTTAGGCTAAAAAATATGCAAGTTGATAAGTGGAGCTTGACATGCTTGGAAACAACAGCTGCAGCATGCTTAAAGAAGTGCAAAATTTGGAATTCATCCTGATTTAAGAAATAGTTTGATAAATATGTATGTGTTAGGGGAATTTAAGAAAGAGTTTGATAAATAATAATGATCAAAGATGAAATGACACAATGAAAAGGATGCCTTTCTATGGAATGATACAATTAAAGCCAATTTTAAGAAGATGAAGACTTTAAAGCAAACCATAATAGCCTGAAATATTTCCTAAACCAGAACAACAAAAATGGGTAAGCAAAATCCAAGTTCCGTTTTTTGTCGAGGCAGCTTACAAATTGATTTAACTTTGACCGCAATTTTAGGCCTATATAATTATGTTCCTTTTATATAAATATGTTTCCAATCTGTCAAATGTTTCATTACTTTTCACCCTGGGGCCACTTTCTGGAAATTCTCATCTTCAAGCCGCCTCGACGGAAAACGAAACTTGGATTTTGCTTATGCATGCATGCTCTAGAGGAATTGAATAAATCCAAAGGGAAGAATGCGTTGCAGCAAAAATACTAGAATAATTTAAGAAAGAGAAACATGAAGAATGACAAGTGTGTTTTAAATATGTATATGTATATACTTTAAGTTGAAAAGTATAAACCCCTAATGTCATAGACAGATCCACTACTGCCTGCATTCATCCATAGCCTTAGCGGGGTTGTCCTTTATTCAGTTTTACTTGAGTGCTCTAGTCCCAAATAATCATAATAAGAGGATCTATTACCATAATTAAAAATTAATGCTAATCTAGAGAAAGATGGTCTAATGGGTGGGGAAGCAAGTCTAAAACTCCTTAATATTAAGGGATGATGTAAAGATTTTGATGACAACCAGTTTCATCAATCTTTAAAAGGAAATTCAATTATCTGTGTTTATGATTATTGTGCTTAAAGTATTTATCAATCTTTAAAAGCAAATTCAATTATCTGTATTTATAATGATAAAAAAAAAAAATTGGATAATTTATTTGGATAATGGATAATGAAACAGAGGTCATAAAAGCATGAAACCTCTGCTAATAATCTCAACATTCAACAATATATGTATTAACAACACAAATAATATGGAATCTGCTGCTCAAATATTTGTATTATATCAAGACATAATTACACATATTGAAATAGATGTGGCCAAAACATAAGGGAAAATAATTTACAGAGGAAGAAACATCTCTGCAATGACTTTGCAATCTTAATCTCACAAAATTCCATTACATGTATAGGTTTCATCGACTCAACAATTCCTTAGACCACCTCTAAAAATTTCCATTCTTTATTAAGAAGTTTGATTTTCCTTTTATAGCCATCATATAGTGCCTTTTTTAGCTAAATATTTCACACAAAGATGATATGTAGTGGTTTGAGTTCTCATCCATGGGCATTGAGCTCAAGAAAAATTTATCTGCCTGCGTTCAGTATCTATCTAAGAGTTTCTTTTGCACAACCACATTGTACCTACACTATATGTACCTTTTAGTCCTATTGACCTACTTTTGTTCTCATTTTTTGGACATTAATAAAATTATTTTATATTATTTCCTCTCTTTATCAACTGTGTTGGGTTAGTTGATTTGGCCTTACTTTAGTGGGTCCTTGCAGAGAGCACACCATGTCTTTAGAATTTGGGTACCAACCCATTCATCTTTTAATTGTTTCATCTCAATGGCTAAGCTAGTAAGGAGATTAGCCATTTATTTTGTCAAGTTTTCCTAACAATATATCAATGTAGAGGTGCTAGATTCAACCCGAGATTGTGCTGCTATAGGAAATTATGGGGATAAGGGATTATTTGGTTTCTGAACTTACAAAGATTGCGGGAGGTTAGGATTTTCTAGCCCGGGAATTTACAAGTTGTTATGAAATTGAGCCAATTGTTAGCTTGATATGGGGGAACTGGTCGACTATGGCTGATTGGGATTTCAACGTGTGAAACATACCTGCATTGTCAAGTATATCATCCTTGAGTGGTAGCAATATTGAAACCAATATATTATGTCAAGAAGGGATTGGGTTATGTGTTAACAAAATATCTTTCTTTTTTGGTATTTATAGTAGTTTTTTGGGTAATTTTTACATATTTTTCATCTCAAATTTGAAACTATAGTTCCACTCAATTTAAGTTACAATTTGATCAATTTGTAACTTTGAAATGTCAATCCCACTCAATGGAAGTTATAGTTTGACTAATTCAGGATTTCAGAGTAAGGGTTTTTAGGCTCTGTAGATCCTTCCAAATCATGAAAAATGTAGATTGAACAATAGATCCAACATAAATAAAAATTATAGCTATGAGATAAAAGGATGGAGTCGACATTTGATAGACAAAATACAAGGAAAAAAAACACTGCTAGGAAATGCATGGCATAAAGTTTCCTTTTGTGCTCATAAATTTGGCTATTCCATAGAACCACAACATATGGCACCATATGTTGGTCATTATCAAAAGGTTTTCATAAGATAAACTACTAGTTTACAATACACCATGCACCAAAAGGTAAACAATACCCTCAAAAACCTTGGAAGACAATCTCATCATGTTTATAATGGATTTGTGGTGGATTGGACATGAATAGCACAACAGCATGGGGTTTGAATGTGGAAGCTTCTGGGTGAGGCCATTAGGGTGATCCTATTGGTTCTGGACTCACAGGAGCACAAACTGCAAGTCCTAGTTCTAAAGGTGGAGCTGACATTCAACCTCTGTAGGTTGACGAGACAGTGAGTTTTGATGACATTGGTGGTCTTTTTGACTACATTGATGCACTGAAAGAAATGGTCTTTTTCCCTCTTCTCTATCTTGATTTCTTTTCCAATTACCACATCACCCCTCCAAGGGGTGTTTTATTGTGTGGCCCTCTTGGAACAGGGAAAACATTGATTGCAAGGGCTTTGTCATGTAAGGAAGGACACAAAGTTAACTTCTATATGCAAAAGGGGGCAGATGTACTCAACAAGTGGGTTGGGGAAGTTGAACGACAATTGAAATTGCTCTTTGAAGAAGCTCAAAGGAACCAACCTTCAAATATTTTTTTGATGAAATAGATGGCCTTGCTCCAGTACG